>JAODUP010000706.1:115000-137500 GCA_025642065.1 Paralvinella palmiformis | reverse complement strand
GTACGTTTCCCTTCATCATCCACTGAACGTTCATTCATGTCGTATTTAGCGTCCATACATACATCCAGCTATATGTGGCGAGGTCTAAATTAAAGCGCCTATCCTCGTAATCTATTTGACCTATTAGGTAGAATATTTGATTTCGGGCAGATCTCCGGTACTGTGAATGACGAGTAGAGATTATAATAGCCAATCATTCAACAATTTTCCCATATGATTGTAACCTAATTCCTCACTATATGGATATATGCCTGTCTGCACCTTAATGCCCAATAATATAGTTGTCAAAGTATCGGGATCCATAAACCAGTTTGTATGAATTAATTGAAGATCGTTTCACACAAACGCATAAAACTAAATTTAAAACCTTGGTTTCAGCAGATCTGGAGTACAATGTCTGCTACTGATCATAAAGACAACTAATTTTCTAAAACAGGTTTTATTATCGTGTGTCAATTTAAAATAATTATATTATACGTAACTACGACAGCAGTTGCAACAAGAACAGTAGTATTAGTAATGCGGTAAATGTGTGAACGTACGGAGAAACAGATTATCTTACAAATGCCGGTGCAAATTGGGTTAAAATAACAATTATGACACAATAACCGTATTTAGTCACCTATTTTGTAATTACTAAAAGTTAAAAATAGTAATTGATTTGAGCCATATAATATATATATAGCGTTAATTGACTGCCGAGTTCCAGTCAAATCCTCTATTCCACAAGTGAGTCGAAAATCCGATGCAACGCGCTTCGGTGTAAACGGTCCATTAACTCGTTGTATGTATTCATTTCACAGTCCATAGCTATTCGGCTGTTCTAATTACACTGGACCTAGTGACCTAACGGTTAAGACTAAGAACAATAAGAAAGACTATGTTCTTCCTTTCTGTTTTATTCCATCTATAGATGCTGCTGCCGGCGTTTCAGATGATTGGGCCAAAGCTGTGGCGGGCATTAAGTATTCATACGCGGTAGAACTAGCCGATCTTGGAGAATATGGTTTCTTTATGCCCGCTGAACTAATACAGCCGTCCTTTGATGAGTTTTGGCCAGCTTTGCCAGAGATGTCAAAGGCCGTACAGGAATTTCTGGATGGAATAATACACTAAACGATGTCATTCTGATGATGTCACACAAACCGTATTATCTTTAAATAATATTACGTCATTAGCAATTTAGAGGGTAATCTAGAAGTTGTGCATAAGTTTCCCGAATTATTACTGCATTTGCTTCAAATAGAGATAGTATGAGTTAAATGTTGGAACCTGTGAATACATGAGATGTTGCCAGTCCTTGAATCAAGGTTGACTTATACTTTAAAAACAAATTGTTTGTTTATTTATATCAATTAAGATTCGCCATTTTATCAGAAATAAGCATCGCTGGGACTAACGCATTACTAACTCGCTGAGTGAGTCACCTAATGAGAGATAGCTCCTGAAGTGGAAATTGTTCATTTTGTTTTATTTGGGATATTATGTTTACAACAAGAATGCTATAGGCTAATTTGTAAAGTTGTCTTTATAAAATAAACCTTCCGAAAATCCCGTATAATATTATGTTTGATCTCAACTATCATAAGTTAATGTTTTTTAAATTAAGTTTTGCGAGAATTACTGCTTTATATAATTAAGTAGGCTAGGAATTAGCAGTATTTCCACAAGGAGAAATATAGCCACTAATGCTTTGAAAATAAGCACCTATGCTGGCTCACATCTGAAATAGCTATTTCAAAACTTTTATAGCCTTAATCAATGCATTTTGAGCCAAAATTTAATTAAACAAAGTACCTAGAATACTAAATCAAACAGTGTTATACATGGCTTAACTTAGAAGATGGGCACGCAATCGATATATGTGATTGCCTGTTGATTACATAAACCGAACCACATCACGCAAAGCCGTATTATAACAGAACTGGAAAACATACTGTATGCAGAATCATCAGCTCCCACGTGGATCCATAATTACCCACAGACACCTCAAATACAAACTGCACCACATTGCATTAGATTTATGAAATAATCAACACCACGCAAACTATTATTACGAAGTAATCTATAGCTTTATAACTAATACATTTCAAACAAAGCCAAGCCGCTATGGCCGAGTGCGTTATGATTGCTAAAAGACCTGTACTCCCTCGCATCGCAGTGGCGTTTTTATATCTCGCTTCTTCCTTGTGAGTGTCAAAATAAAAATGGTTACGGGAGTGTCTATTTATGGTTCCAAACCTGCTATACATAAAGTATCATAATAATGATTGTAGTAATTGTGTTAGTTGTTAGGATTACTAAATATATACGTGAAACATAACATATTACAAGTAGGCGGCTGACAAGTGAATAACTTTCCGGAAATAGATATGCTCTTCATTAAATGGACATGAACAATATAAGTACGTAAACAAATTATTTTTATAAATCAATGTTCTTGATTATTTTGTGAAGCTTGTCTCTCAATTATCCAGTGTGACATTATACTCGATTCTCAAATACTGCATTCATACACGATGTGCAATCATTCTTCGGACGAGGAATTGAACTAGAGAATTGACCAAATGTAGCAATGTTGCAAAACATTTGAGGATAATGGGTAAAACAATGGGTTAGATTGTTTATGGCGAAGGGTGTCCTAAAGAAGATGGGGTTATTCAGACATAATGACTACGGAGACGAAACAAAATCGTAAACAATAACAAAGAATTTGACTAAATTAGGATGGTCATATATTATATACAATGAAAGGTTTTTTCATTCATTGGCCATGAAGTAATGGTTGGGAAGACAATAGCCAGGACCAGAGCGTGAATCGCGTGACGTCATGAATTGACAATATTCTTCATACTCAAACTTTCCGCCATAAATCATTAGGTCTGCTAACAGGTTTGTTTTATATTAAGACCAATAGCGAAAGATTAACTGAAACCTATTAGTTCCAGGGGAAAGTTAAAACTAGGGGTACTAGGATTGGTTAAAATTAGACTTTTGGGGAATTTTATTATCATACAATGTTTTTTTTTACTGATTTACATGTTCATATTCATTACATTAAACTACAATGTGTACTGTATTACGCACGCACGTAGGTACGCAAGCACGCACGCGCAGACTCAAACAAACACACACACACACACACACACACACACACACAGCATCTGTGCTAGCGTCATTTTAGGCTGTCGTATGAAGCGACTTTCGTTTATTAAAGCAATCCTGTTTTGTGGATTTATTCTCCCGATTGGGGGTTGTTAATGATGCAAAGATCCCCTTTGGATATCGTAGACAGGGTTAGTTTCTGTTTGGAGTGACTAATTAGGTAACAATCACAGAGGATAACTATTTAATGCATTGCTAATTTATACCTACCTGTCATTGGGACATCGGAGATCTGCTTGAAAACTAGTGATTTAGTTTATAAATCAAGTAGATTATGCACATATACGCTATTATTTAATCCCTCCCACCACCTGTAGCTGCATAAAGTAGAGTGGCTAAATTAGATGGTGATTAATCTTTATCGATGATGAACTTACAGATATGAGCATTCGTCTTTGGGATTGAATGAATCATTGTAGTCATTAGAGAATTAGATGATATTTCGTGCTAGAATAGTAATAATTCACTAATAATGATAACTTTGTATTTAATTATGATAATACATATTTAAGAAAGCTCCCCTTACCAGCACGACGATACCCCAAATAATATATTCGTAAAAGCCAATAAAAGATTTAAACAATGATGCTTATTTAACATTGAAAGCAACCTTGAACAGGTGTGTTTCTCGAACGGATGGATGCACCAGATGGTACCCGAACTTTGAAATGGATATGCTGTCTAACGGGTAGCCAAGGTATGTTTTGATGAATTAGAGTGATATGATGCGTTGTTCGAGTTTTGTTTTTGTTTCATTACGCGCGATGCCCTACTCTTAAATCGATTGATGCAATTATTAGATATGCCATAAAGCAACGGGTTACAATAGTCTATGCGAGATGTAACAAAGGCATGGACCACCGTTGCAAGAGCTTATTGTGTCAAGAATGTTTTAAACAGTGTATATTCTTAGTATGGTAGTAGGCATGCAAGTGGTATTTAGTGCAATCTACTGGTGCAATGATCCTAAGAGAACGAGGATACCTTGCGAAAACCAGAGGATCAAAATATGAACGTTGTATATACCCGATAACAAAATCTGAATATCAGATAAAATACCATCAAAAGACACTCTTTGAGAACATCGTTACAGACAAAATCGAATATATTCAAGTACTTTACCTAACAGACCGAACATGTATTTATGCAATATTGCTACTTTGGTTTTAGGTTAGTCATTTGGTTGCTTCTATAGGTAGGCAGAGTGTACCCAATACAAGTTTGTCGAGTGTTCAACTTAAACTGTTATGTTGGCTGACTCGCCGAAAGCCTACAAAAGACCTACCTGTTCACCCTTGTCAGACAATAGCATGCGCAGCGGGACCTACCGATCTATATCCGGAACGTTTAGATGGATACGATTTGTTTGAGCAATTATAATCCAGAATGAACATGAGGTCAGCATCTGATGTGTCCACATATTCTGGTGTATAGTTTTATTTCGAACCGCAGAATATTGCTGTCTAAATAAAGATTTAGTGTCAAAGTATTTTCTAGTATATGTATTAGGTTATCGACGGACTACAGGCACCTGTTGTGCTTCCGCATTTTGTACGTAACCTAAATACTAGCGCATCGCTGTGGGCGTGACACATTTGTAACGTAGAGAGGATTAACTGGGGCCCATAGACTGATGAGTAACAAACATGTATTAAATGTTTAATACTAATTTATGAACATGAACATACACACACGCGAGAACACACAAATATATATATATATATATATATATATATGTGTGTATGTGTGTGTGTGTGTGTGTGTGATGTGTGTATGTATGTATGTGTGTGTGTGTGTGTGTGAGTCTGTGTATGTGTGTTCATACACACACCTACACTCACATACACGTATACACGCACATAGATTCACACAAACGCATTCGTTTATTGTATCCTGTTTTCGATAAAAACACATTTATTTTAAGAAAACAAACGTTTCTCTTACTAATATGACGCGACGGTACTTTTACAGAATTCTTAAAAGTTATTATTTCGAGTAAATTGTATATTCTTTCTAACGGTAAATTTACGTTATTAACAGTAATCATAATTAACAACTGGATGCAGGTGTTAGAATTTATCTCTAATACAAACTACTAAAATTTAATTAACACTTCAACAAATATAAACAGTTTTTTATCAATAATTAAATCTGTTTTTGTTATGTTTGAAACATCGTAACGTAAAGTGCCTTCATTTGCTGCGTGTGTCGGATGGAGAATTCTTTATTCTTGGAATGGGACGGGCATCGAAGCTAATCAATCGAACTATTAGTTCACCCAGTTAAAGTTTCACGAAGTTCAGTCAGTCGGTCAATCAATCAGTCTGTCAGCCAGTCGGTCAATTGATTTGTCGATCAATCGGTCAGCCCGTCAGTCAAATAATCGATCAGTTATTCAGTAAAACATTCAAATGTTTTTGTTTTACATAGTTTGTATGACTCATAACCCAGTGATCTATTCAAATGCTGACGCACACGGAGACGTCTCTGCTTACGTGAAATGCTAATTAGCTATTCTGTGTAAATAGTGGACTAATTAGGTAATATTTTTTCCTCCATAAAATGGCTAAGAGTAGCACTGTTAATTTGCTGAGGCAGTTATAACATTAATAATAACTATTATTATTATAAATATGGTTATTTTATTGAAGTTTTAAAGTGTTCTCTCTCACACCTATTTTCCAGAAATGTCAAATTCATGACTTTTTTCCTAAACCCGTTCTGTATAGTAGATCCTTAGCTGCGTAGGCAAGTTATGAGAACCAGTCTATATCGGTATATGTCCATTGTTTTACTAACATAGAGCTGAAAGGTGCCTTTTGCATGCAAAGTTGATAATAACTCTGATCGTAAAAAAAATATGAAAGAACAAAAGTTTGGTAACTCCCCCAACTAGTGGCCACAAGTTATTATTAGCAAATATTGACATCGAACAAGAAGGAGATTTCATCACCGTTCCCGAAGTCTGTTAGTTGGCTGATAGTCGTATTGACGCGAGGTGCTTTTTATGTCCCCACTCTTTTGATCTGATGGAACGCTCCCCTTCTCGAAAGCAATACACGAAGCGTTACACGTATTGAACCATGCACCGAAATGCGGAGAGATAACAGATGCTGCGGATCAATGCGAGTTTTTGTTTTCATTATTATCTCTCTGGAAATGATCTCGACCATTCAAGATGACATCACGCAAAACGAACATCCATTATTGACGTTCATTGACCACGGGCACGTAAGAAATCATCTTCTTTTGTCTAAAGGGCGATTACTGGGTAGATGTGCTGAACGCCTAATACCCAGAGGTCTCGGTCACATCACGTGTCGATAAACTACAGCCGCAGTCTAGCGAGGGTGTGCCAAAAACATTTCGCCATAATTGGAAGGGTTCGCTTTTCAAAACCAGCTAAAACTAATTTATAGGATACTGCTTACTTAGCAGTACTATATTAAATATCGCAGTCACATGCGCCGCCGGTGATTATAATTCAGTAAGTGTGTGTGTGTTTTAGCTGTGTATAATAAGGCACAGGCACAGAGAATCTCGAACCGTGAATTCAAACTCTGGACGTTTCTTCAGGGGACTGAATCCAGAGTGGCGACTTTTCTTGCTGAGACATGTGTAATGTCTCACCAGTCCCTAAGCCGCCAAGCAAAATCAAAATACGAATCACCTACAGCCGTGGAGTTTGGGTGTAAACACCCATGTCAGATCACGGCAGTAGTGAGAATGTTTAGCTTAATTATCTAAGCAGCCCTATTTATAGCTATTTTTCAATTGCTGTATCTTTCTTCAAAGCAATACTATATAAACCATATAACCCAATTGTTACCGTCTTCAAAGAACAGTTTTTACAACGGGCAGGCGTCATGAAGCGACTACTATTAAAACTGTTTATCTTAATTACTATTAAAAGACTGACGTCTGCGCTGAAGCAGACCGTAATAGCGCGTCATAGCTTCCGTACTGTTTGAACTATGCTATCATTTTCAAACCTGACCTAATTTATGCTATTCTAACTATTGTAGTTCTTAAATGTTATTTATGACAAGCAGATTAGAGCTAATCTTGAATGTCATAGTACAAACTGGACATAACTGGACCTAGGAAAGACAAATCTATTCCCACATACAACCAAGGTGAATTATATATACAAGTAAACTTGTTATGTAAAACACACCAACCGCGCGAACTGTGTCCAATGCCACCGCTCGAGATGCGATGCAGTGTTTCTATTCCTGAGTCAGGAGTACTTATAATGCTTTAAGAGCGTACTGTGCCTGCTACAGTCATTTAAATGCTGGATAACCAGGCCAGACACCTAAACGGCGTGCCTCCAAAGACGCAAATAGTACATGGATTATACAGCTCTAGATCAACTTTTCTTGAATGCAGGGACCGGGAAATATGGTCTCCACGCATAGAAAACGGAACTTTCTCAACCGCAGCATAATATGCGTTGTGATATTTGCTGGAGGGTCAAATACCTCATAAACATACAAATCCAATAAATACTATGACCTACTCGTCACTATTATAACAATTTACATCGGCGCTTTAGCAGACCGTTATGGCGGAATTGCCCTTCTATATATTAACATTTTCAAATCAGACCTAATGTCTGCTATACAAACTATAATTATAATATAGGGTTTTATTAATGACAAGGAGACTAAAGTTAGCCTTGAATGTCATAGTACAGACTGGACATAACTGGACCTAGGAAAGATAATTATATTCCCACAAACAACTAAGGTGAATTATATATACAACTAAACTTGTTATATAAAACACACCAACCACACGAGCTGTGTCCAATGCCACCGCTCGAGATGCGATGCAGTGTTTCTATTCCTGAGTCAGGAGTACATGCTTTAAGAGCGTACTGTGTCTGCTACAGTCATTTAAATGCTGGATAACCAGGCCAAACACTTAAACGGCGTGCCTCCAAAGACGCAAATAGTGCACGGAATATACAGCTCTAGATCAACTTTTCTTAGAATGCATGGACCTGGAAACATACAGTCTCCACGCACAGAAAAGGAACATCTCAACCGCAGCATAATATGCCTTGTGATATTTGCTGGAGGGTCAAATACCTCATAAGCATACAAATCCAATAAATGCTATGACCTACTCGTCACTAACCCTTTATATCAAATATTACAAAATTGGTAAAAAGAAAACACGAACCTCAATCTCTGGCACGGGCAATGTGTGTTTTAGCTGTGTATAATAAGGCACAGGCACAGAGAATCTCGAACCGTGAATTCAAACTCTGGACGTTTCTTCAGGGGACTGAATCCAGAGTGGCGACTTTTCTTGTTGAGACATGTGTAATGTCTCACCAGTCCCTAAGTGAGTGAGTGAGCGAGTGAGTGAGTGAGTGTGTTAGTAAGTGAGTGAGTGAATGAGAGAGTGAGGAACGTACCGAGTGAGTGAGTGAATGAGTGAGTGAATGAGCGACTGACCGAATGAGTGACTGAGTTAGTGAGTGAGTGACAGAGTGAGTGAGTGAGTAGTGAGTGAGTGAGTGCATAAGAGGGTGAGTGTGTGTGAGTGAATGACTGTGAGTGAGTTAGTGAGTGAGTGAGTTAGTGAATAAGGATTGCTTGAGTGATTGAGTTATTGATTGATTGATTGATTGATTGATTGATTGAGTGAGTGAGTGAGTGAGTGAGTGAGTGAGTGCATAAGAGGGTGAGTGTGTGTGTGAGTGAATGACTGTGAGTGAGTTAGTGAATAGTGAGTGATTGAGTGATTGAGTGATTGAATAGTGATTGAGTGACTGAGTGAGTGAGTGAGTGATTGAGTGAGTGAAGTGAGTGCGAGAGTGAGTGCAATAGTGAGTGAGTGAGTGAGTGAGTGAAGTGAGTGCGAGAGTGAATGCAAAAGTGAGTGAGTGAGTGAGTGAGTGAGTGAGTGAGTGTGTGAGTGAGTGAGTGAGTGAGTGATTGAGTCAGTCAGTCAGTCAGTCAGTCAGTCAGTCAGTCAGTCAATTAGTCAGTCAGTCTGTCAGTCAGTCAGTCAATCAATCAATCAGTCAGTCAGTCAGTAAGTGAGTGATTGACCGAGTGACCGAGTGACTCATCAAATGACTACGATCTAGCAATATATGGGTACAAAATAACATATTCAGTTGACAGAATGAATACACATGGGTTTATTGGGTAATATATAGTATATATTTTTATTTTGTAGCTAAATGTAGCAATAGTTTGTCAGACTGCACTATATGATATTATCTGTGGCCACTTTCCCCCAACTTTCTCTCTCTCCCTGTATGTGTGTGTGTGTGTAAAATCATAACTTTTTTCTGATATACATATCAATACACTTACGGATGAGATGTAAAAAAAGAGTACATATATCCAGAAGTACCATTCATTACCTGACCCGACACACAACAATAACATGATTTGTTACATGAAGGCAATGAGCAATCAGGATTCTGTCCATATTAGGAATTGGGTTTCCTAAAAACGTAATAAATTTTTTATATATATATATATATATATATATATATATATATACATACATATATACTATATATATATATATATATATATATATATATATATATATATATATATATATATATATATGTGAATGTGTGTAAATATGTGTTGACGATGTTGTCATTGTTGTTATAAAATATAAAATAAACTTTCTCATTTTAATTATCTTTTTTTCTGTATTGTTGTTACAAGCTTTATATATTTTACGTGCGCAATAAATTACCTAGAGTAACGCATCAACGAAATTAATCGCCTTTGAATTCAGGTTGTTCCTTGTTCCTCAGGTTGTTCCAATATATAATTACGCTACCTATTACAAGATATGATTCATGCGAACATAATTTTATGATTATTGGCAATAGGTATGATGATACATCGTTTTTCCCAAAAGTAATTACAGTAATATCATTTCGGAATTATGGTGAATGCATACTTCTTAGAAACATCACGTGTCCTATTCAGATGTATCGGAGAATTGGCTGACATCTGGTGTGCTTGATATTGGTCGTTGAGAAATATGCCAGCGCCAAATGGGCCAATGAGAAATGGATACGATGTGAGTGTTCACTTTAGGAGTGCTCGCGACCATATTATAAATTATAGGTCCTATTTGGTCAGTGTGTAGATGATTGTGGTAAATATTTATGTAGATTGCTATCAATATATGTAGATTTCTTCTGGCAACATTATATATATATATATATATATATTCTATTTAATAATGTAAGCCATTATTTTCATCATATAGAAATGTATATAAAATACACACATACACACATGTTTTGTGTGTCCCTGCTTGTCAATATATTTGTCTGTTTGATTGTCTGTATGTACGTATGTATGTATATCTATCTATCTATCTATTTGTCTGTCTGTTTGTCGGTCGGTATGTATATCAGTCTGTCTATATGTCTGTCTATCTGTGTCTGTTTGTATGTATTTATCTATGACTGTATGTATGTATGTGTATCTGACTAGCTGATTCGTCCTACCACCTTTTTTTATTTAGGGCGAATTCCTTAAATTATATTATATCTGCAGATAGATAGATAGATAGATAGGTAGATAGATAGATAGATAGATAGATAGATATATAGATAGAGAGCGAGAGAGAGAGAGAGAGAGAGAGAGAAAAAAAGAGAGAGAGAGAGAGAGAGAGAGCGAACACACTAATTGGCATAAACATAATTAGACTACAAATCGATTTGGTTACTATTTTGCTTAATAAAACTGGTTTAGATCTAAACAAATTACTGCATCTCCATGTTATGTTTATTTCTTGACATACATCAGGCAAGTAATGCGTACCAATTTATGATTAGTTACAGCAGAATATTTAAAATCAACAGCAAAATAGAAATAATAACTGAGTAATAATCAGGGAATATTGATTGGCCTTTGTTATGCAGGTGAATGGGTTGCAATCTTGACTAGGTGAAATAGTAACGCTACTCGTACTTGTATGTATTTCTGGAGCCTATGGCCTAATAACTTTGATACTGATATGATTTTGTTTTACATTTGTAACACGGATGTACAAAATTTAAGATAACACTTTCCTCAGTATCATTGGATTATAGAAAGTTTGAGGAAGCCGACATGAAACACGTGACCACTGCCATAAAACTATGTTTTGGTGCACTTAAGCAACCCAACTGTAACCGGTGAATCAACGTGATATCAGACCATAATGAACAGATGCATGAATAATGAAATAAAGAACACGATAATATGCCAAACCATAACTCCCTCAAGACGAGGGGTTGCGTACATCATGCCTTTCTTGAAATGTAAGCGGCATAATTATCTTTGATCATTGTCCTTTGCAGACATCAAAGGATAGACGAGCTATCGCCATTAGTCATCCCGTTTTATCTATAAGATGATGAAACAAACACGATAAAATGCCACATAAACAGTTAATGCCGTCCAATGGCACTGACGTTTCACATGATACCTTTATATCTTCGCATTTCAAAGATTGGCATTTTTACAGAGAAACCGAGATCACTTTGAGACACGGCGGCTCTCAGAAGGAAAGTTCTTGTTATATCTATGTCACGTTCTAAGGAACGTCTAGGACTAGAGAAGTAATTATTCTCAAATTACGTTTTAGTCGAAGGTTACACAATCCATATAATAATCATGCAATTATCAGATAATATCTAACGAGCATAAAGATCACGTTATCACGGTTGGAAGTGAATATCATGTTATCCACAGGTTTCTTCTATGTCAAAAGGAACAATTTAAAACTAATACAGTTGTTTTCCATTGAAAACTCTTTCTAACCTTAGTGGCTAATGCAGTTTATTACGCCTGCGGTTACTTCAGTTCACTGAAATGTAGACAAACGAATTAAACAAATTAATTAGGCGATGTGTTATTCCTGTTGGCCTGGAGATATTGAAGTTATATGGATATGCTGCATACATGCAAAGTTACGGTTCTTGTGTACAGCCACTTACACATAAATGAACCGAAATCGTTTTTCTACTATAATTAGAGTAGACGTGTATCTTTTATCAAGTTAAGTTTAATTCGACTGACATTTTGGAGAGGAGGTAGTCGAGGTTTTTATACACGCGGTTATAACTAGATCGGAAATGACTGGCTTCGTAATCCCCAAAGAATGAACGAGTGTGATCACAATATTACTCAGCATTAATGATATTCGAGACATATTGGAGATCTCTATAAGATAGATAGATAGATAGATAGATAGATAGATAGATAGATAATCACACACACACACACATACACACACGCGCGTACGTAGAGAGAGAAGCACACACATACACACAAATAAAGATAGAGATAGACTCAGAGACTAAGAGAGAGAGTTACTATATACGAACCGTTGGTCTGTTGCAATTCTCAGATTTTAGTCGACGCTAAATCAAATAGAGAGATAAAACATCTTATATATAAACTTCTCTGCACTCTATAATATAAAGATAAACATCAGAAAGACAGTTTTGCACGATGATTACCTGATATAATTTACCTGATTCAGGTTTAATTAATATTTATTTCAGTATCCAAAAGTTAATATTGAAAAGAATAGCGATTATAAATAAAGCAGTCATCCTAGAACGTATATGAAATGAATAAATAATAAATACATTAATAACACCCACCCGAAGAGGATTAGCTATTAAGTTTTAATAAATAATAGTCTTTATTTGGGATTCAGACCATATTTCATTTGAGTCTATATGGCCAGTTCGTTTTAAAAGGATCTACTAAGTATCTAAAGTCCTTCAATCCACTATGTGGGATAGGTGATAGCGCGGTTGGTCATATGCCTATGACAAGTGATTTCAAATCCCAACTAACCGTTTTATCTGTCCGGTGTTCCATTTTTCAATTCGCCCTTTTACGTTCGTGGTCACTCAGTTATTTAGCCATGAAATGCATTTGTTTGGTGAAACGTTCAAAACTAACACAAAAGTCTAACACACATGTAAAATACTGCTGTATTTCAGCTACCGAACTAAAACTATGTACCACTGAGGCATTTGAGATCTGAGTCGTGTTCACTTTTGAAAATACAATAGTGCCACACAACAAATACGGAGCGAAAACATTTCAAGCAATAAATCCCATTATTTTAAAGTTTATTACAACCCAATTATTTAAACTTGTTTAATAACATATTTGTGTATTTTACATACATACATACATACACATACATACATACATATATCCTCCCATATATATATATATATATATATATATATATATATATATATATATATATATATATATAAATATATTATAGGATATATATATGTGATGTGATGTGTGTGTGTGATATGCGTGGAATTGATAGCACAATAATAGATATAATAGCAATATTGATTTTATACTAAATTAATTGCTGTATTTTATTTAGAAGAAATATCACTCTGTATAGTACTGAATGATTAATTGCTATGGATTGAACAAATCTGATGGTTGAATGGTACGTTTTCATTTAAAAACATATGTAACCCATCAATATTTGAACGAGCTCTACTATTTGGTGATGTATATTATCAGTTTTATCATAACACGCATTAGTGTATCAATAAACCGTGCAGAGCAGTTGTCGGCATTCAATTGTTAGCTATGACTAACTAAGGAAAATCAAATACACTTGTAAAAAGGTGATACGATGTTATATTTATACAGAGTTAAGCCAATCAGTACTACAGTTAGCTCTATATCCAGCACCGCAATTGCTTTCTAGCTATAATATTGACCTCGACCCTAAATCGCTAGTTCAGTAGGAAAGGCTGGTGTCTAAACACCGAGTATTACTTTGTGTTGTTAATACTACCTAATGAATAGAACAATCGCTAATATGATAACCTATTGAATTTACCTTTGAGCTTTGAAGTTTTATTTATAGACAACATTTTAAAATACTGTTAGGCAAAAATATGGCTAACAACGGCTGTAAATATAACATGAGCCAGTTTGATGAATCGACTGTCAGCGTTGCAGGTGTTTTCAACAGGCG
This sequence comes from Paralvinella palmiformis, assembly GCA_025642065.1. Lineage (NCBI taxonomy): Eukaryota > Metazoa > Annelida > Polychaeta > Terebellida > Alvinellidae > Paralvinella > Paralvinella palmiformis. The sequence continues at coordinate 123,313 of JAODUP010000706.1, read as the reverse complement.
CAATTTTATGCTATGATTTGTTGTCAGTATTGTAGATGGAGTTTAGACGCTTGAAGTCGAGATACATATATGGATGGTTATAAGCTGAAAGGTACATATATTAATATTCGAATAATATTTGCAATTATTTATTAATTTGATGAATACGATTTTGTCTATTAATGACTTCTAGATTATTTCCGTGTTAAAGGCTTATTAAAATATAATATACTTGACTTACAAGTGATTAACATACGATTGGATGGTTACTTCAGTTTAAGCGTCTCCTCCACTTTTTTCACATTTGCTCATTTTAGTATTAATATCAGCTAGTTAAGACACAAGTATATGCTACATCATTGCGCACTGTTATTAATTAGAACCTGTCAAAATACCTACCCAAACAATGGTCACATGACAATCGTATATGTCCTTGATTATATTAATATATATATATATATATATATATATATATATATATATATATATATATATATATATATATATATATATATATGATATCTACCTAAATGAAAGAAGTTGTTTCCCATTAAGTCTACTCCTCAGATTGACATGAGATGGTCATCACCCACGGACTGTCATATTGAATAGACATGGACAAAACATATTTATCATACAGAGGCAATATTGGCACTTCCTAATTGTTGTCTCTCTCAAGGGAATGGATCCATGATGTGTTTAGCGTAAAGAGGGTATCTTCTCGTGGTTGTTCCGTGTGAATTAATCTATATGTCAATCCATGCATCCATTTATCAATCTATCTTCCAGTTTCTCTCTCAGTTTATCAATCTGTCTATCATCCCCCCCAATAAAACCGGGCGTCTATGACAACAAACAATTAACCTAGAAACGTAAATCAAGCGATTGATATAAACAAACATTTAGCTCTTAGGTGCAGCAGACAGATAATGGTATTCAGCCGACGTAATGACTACGTGGCACGCCATCTACCGACCATTAACAACTATACGTCACCCTGGCTACGTCGGATAACACACGACTGCCACGGAACATCCACAAACTACATAGAGGCTGCCGTCAGCCCAGCACAGTGTTATCTTAGCAGTGTCTCTGGGAATGAGAGAGCATCCCAATGCCGACCACGTGAGCGATCCGGTCCGATGTCATCGGACACCGGTTGGACATTCATCGGAAGCTCGTGTAAAACGTTGGTGATGTGATTTGGCAATTGGCCCATGGCCTCTCCGATATGTGGCCGAAAGACCGCTGACGTTGCCTGGTCTAACTCAATGAACGGGCTGCCCAAAGGAGCAATATTACCATTGGATGTCCACACCCTGTCACCCGGCTCGACAGTACGTGCCCTGTACGTGTGTGTGTTTGTGTGTGTGTGTTTGTGTGTGTGTGTGTTCTCCTTCTATAAGCACATTGATTTGCTGTTGCCGGGCAACTGACTCCGAGCTGCCAGCCGCGTTAAACTACTACCGCAGCCACTACGTTCCGGAATGCCATTATAACGGCGGCCACGATTTGCCATTATAACAACGGCCAAAATGCCATTATGACGGCGTCGAAAAAGACATTACGACAACATCCATCTGACCACAATAAAGCCAATACTGTTCTAGGATTGCTGTCAACACCTACATCATTCTCACGTTGTGTTGTCCTTTTGTCCTCTCCTTCCTCTGGCGCCACGCTAAGGAAGGGTTAAGCGCAGCCGGGCGCAGTCGCGTTTGTCACCCGGCTGTCGGTAACGCTAGCAGCTGGTGGAATAGTCGCCAGGAGCCGGAGCACAAAACAGTATATCACCCACTAACATCCGGGCCACCTGGTTCTTCTGGTACCGCCAATCAGGATATGACGTCACGACGGCACGTTGTCGATAGATGTCGCTGCCAATAGACATACGTCGAGTGGAAAGTGGCGATATTGGGTAGAATGTTGCATACGGCGTCATCTTATGGAATATAATGTCGGCTTGTATATGTTGAGTCGTGTTGTCATCTGGCGAGCAGTGTTCGTGACATTTGACATTCGAGTTTGCCGCCGTATTACTTCCGGTGGACAGGAAGGAGACGAATGATGAGATCCGTACGTCCGCATTTCCTCTTCGTGGACAATCTTGGAAGAGACGCCGTTTCTCACCTGCACGCCGCAACCGACATTACCATTGGCACTCATTGTAACCATGGATACATCGGTGTAAAATCCTGATATGATATGATATAGGACACGCCGAAAATTTGAAACCGGAGTCTCAAGTCGCGAATGTATTAACATTCCATTCAAACAAAACACGTTAGAGGCTCTGCAACCTGCGTCAAACACCTGGATAAACATGGATAACTTGCTGAAGTTTGAAGTACACTTGACCAACCCGACTGGGATTTATCACCCCGGAGACACGTTGTCTGGTCAGGTGATCATCAAGGTGAAGGACGAAATACCGCTTTACGGTAAGTCGGTCTTGTTGTTTTTCTTTTGCTGCCTCTCAATACACACATAGATTATGTTTTCCCTACATCAGTTCTTCCATGCCGGAAGGCTAGAGGTTAGAGCAATGTGGTTTAGCTATCCGCGATGGCTTGTAATTCCCGCCAATAGCAACATTTATGGGATATTTCATCGTCTATATGTCCCTGGCGTGATCAGCCTCGAGGCAACCAAGGCATTCAGTCAGTGATTGACATTTCTTGACCTGACTAGCGCGCGCCATAACACATTTACACTGCGAATATACCACAAACGTGTTTGTTTCTTAATACATTTGACGCTAATCTACCAACCACATATAATATACTAATCGCCATCTAAGGGACAATTGTCAGCGATGCGTGACCATTTGCTGTACGACAGCTATGGTACCATTTGGTCAAGTTCGGGTCTTCACTCGTTTATATCAGTTTATGCCCACGGCTTTATCCTAATGGCTAGTTGTTGTCATATCCTATATCGTCATTCGTTGTTCAGTCGGTGACTATTATTTCGACCTAGACATGTATAATATTTTGTCCTTGATTGTTATTTCCCTACCGTCGGTCCTTAGTTATACTCGGCTCGGCCGGTAATAAGCCGCTATCAACTGTTGGTACTCGCTGATCATCGTGTTTACATTGGTAGCAGCTAGCGGGCGGTGATTGTTATTCATGACACGATTCACCCCCGTTACATGATGATGGTGACGATGTATGACGTTGCCGATGTTTATACCAGTCGATCATCCGCTTGGTCTGAAACCCGAAGAAAGGCCTCTCAGCTCACGCAACTGGTTGGAGACGAATGTCTATAGATACGGCCGAAGCTGTAATCGAATAGTAACTTCCCTCGAAGGAGCCCTTTTGCGCATAATGATATCGCCTTCCTGCCTTTTATCTGTACGCACAGTGGAAAATAATATAGCGGTGTTGTTCTCTGGGATTTGGCAGACAGACAGGGTTAATTGTGTGTTATGGCATAAAGGGCCAATATTCTACAGTCTTTATATTACATTGTGGGGGTATTGGATTTACGTACGGTGTACGATCTATTTATTGACCATTTTATAATTGAAAAAGTCCAATCGTAGTCAGAGTTGTTTTTACATCTGACGGTTACATATGAATGGTAGCAACAAAATACGCATCTTTTATCGTTGTACAACAAAAGCCACCACTGAATAAATGTTCTTTCGGCGTATAAAGATAGTTATTACACAATAAAGTTTGAGTCAGAACAACACTGACAGATTTGTTTTTAAATAGATGAGGCACAACTTGGATTGTTTGTGTGTGTGTGTGTGTTTTTGTCTAATACCAGTGCTTGTCTCAGTTTAGACATAAGGCCGAGTAGCAACTGTCTATAGGTGTGCAATATGATTAGCTCAAGGCATTTTATTCAAACATGACCCCAAAAGGGTATTCCATCGTATAGTGTTGAAAATACTATCGCACGACGATGATGGTATCGGCCTGTCTTTATTATGTCTTCAGTACTGGAGAACATTGCTCCTCAGATTTATATAACTAAAAAAGTGCTTTATTTAAAGGACGTAAACTATCAATTCGGGTTAAACGTCTCGGAATGAGAACATTTATCAATGTCAGTGTGTTTGATATATTTATAATCTTGTTTTTAATCCGTAACACCAACTATAAGGACAGCACGTCGTAGATAGGTAGACTGATCACAGACACACACAGTCTTAGTACTCATAGTATCCAAAATAAACGATTATCTCCACGTGAGCGGCCGAGTGGATTATTTTCATGTTCATAGAATCAATATTAATGCTCCTGGAGCCATTAACCTGACTTTAGTCAGTGCTGAGAGAGCCCCACGGGGCCATCAAAGACAAGACGGGGAGCAAATGACTCGACCCTGGACGAGACGTGCTTGCGGACTTCGTTTCATCCTGATTGGTGTTTGATGTCGTGTTTCCGGCAATAAAACCCCTACATTGAGGCCACTTTTTAGAAACCTGTGGACCTCTCTTGGTGGTAACAATGTGTGTTGATTGTCAGCTGTGTACAAGTATTAGGCCGACATAGTTATCAGTCCAAGGGTTCTGCGTTTAAAGGGGGGGGGGGGAGGTAATTCTTCTCAGGCGCATATCTCAATCGGTGTCGGCTCACTCACTCTGCGTCTAAATTTCAGGTGACGAGGTATTTGACCGATACCGTTATTTTGGTGTTTACCGAAATACCCAACGAGTTCGAAAACATTAAATGCTATAAAAATTACTTGAATTTATTCAATAAAGCCAAGCGCGAGCTATAAAGAAACTATTACTCCCATATCCTAGAATTAAATAAAAACAATATGAAAAACACGTGGTCAGTACTAAAACAAGCAATAGGTAAACAAAACGACAAATCTAACTGGCCCCAGACTTTCAAAATAGACAACAAATATATTTCAGGTGAAACTGAAATAACAAATAGCTTCAATAAGTATTTTTCAAAAATTGGGAAAACCACCTCTGAAAATGTCCCTAAAACGTACAAAAAAGTTAGTGACTATTTGAAAACACCTCAAATAAACAGCATATTTTTGGAAACTATAGAACCAGATCAAGTCCTCGAAATCACAAACAAATTAAAACCTAAGCTTAGTACAGGTCATGATGAAATATCCTCCAAACTACTCCAGGAATCTATTGAATACATTAAATATCCATTGACACACATTATAAATAGATCAATAATTACCGGTATTGTTCCCAATCAACTGAAAATAGCTAAGGTAATTCCAATACACAAATCAGCTAATCCCACTGAATTAAAAAACTATAGACCCATCAGCCTTCTCCCAGCTTTTTCGAAAATATTTGAAAGGATAATGTATAACAAGGTAATGAGCTTCCTCAATAGTAATAATATTCTTTACAAACATCAGTATGGTTTTCGTGAGAAACACTCAACAATTCACCCAATTATACATTTATTAAATCAATGTGCAATAGCTAATAATTCGACTCCTAAGCAAGTTACCTTATCTATTTTCTGCGACCTCTCAAAAGCATTTGATGTTATGAAGACAGACACATTATTAAATAAATTAAATTACTACGGTATTAGGGGAGTCGCCAACAAATGGTTTGCCAGTTATCTTGTGAATAGGAAACAATATGTTCAAATCGGTAAAACGAAGTCAGATATTGAATTCATGAACTGTGGGGTACCACAAGAATCTATCCTAGGTCCTTTGCTATACCTAATATATGTTAATGATATATCAAAATCCACAAATGCACATATACTATCTTTTGCAGACGACACTTCTTTAATCATTAGTGATACTGATATTTCCACCTTATATGAAAGGGCAAATGTAGAAATGAATAACTTATTTGAATGGTTTTCTACTACTACTACTACTACTACAAACTCAATTGGCACCTACAGATGTGAGCGCACATAATCGTTAACATGTTGCGTACACGCCTAAGGCTTATCATAGGTCGGTATATGCATAACTCTCAGTAAGGTTTATTCCTAGGGAGTCCTATGTAATTTGTGTGATCACATGGGAGTCAGACGTATAGGTTTACATTCGCATAAAGTCTGCAAGGTCGTGATCATTCGCGGAAAATGTTCTTCTCGCTGAATTACGAACGTAGCATATTCTCCGTTCGGAGGATCAGTCTCTAAACTTCCCCCTAACAGACATAATAATGACTGATTATTTTAATAAGATGCCCAATCTGATAGATAACTAATGAACACGGCACAACTATGTTAAGTTAATTAAAACATTATTAATCAACAGCGTATGCAATATGTGGTCTGAACGATACATCACCAATTTTCAGCATCATTTACTATACACATTATCTATATACAATTTATATCATATATATATATATATATATATATATATATATATATATATATATATATATATATATATATATTGTGTGTGTGTGTGTGTGTGTGTATAGGTATATATAGGTATAGGTATGTGTGTATAAAGTCATAAAATATGAAATTTTACAAAAAGACACTAGGACACATATATCAATAAAACATAGCAACATTTCGTAGCAACAGAATTGGGAAAGTAGCTTTAACTGTCTCCTATTTGCTTCCCTTATGCAAATACCAGTTAATGGTCATTATTTTAAAGTAATTATTCACCCGTACCCCCCGCCCTCCCCTGTCGTTGATGGATAGTTCTGAAGAGGCAAGTTTCGTTGGTGGCGTTAATCAAACGATTACAGCGTCACTTGTAGAGTTTATATTAACATTTATGCAATTATTCACTTCTGACTCTTGATGCGTTATCTTCTTTGTGACTCAGCTGAAGTCGGATTTAATAACAAGGTACAGAACCACGATATAAATCAATCAATTCGCATCATTAATCATTTACTAATATTATCTAGTTCTCCCTCCCGTCCGATTAAACGACAAAAATATATTCCGTTTATTGATTCCTTGCTTGAAGAGAATCTTCATTGGTCATTATCAAAGGTAGTCTGTTGAAGCAAACTTTATCTTGTGCGCGTTGGATGTTATAGCTGTAATTGCGCTTATTGCGTCCATGAAACTATCGCGAATACGAATCGCCGCGAATATAAATACGTATTCCACAATCGGTACCGTAGTACCACGAAGGCCGACATAAAGCACAGCTCATGACGTTTTAGGTAGTAAGCGAATGTTCAATAAAATGCGATAAATATTGTATGGCGCTGGAATATAAATTGATATTTTATTCGTCAGCATTCGCCAATAAAAGCCATAAACATACTTGATCGATATGAAATAGTTTATCAACCTATCGTTTAAAAGCCCATATTTAAACCTCCTAGCTGTAGGGTTATTATTAATGTGGATTTGTAGGAGGTAATCAGCTGCCTGTTATACTAAATCTGCAATATCGAAAAAAGACCTGAAAGGTTATGGTTTAAGACATGCACTCTATTTTGATAGGGTATATAATATCAATGGGATGTTTTTCTGTGGGTAAATGGACGTCATGTGTTTTAGGACAAACACACACATACAAACACGCGCGCACGCACAAAACCGCACACAAAATATATATATATATATATATATATATATATATATATATATATAACCATACAAATGCTTAATTATGAGTAAATGTCTGTTCGTTTGTCTCTATACGTCTTTATCGACTACTCTAGCAATGACTAAGAAGGTTCAGTAGTAAAAGCGTTTGATAAGGAATATACATTGGGGAAACTCAAGTGGTAGTAAAGATTATTCTGGCTTAGATAAATCCTTCGACCAATCAGAGTGCTAAGTTTCGTGATGCGTTTCCGTGATATAGGGAATTTAATAAAATGTCTCAGCTTATAGCCTGGCATGAGATACTGGCCACTTTGTATGAAGGATGGTAACGTTTCTGACAGAAGCTGATCAGATTACGACAGGCTGACTTGTGTATCGATGGTCTCCGTTCACGCCATGCCAATGCGGAAGCTAGCCGCCGAAGACGGAACAATAACTGTAGCCAAGGAGAAGTGCGATAGCTGGTGAGACCGAAAGTTGATTTAGAGAGTGTTGGTCGACCATGGCGCGGAATACTTGCCAGAAATAAGGTCCAGAACTGCCGTGCCTTGAATCGGTGCCCTGGCCATCTGGTTCAATCAGATTGAGGGAACTGGTAAAAATGGGGACATTTGTAGGCAGTCCACGGATGCGAACTGACACAACACTCCTTTCTAGTGGATATCATACATCCGAGCTAAAAGAATGCGGAACATGGAATCTGGTAAAACTTGAAAATCCATCAAGAAGAATATCTAGTTCATTAGATAGGTGCACGACAGAAAACTGTTCAGCCTTAATAGAGTTAATAAATAGTGCTTATTTTTTATAGTTTTGTTTGGGGATTGCT
>JAODUP010000706.1:72500-110000 GCA_025642065.1 Paralvinella palmiformis | reverse complement strand
GGACGCACCGGGGGGTTGTCCCCAAAATGTTTCTTCTGGGATGCGGCATTCATCGACCTTTTGCATCTAGTCAGCGACAAAGGCGGGGGGAGGAGTTCTCACTTGTAATACGGTTAAAGGTTAAATTATAATATCTTCCGGCGACTTATTATAGAAACGACTGGATGACCTAAGTTCTTGGCATGACTCTAAAAGAAAGAAATTCAGTTGCCATGGCAATTATAAATATATACATCGTAAGTACAATTTTGAAATTGAACAACACGTAGCCAGTGTCGCCAGTGCAGAATGATTTCGAGTGATATTATCATATTTTCTAACATTTATCACTATATATTCTTCCGCATTATAAATTCAATGAGGCGATTCAAATTATTATCAAATATGCCATATAAGAGGGAATTATAGATTTGCATGCATAGATTTGTAAAACATAACCCGTTATCCGGCATTCGTGGGAATTTAACATGACGTGGTGAATCCACACCATTTAATTATAAAATATTTTGAGTTATCAATAACGGAATATCAGCAAAGCAATGTTTTAAAATATTCAATGAAGCGCAGAAATGTAACTCATTGTGAGGACGCAGTAGTTTATACAGTTGTCTGTCATCAGCACCAATTGATAGTTAAAGCTATATCACGGCATATGATCTCTGGAAGACGTGTTTGCATTGAACAGTCTACGAATTGAACCGTTTGATACACCATATAACAATGAAGAACACCAGGTAGAGTACAATGAATAGAGGCACTCTGTTAGCATTGCACGAACTAGGATAAATCCCTTTCAAGTTCTTTACCTGAGAGATTCAACATGTATTTCAACCTATAGAAAAGTGCATTATGGTAAACTCTATCAAATGCAAGATATATATCCAGAAGAACAAATAATACTGGATGATCATAATATCCTTTTTATCCAAACCTAGGATGCATCGTTGCCGTGACCACACCTATGTGCGGATTATCATGATTTATTAAGGCTATTACTGTATAAATATTATAGTATACAAGAAACCTTTTTTTCTATAAATATAGGTCAACAATTTTAGATTTCAGTTTTTTAGTAATGATTTTCATGAACTGCTTTCACCAAAACAATTAAAAATACCCTGGAATAATGATAGTTGAACTATCTGTGTAGTTGATTAAAAAAAACTAGATAAACTGTTCCCATTTAGGCAACATTTTAACAGCACATAACGTATTAGAGAACATTTACTGGAACGGTCTGATATATGTCTCTGTAACAGACTTGTATGCATCAATCCAAGATATACAAGGCTCTTCTTCCAATTGTACACCTTGTGATAAAGCGCTGAAAGAGAATACATTATATATGTTTAATATGTTTTAACAGAAAATAGTCATTTGATTCCACTTGCTAGTTTTGATCCTTTTTATGGTAAAACCAACCCTGATTTGATAGAGGCAGTGATATTCTTTCCTTGGGTTTTATTAACCTTGAGCATTTTATAATAAATATACAAACCAATCTTAATCTACTGCCAGTGACAGTGCAATCTTTGTTTTTGCAGCCTGAATATTATTACTATTCCATGCGCGTACATACCAAGCAAAAAGATTCTTGAATATATTACCATGGAGATGAACCAATTGAAAAATATCACATGGCGGATCCTAACTGAGAGAAGAGCCCCTACTTGTTATATTGATTTGTATCTCCTGTGTGAAACAACTTATCGAGATAAGATTGTGCTTATTAAGATACACCAACAGTAATAAGGAAATGGCTATATCAAACGCACACACACACACACACACACACACACACACACACACACACACACACACACACACACTATATATATATATATATATATATATATATATATATATATACAAAACCATACATGCATGCATACATCAATACATAGATATATTCACAATTCGGTGAGCAAATTTTATTAGCAGTGAAAACATATCATAACATGCTGTTGGAGGAAATGATCTCAGCTGGTAACTTCAAGATTTATTTTCAAGAGCTTATTTGATTATTTACCGGATCGTGAAAATAAAACCAACCCACAGCTAACCCAATTTACATATAGCACCGTCTTGTCCGATCCATAACGGTTCATTATATCTTAGAACAAACACTGATAAGATTATTCCGATAATCGATACGCCCATAACGATATATGGTAATCGGTATAATCTTTCATTTATTCAGCATCATTTAATCAGATTACGTTTGTTGAATAATCGAGGACATTCATCAGCATGTCTCCGGGTATATGATTATGCATATACGAGAAAAATCCCATTATTATTCTATTATAGAACCAGCTAAGATTCGGATTCACTGCATAGATTAGGAATTATTGTTATCTGATTCAGAAGCTTGAATGAATCGTAGTTTCCATGAATCAAAGGAAGAGACGATTATTTAAAATGAGATCCGTGGTACCCGTCCAGTATCGTACGTGTAGCTTCCGATAATTGAGTGATTCTAATGTCAAGTCGAAAGTGAAACGATGATTTTCCTGTTCGAGAATCGTGAAACGGGGTCATAACGTGTTCATTATCATCCTATTCGGATATTAATCTTTTGGTTCTAAAGTTGACCCTCTACGTAAGTGGAGGACCATGTTCAGTGTTAGCGAGTGCAATAGAATTAAAGAAGAACCAATAGCACGTTCCAAGAACTAGTTCTAGTGGCCTTAGTCGGAGTATGCTGCATCATTTCTCGCTGTCCTTTGCTCGTTGTCGAAAGGGAGGTGGGCAGTTTGACCATTCTTTATGTGGGAATCACCATAAATCGGAACTTTCAATGCTATTTATATCTCAAAATCATACTATAAATATGAAATACAAAATCTAAACCAAATACAATTAATTCATTGGCGTAACTAAGTTGGACAATATTTACCAATTTTGGAATCAGGACAAAGAACGGTGAACATTCTGAACACCTTAGAGCCTATGCCGTTTATGCTAAACTCAGCTAACAACGCCTAGATGAACAGAAATGGAATTACCAGGAAAAACTGTTCTCGATCATTTTCTTATCACCCTTCAGAACGCAATAATTGAGAACATGTTCCTGTCACAGGCTGCTATAATCTCATAAGGGATATCCAATTGTGTTCCATTAATGGGAAAGTCTTCATGGGGTGGGGGTGGCGGATAAAATTGTTCTTTGACTGGATAAATGAACTACGCATTTAAGATTTTAGTGCTTGTCGGCAACAATGAGAATGATGTATTCGAGAAAAAACTAGATTTATTAGATCTGGCTTCAGACTGTTTTGATACAATCCCTTATGCACTGTTCCCGATTAATGTTCTGCCAGAAAGGATTAGATATAATGCTCGTAATTTAAGTAAAACCGACATCTGTGTCTACGCTTTAAGCATTCGCTGACAAGGACGATTCCTAGAGGCTAACACTGATTATAACCGCAGGATTCTTGAAATGATTACGATCCCTAGATAACAGTTCCCCCAACAAATGCCGTTACACCTGAGAACTGTGTTTTATATTTATAGCTACCTTTATTGAATTACAATGTCCTTTTATTAAAACATCTCTAATGACCTTTTTAGCTGGATATTTCCTTGATATGGCGTCGTTTCGATAATAAAACATTCGCATTAAACCCTGATTTTTTATAAGCCTGAATTTTGCGGTGCCACAAAGATCGGTACTTGGATCATGTAAGTACTGTTTGTATTCAAAACCAATTGGTGCGATATGTAGCCGACATAATTGGCTCTGCCACTGTTATGCAGATGATACCAAGGTTTATATGGCGATCATGCCCAAAACAACTTGCTAATAAATTGGAAGCTTGTTTGGCTGATATCAGTATTTGGATGAGTGCAAACATGCTTACGCTAAACGAGGAAAAGACAGAGCTCATTATCTTTAATCTAAAACATCAGGTTGGGATAAATGAAGAATTACGGCTTTATGTACGTAAGAATACTGTTTCTGTAGTATCGTCAGTGAAGAACTTAGGAGTATATTTTGATACATCCCTGACTGTGGAGAGGCAAGTAAATGTAATATCCAAAGCCTGTTATTACCAAATTCGTAATATTGATCATATCAGGCGGTACATCACATTGGATGCTTGCAAAACACTGGCACACGCCCTGATAACCTCTCGGCAAGATTACGGCAACGCTCTCCTGTGTGGTCTTCCAAGCACATTGATGACACGGCTACATAAAGTACAGAATTCTTCTGCCAGGTTTGTCAATCGCACTCATAAAAGAGAACATATAACACCAGTCTTGAACTCCCTGCATTGGCTTCAGGTTATATACAGGTCGCAGTACAATATTTTGATGTACACTTTTAAAGCACTTCAAGGGACTGCCCCTCAGTACATAGAGGAACTTCCGTATCAGCCGACAAGCTATCTGCGGTCTGGGTCTGGAGCATTCTTGGCCGTACCAACAACACGTGGAGTGACATACGGTAATAGATGTTTCAGAAAGGCTGCTGCAACCTTATGGAATAATCTTCCTGTAACCATCAGAAAGTGCAAGACCCTTGATACCATCAAAAATAAGATAAAAACTAATCTTTTTGTTTCAGCTTTTCCTAGGTAAATATAATTGTATTTGGCCGGAAATAATTATGTATCTTTAAAGATGTAGACCTATTACATCCATATTAATTATTTATTTTCAAACGCCTTAGAGTAACCTTCTTACACGTTATATATGGCACTTTATAAATTTGGTATATTATTATTATTATTATTATTATTATTATAAGTCAATGGTTTGTATGTGTATGTGTAACAGTGTGTGTGCGTGTGTGTGTGTGTGTGTGTGTGTGTGTACGGGCATACGTGTTAGCTGGTCATAAAGGATACGAATAGTTAAATTACTATAAAGAACTGACCAATAAACCTTTGCGTCACCGTTCTGAACGAGATAATTGAAAGCTTCCATTTGTTCCCCGTCTGGAGCAATGTCGTAAAGAAATGCCCTTCTGGGGAATTAATGGGCAAATATTCAACGAAAGGATAACATTAAGAATGTAAGGAGAAAAGAAACTTCCCAGTTGGAGTTTTTCACCTGTCTGGAGCAATGACAACAGAGTTTGACCTGGTGTTGAAAATATTAGATTTGGCTTCGGCAATGATTCATATTGGCGAAGCTTTGGTTAAGCTTGGTTAAGACTTATACAGTCGGGTATCAGTATCAACTAAAAACGCTGTTTGGGCTATGCGACTTCCCGATACTCGCACATAATCCACATTATCCTATGAGCAACCAAACCTTATTTACCAATTTACCAACATACGCCGATGATACGCAGAGCGAGTTAGTGGATTTGAACCAAGTACCTGCCGGTGTTTGCTAAATCACGACCCTCTATCACTGATGAGTCTGTGTAGCCACGGGACTAATCATACTTGGAACATATGAGTAAGGGTCGTCTACTAAAGGGAAACATATCATACTAAAGCAGCCAGCGGCCGGAGACCAATCCTAGACTCGACTGTGAGATAATTCTTCGTTTAGTTTCGGTGATGAATACGCTGGAGGCGTATGACTTAAGGTAGACTTCCTGCAGACACATCACACAAGCACAGACAGGGGCTGGAATTAAACACACAGCCTTGAGGCTTGCTCCACTGTGGTCTATCTCTTCACTTATTGAAATGCCGTGGGACTTTATAAAGAACTTCCATACGCTAAATACGACACCCATTTCATGACAGCTACAAGTTTGAAATGGCATATATAGAGGATTATATATTTATATAGAGTATTATATATATATATATATATATATGTGTGTGTGCGTGTGTGTGTGCGTGTGTGTGTGTGTGCGTGCGTGTGTGAGTGTGTATATGTGTGTGTAAAACATACACATACATACATAGTCATACACACATATTGTTGGAAACATAGTTCTCACACCTTAAACCTTTTGAAACATTGGTGATAATTTGGTCAGTTCCTTTAAATTTTTGTAAAATCGGTAATTGTTTTCATTGTAGAGATCAACACACGATAGGAGTTTCCGATATTGAGAATTGTTTAATGAGGATAAAACGTTACTACTCATATCACTTGGTACTAATATACGAGAGTTTTGTGTTTATACAAAAAAACTCTTCAATAACACATCTATGGACCAACTGGTTTTGGTGTACGCCATCGCATACTAGCTTTTCCTGAAACAACAACAACAACAACAACAATAATAATAATAATAATAATAATAATAATAATAATAATAATTTTTGTATATTTAATAAAGCGCTTTGGATTTAAAGTATTCCAGGAAAACAAGCAGTCAATCAGGTAATCAGTAATGCCAATTATTTGCCGAATCACTGAATGTCAGGATAGCTGGTTGGCCGACTCGCTGATTTATTGTCTCTTTCACTCACTCATTTAATTAAGCATCCACTCAGCCACTTACTGCTTCATTCACTCCAATCACTAACTCTTACGGCCTCATTTAGTGATTCAGTAACTCACTGCACCAATGTATTCAATCATTCAGTTAGTAATGGTAACCAATCAAGTATATATGTAATAAATTCAGTTTTTGCATGCATTCATCCATTTGTTTCTTTCTTTTCTTTGTTTCATTCATTTATTCGATTAGTCAGTCAGTCCGTCAGTCTGTCAGTCTGTCAGTCACAGTCAATTCAACGTATACATAATAAATATCAAGACTTTAGAGTACAACATATCTCTCGATACGTAGGTTAAAACGTTGTCCCATATATATATATATATATATATATATATATATATATATATAATAAAGGTTGTAGTTGAAATGCACGTATGCGGGACATTTTTTTACCCATAAAATGCCACCCCTTCGGCTAGTTACCTCAGACCGTAACTCTGTAGGAAGACTACTTTTTAAACCGACATGAAGTGATGAATTATGAAGATAGAACATCCGTCCGCTGACATAAGAGACCGGAAGTGACCCGATTCCTCTTTCCCGTTAGGCCACGACGTGGCGTATCCGCTTTGACGTATTACGACGACCCACGATGACGCAGCGCTTAGTTCATGACGTAATTAACGGATTAGCGGGGGCGAACGAGCAGCTGATGAGGTTCATCGGCCACGAATCCCCACGGATACCTACTCGGTTAGGGCTTATTGAGCGCCGTTGTCCTGTTATGATATCGGCCTTGGTTCGTTTTTGATTACGACACAACATTGCTGTCGAGTTTCTAAAGTTTGTCTTGGAATAATTAATCTGGTGACAGAAATCAGTTGAATGGCAAAGGAACACCGTAATCTGGGCATACTGATAGCTCGTCTCAAATACTGTACCTGTATGTATACAAATTGAATGATGCTTAAGACTGACTTGTGTTTTGCGCGAAGTGTCCATTCAGTGTATGTATGAGTGTAATCCAGTGATCACATTGGTATATTGTGCCGTGCACAGGTAGTCGTCGACTTACGACATACGCCATTTACGACTGTTCGCCCGCACGGCTTAAAGATGATTATAATATCATTACACAGTATACTATATGTAAGGTGATTATAACAAAGGCCGACTTAAGACGGGACTAACTTACGACCTGTCAGTCGTAACCAATTAAGGTCGTAAGTCGACGACTACCTGTATCGTTATTAAAAAACACCAGCCAATCATATGAGAACATATAAACGCAATGCGCTTCATGTAGCTGATATTCCTCTAAGACATGAGTAAACAGTAAGCCTCTGAACCGTAGGTAGGGTGAGGTTGTGTTAAGTTTCGATGGTATTCGAATATCCTCTTTTATCCCTTATGTTATGATTCTAAATGGGAAAAGGTAACCCACAACGAGTATTTCCAGTGTCACGCCTCTCTCTCTCTCTCTCTCTCTCTCTCTCTCTCTCTCTCTCTCTCTCTCTCTCTCTCTCTCTCTCTCTCTCTTATATATATATATATATATATATATATATATATATATATATATATATATATATATATATATATATATATATATATATATGTCACATTTAGACGAAATACCAATAATGAGATCGCTGCCAAAGTATCTTATATCATCATATTATCATTAGGTTCGTAAATTTTTTAAATCATTAATACGGCAGCGCCATTTCACGTTGTCAACCAAACACCATGCCGCGAGCCAAATAATTCTTCTCGAAATTGGACTGAATCATTTTCAGATTCTATCTGGAATCGAGCCAATGATCCTCGACTCGTAGGCCCACACCTCAATTCCGGATCGCTAGAGTACACTAACAATCGATGACTCCCGTCATCCACCCCCCCCCCTTTCAGCTCACAGCTCCATCACTTGGACATCTAGTTGTCACAGGGACGTACACTCGTTTGAATTATTTACGGAGTGGCGACGTCTGATTGGTTGTTGATACTCCGCTCCCCTGATGAGATTTAAAAATCCCCTTCCCGACGAAAACAGATGAGTAATATTATAGATGAGTAGTATTACAGATGAGTAATATTCGCTAAAAGTCGATATTTGGTCTTGTTCCGGAAGATTCGTCTATCGACCATGGAAAGACGACGTCAACAAGCCAGAGTAGTGTTTTATCATAAATACGACTGTTACTTGGAGTGGGTGGTGAAGGTCGATGTCACAGCGAGATGTTCCTGCCGGTTTATCAACCACCACAACAACAACAACGACGACAACCATGGCACGTGTAGAAGAAGAACAGCCGAATGGCACCGGACGTCCTTCGAACATCACTCACGCCGGTCGGCAGGTGGCGTCAATATGAGATGGGAATGAGGTGGTTGAGATGGCACGAGTTGCGAGTCGGCAACAGATTTATAGCATGAAGGAAACGTGGGAATGACGCTCGATTTTTCTGGAGTATCATATCTCGGTTGCTGGCTTGGTGGGCTAAAATGGAAATGAGTGAGTGGGTGAGAGTGTGCGTCAGCGAGTGAGTGAGTGAATAAATCAATTATCAGGTGAGTGAATGAGTGCTTGAGTGATTGTTTGATTAAGTGAGTGATTTATTGAGAGTGCCCGTCACCGAGTAAGTGAGTGAGTGAATGAGTAAATGAGTGAATTCTTGATTCGTGAATGTGTGAATTCTTGTTTGAGTCAATGAGTGAGTGAGTGAGTGAGTGAGTGAGTGAGTGAGTGAGCGAGCGAGTGAGCGAGTGAGTGAGTGAGTGAGTGAGTGAGTGAGTGAGTGAGTGAGTGAGTGAGTGAGTGAGTGAGTGAGTGAGTGAGTGAGTGAGTGAGTGAGTGAGTGAGTGAGTGAGTGAGATGATCGGACCAAATATATTTCTGATGGCTGAAACATACCACAGAAAGTGGAAACCATAATTGTATCCAACGGTATGGTGATCTGCTGAGCTTAACGCCTCTCTATATCTAGCAAAAGCATGATAATCCATGGTGAGGATTCTTTCCACCAATAAATAAGCTGTGGATTATAGGCAGAAAGTGCGGTAAACCGAAGGGATAAACTCCGCAAGATACTGATATATGTCTCGATTTTACATTTTGTTGATATTACCGGCTGTAAGTTACGTCACATGAAAGCACATCACGTCACATTAACACTAGATTGAATTAAGCTGGTCACGAGAAATTACAATCTAAGCCAAATCTGATCATGTACTTAGGGCAAATATTAGTGTGGGTGTGTGGGTGCGTCCGTGTATGTGTTTGTGTGTTCATTTGAATGTGTGTATGTGTTTGTGTATGCATTTGTGTATGTGTGTGTGCGTGTATTTTTGTGTGTGTGTGTGTGTGTGTGTGTGTTTGTTTTATGTTACATATAATAAAGGCGTGGGCTCAGGTTTTCGCGATGTTTATAATTCTTACATAATACTACCTAAATATATTTATTTTTATATATTAGTACATATATAACGCAGCTATAACTGGAAATACAGCATATATATCAGTACATATAATATCTATTATGATAATAATTATAATACCTCTGCCAATAGCAGAAATAATAGTATTTTCACTCAGCCCAAAATAGCACGACTAGTTTCGGTTATAAGAAACCTTTATTAAGTGCATGTGTCTCATATATGTGTGTGTGCGTGTGTGTGTGTGTGTGTGCGTGTGTGTGTATATATATGTGTGTGTGTGTGTGTGTGTGTGTGTGTGTGTGTGTGTGTGACCAGGATCTCAGCCGTGCCAAGGAAATAAAAACAATCACTGGTGAAAGAAAAGTGCACGAAATGTTTCATGAAAATTGTGCATAATTATAATCTTTCAAGCGGAACTCCTATATTCCTTATGACACACATACACGGTTCAAAGGAAGATTTAGACTTGATGATAAACTGCTCGAATCAAGCATATAAGGACTGTTCGTGCACCCAACATGTGAATATAATCTAAATGAGAGAAGCATTCTGCTCCAGCTATCTTCAACGTGAGACCCGAGGAATTTGTTGGTGTACAAATATAAGTTTAAATATAAGACATAATGAGTCTCTTGAACTGAAAATGAAGATCATTTCGGCTGATGGGAATTATTGGATCCGATACTTATTCTAGCTTGCGATATCTAGAAAGTATGAGATATAGGCTCCGCAACGGTTAGTCTGGTGCCAGTACGCAGGATGGATCCATATTACGAAGGAGCATGATCGGTTTTCCTACGTTTAGGATGATGTAACCTGCTTGGACTATCACCATGCAAGTTCAGCGTTGGAACTGAATACGAGTTATTGATACCATTT
The DNA here is from genome assembly GCA_025642065.1 of Paralvinella palmiformis. NCBI lineage: Eukaryota > Metazoa > Annelida > Polychaeta > Terebellida > Alvinellidae > Paralvinella > Paralvinella palmiformis. Next base: position 99,316 of record JAODUP010000706.1, on the reverse strand, counting down.
AAGTGGTACTGGTCTAGAGGCCCGTTTAAAAACAAAAACTCGTTTCGCGGCACGAAGCTTCCGTGCAAGGTGGATATTGTTTGCCAATTTTTGCCAAATATTTTGCCGCTCCTGCCATTTATTATGACTTCGAACATGAAACCCAACATTAAGCCCGCAGAACCTCCTTGTACATTCTTAGATTGTTCTATGCTGAATTGCAAAGAAATAGACAAACAAATAAAGAAATGGACATACATTCACAGTTTTGTTTTAGCTGTGTATAATAAGGCACAGGAACAGAGAATCTCGAACCGTGAATTCAAACTCTGGACGTTTCTTCAGGGGACTGAATCCAGAGTGGCGACTTTTTTGCTGTGACATGCGTAATGTCTCACCAGTCCCTAAGCCGCCAAGCAAAACTAAAAGGCGAATCACCTACAGCCGTGGAGTTTGGGAGTAGAACGCCCAAGTCAGATAACAGCAGTAGTGAGACAGTTTAAATTAATTATCTAAGCAGCCCCATTTATAGCTATTTTTCAATTGCTGTAAGTCTATGTGTGTCTCTGTGTATCAGTGTGTATCTGTGCTGGTTTGTATGTGTGCGTATTATGGTATGTAGTGACACTGGCTCAGAACATTAACACCTAAACATCCTTTGAAACAGCTACTACGTAAAACAATATGAGTTATAATATATATAATACCTAATTATTACAGTTTAAATCTAACCGGTGGCGCGTTCGATCACAGATCATTACCACCTGAATTCGAATCTCGGCTTGGGCATAACTGAAGGGTGTTTAATCTTTGACTTCGGTTCATTACCTTTGACGATCGCCCGGCCCATTTAGTCTACCATGTGCCCAAAAGTGGCCGTAAAACATTAATTAGCAACATCATCAGCGTCATCATTATCACCCTGTGGGGCCAGCTAATCCGCTGTTCGTGCCTGAAAATATGCCTCCCCCAAAAGGTAAGCGGCTACACAACGGCTACGTATTGAAAGCAGAAACACGTACAAAAAGTACCACTTGACACCTTAGCTACGCATCTATGGTTCAATGGTGAGTTACTACAGACACAAGATAACTACTTTGACACCACGGTTTAAAATTAGCAGTAATTTCCTGCGGTTCAAAGGAAACCTATACACAAGAACATATCGAAACCCGACATGCTAATCTCAGCTTCAAGATGGATTAAAATACCTAAATAAATCCTATCTATATCACACCCATCGACAGGTGCCCAACAGGTCCTACATAGCAAGTTGTTTTCTAATCAGAGTAAAAGATAAGCCCCTTAAGACTCTCGGCGCGCGAACTAATATACCAGCAAGTTGAACACGTGACGAGATCTTGTTGCATATACTACCTACATATGTAAGCAGCGAAGTGTATGTATATATTACAGCCTGGAAAGTTAATTACTGAAGGAAATCGTATATTAATGTTGCTCCTGTCCTTATGGGGTTATGCTATTTACGTGTTGTGCCATGTGAAAGAGCGGCTCAGTGGTACACTACATACCCGTGGTACACTGCAGGGCAGTATATTCAAAGTTACAGTGTCTAGAGGTGTATAGATTTGTTTAGCAGATAATAATAATATCATTGTTCGCAGCGTTGGTGATGATACCTGGGACACATGGCAGGACACAATATATGGAAGTGAAGTGATATAGGATTACACATCCCACAAAGAAAAGTAAAAGCGTTACTCGAAACTAGGAAATTGTGTTTCTCCGGTACAGCGTGATATCATTTGCGCTAAGAGACGGCCTAGGTTTATTCATCGGTACAGAAGATAATGAACACGGCATGCTGAAAACATAGCAAGAGAATCATGGGGGGGTGGGGGGACTAGGCATTACAGACAGATACGAGGCTTGGATATCACAATGGGTAGAGTACTGCGCTGCAAACCTCCATGTTTGCTATTTCGGATTCGGCACATACCCGAGTTCATGGGATAAGATGACAGAATGTTGCCACACAAACTACCCCAATCTGGCTACCGATAAAAGCAAGATGGCGCTGCTGCAATATAAAGCAAAATACGACCACAGGTCAAGTCAGTGATTAACAAAGGCGGTCCTATAGGTTGATCCTCTATTTGTACTCTACAAAGAGCCTACACGGGCTTAGAAGGTTTCTGTGGTCAATTTATATTTTGGTTGGCTCTAGGTCATATCATGATATAAATATTCGTGGATTTGCACGAACATATTTGCTAAGATAATCTCATTTAGAGGAAGCATCCCTCATAGTGTGCTTTAATTCATTATTTCTGCTGTGTTCCCTGCATATTTGTATTTTCCTCAGCCCTCGTTTGGGAATGATTTCAGCTCTGCATCACCAACATATAGGGACTGCTGTATGAGAATAATTGCGGCTATGTCACTGAAGAAATGTTTGATTACTGTAGTTGAGAACATAATATCACTTAGAAAAGAATTCTATCTATCCCTTCATCCTTCTTCTCTCTGTCCCCCCCCCTCTCTCTCTCTCTCTCTGTGTGTCTGTCTGTCTCTCTCTCTCTCTCCCTCATCCCCAATATCTCTATCTCTCTCTCTATCTCTCTCTCGCTCTCTATCTATCTTGTGTGTGTGTGTGTGTGTCGTTGTCTGTCTCACCATCTCTCTCTCTCTCTCTCTCTCTCTCTATATATATATATATATATATATATATATATATATATATATATATATATATATATATATATATATATATATATATATATATGATAGGTAAATAGGAATAGTTGCACCAAGAGCGATCATACCTTAACTTAGAATATCGTTGAGATGACTATATTATTTACAGCGACTCGGATGTGTTGTGGTAGTAAGTACGCCAAGTATCGGCTATATAGCGTAAATAATTGAAGTCGAAGTCTGATAAAGCAACCATGACAACAGTACATCGGCAAAATGGGAGGATTACACTGCCGTTATCTCCGTTTAACCCCGGATATCACCTGAAGATGACGTCAGACGCTTAACTCCCGACGTGCGTATTTGCTGTAGTGCTGTCCCGGATCAACACGGATCTACTAGCCATACGACAACGTAAGGACATACTTTCCCTGAGTAGCAGTGATATTCCAGTGGCTGATGAGGTATAGAGGAATTGTCTACTCGAAAAGCCAGATTTGAAAGGATGTGCATAAACAAAGTTTACGAAATATTATTATCGCAGATGTATCCACATTCTACGTGATTTTGGGTACGAGCTATGCCATGTTAATGATCACCTTCTCACCGGAAATGACGTATTGGCATGAAGTGTCGTCACTGGTGGAGTAATTACTATGAGGAATCTCAACCTCTATGTCCATTTATTTTCTTTAGATGGTTCGGTTTCCTTATGAGTATTTGTTTCTGTATACTACATCTGAGAAGATGAGATCATTTTCTCTCTCTCTCTCTCTCTCTCTCTCTCTCTCTCTCTCTCGTATTATATATATATATATATATATATATATATATATATATATATATATATATATATATATACTCACACACACATATGTAATCTACGCACAATTAATAATTAAGTGGAAATATTAACATAAACCGTCCCTTTGGAAGCCTGCTACATAACAGAGTAACACCTTTAACTCTTCGTGGATAAATATAGAACGTTTAATTGTCGTTTGAAGAAAATGGCCAGACGGTGACTTTTGTCTGCCTGTCAGTCGCAAACATTGTGTTGTTGACACATGTCTCAGAGTTAGTCTTCAATTTCTGCTCCTCCAGTTGCGGTCTTTCCGGAAGAAACAGTGGCATTCTATAAAAGGAGCTCTGAACACTGGAATGTGGGAACACTGGGCTATGGGAACACTGGGCTGTGGTAACTCTGGGCTTCCGGGAGGGTAACATGTCGATAAACTGAACTCTGTGATATAGTATTTCACTAATAGAACGTCCCAGATAAGATGTTGAGTTAAATTTAGTCGATTTGAATTGCTTAGCCTTGGCGCTTGTGGTACATGGGACATGGCATTGAGGGGGCACATACTAGGAAAACATATATCACAAAACATATGTATGAGACCGATTTGTAGACGCAACATGGACGTTTGGGATATATAAGTGTGTTCCGTTTACTGTTTATACGTGACATTGGCCGAGGTATACAAATAGAAGTAAATATTCATGTGTTGAACTCAGGTTATTGATGTCGAATGATGCCGCTGATCATCACTCACTCGCTCGCTCACTTCGAAGAGAGGGAAACATGAGAGGAGGGGGACAGAGGTAGAGAGAGATAGGCATAGATATAGACAGACAGGTAGATGGACAAGATAGATAGACATACAAATATATAGATAGTTAGGTAGACACCTTAAATAACTGATGTATGTGCTTTACTTAGCCCCCTTTTAATCCACTCACATTTAGTTGTTTGCGTGTTTTTTGCGTGGACTGAACTTAGAAGGTCATGAAAATATACAATGCAGACATTTCCAATTATTAAATATATGTATGTAGAACTGGCCAGATACACTTCTACCGAAAGTCAGGCATACGTATACGCACACACACACACACACACTACATACACACACACCTTCTCTGTATGTCTGTCTGTCTCTCTCTCTCTCTCTATATATATATATATATATATATATATATATGTTTTGTGTGTTGTATATATGTGTGTGTGTGTGAGTGTGTTTTTGTGTGTGTTTGTTTGTGGGCGCGTGTGTGCGTGCGTGCTTGTATTTGTTTATTGTAATCATCATTAATAAGTTTGTATTATGTTCATGATGTTCTGATTCATGCATACCAAATATCGCGAGATAATTAATGACCTGCCCAACGCAATATATATTCCATACAATATCACATTTTATGGAAGGTCTATCGGGGCGCTTAATGAACACGACATTATTTATGTTAGTTACACGATTGTGGTTTCGAGATTACCAAGCAAGACACGTCTCTCTGTTGAGGTAAAATAAATGTTTTTGCACGCGAAGACGGTAAGATTATGCCTTGGCATATTATCTCCTAATCTCAACATTCAGCGGTGGTTCATTTGCCAAAGTAGCATACTGCGGGCACAAACGCGGTTTTACCACCACACCGCTGCCTGTAGCTAATGAGGCAAATTGAAAGCTGAAGCCGTTTACCCGACGTTGAGCCATTGTACTACGGGTTCATCGCCAACCGAACCAGGTGTTAGGCCCTGGATATGGCCCTGGATTAAAGGTAGTCGTTTATGGATATCAATTAATAGTTGATAGTAACAAATATCGCGACACAGTCCGGATCGTTTCTTTATTCTCAGCTATCATCCCAAATTGGCTTCCAACACGACTAACTGATATTCCATTCATTAACTAAATTGTCATCACCACGTTCACCATTATCATCATCACCATCCTCATCATAAGCAGCAGCAGCAGGATCCTCATCATCACCGCCATCGTTTGCCATTTTAACCCTCGGTGCTGAATTTACAATCGACCTCTGACTCAACTGAGAGAGTTGCATCGTATTTTGCGCGTCATTGTAGAGTGAGTAACTATGGCTTACCTTATCATTTAACCATTTGCATGCAGCACGAGAAAGGCGGGCCATTAACAATATCTTTCCCAGCATCTAAAATACGTGTAAAAAGGGCGAAATAAAAAAAACGCGTAAAAAGGGCGAAATCAAATATTTATGTGGATAGCGGTTCACAGTATTGTAGTTAGTTCATCAGTTGAAAAGAACTGTATTGCTAAAGCTAGAATATGATTTGAATCTAGACAGACAGTCTATGGCATACAAAACACAGCATGTGTATAATGTGACTTGTTGAAAAGAGTGCACATAAATGTATTATTAAAAAGAAGGAAGGATTAAGCATGCGTGTTTAATGCGGTTATCATTTAGATTATTAGTTTCAATACTGAATTATAAATTAATTCCAGATGACCAGACGTTTGTATTAAAGAAAGAAGAAGAAATATGGTTTTAGTAATTGCTCAGCACATATATCTAGGTGTGTATGTGTGTATATATGTGTGTGTATTTGTGTGTGTATTTGTGTGTGTGCGTGAGTGTGCATTTTTTTGGGGCGTGCGTGTGTATTTGTGTGTGTCTGTTTGTTTCTTAGGTTTTGGTTTACTAAACATATTGCTATGGTTAATACTAAACATCTATTTATAATACATCTACTAAAATTGGTATACAATAATTAAGACCATCTCTAATGTAATCAGCAACAATAAGGTATTGGCGGTGTCTTAATAACTGTCACATGGAAACTATCTTCGTTTAATTTATATCGGTGTTAGAGGGACTAGCCAATCAGTCCTTAATTCAATTACTATTGTTTTGAAATGTCATTATAAAATAATCCTATACTTTATAAATGACATTCTATCATTTATCAAAGGAAGGAAAATCTTGCTTCACACTGTATTTGTTTCGGAAACACACGGATATCCGATATAACGTTTTAAGCCAAACATACGACTTCTACTCCAGTCTCTTATTTCCTATTCGACACGAATTAATACTCCACAAATCACATTCTTCCCTTCTATTGGCAGTCAACAAGCCAAACACATATTAGTCCTCGCTCATCTGCCGCTCGATCAGCTGACAGCATCAGCCTGATGCAATACACTAGCGATGTTCAGCCCTACACTTGTATTTTGTCTGACGCCCACCAGATGGCAGGCAAGCGGGAATTCCGAGCGGTTCGCTGCCAGCGCTAATGTAAGGCTTCACCCCACTACCGACCTACATGCAGCCGGGGTCACGACCTTGGAAGTGTAATGGCTTTATAGCGAAGTAGTCTTGCCCTCACCGACTGCCAACAGCCGGAAATGATATCATATTGGATGCATTAAGGAGCCAGTAAGACGACCAACAGAAACGTTTAGCGTCCGGAAGCTAGCACAAGGGGTTATTTCACACCGTTTATATCTTAGCTAGATATATATATCACTACCCCTGAGTGTTATCTATAAACGTTGTCTTGTTCGGTTAAAGCCGTGGCATTCGTCATTACTGGTTCCAGCCTGAGGCATGCGTCAGCCAATTTACTTGTGTTTATTGAGAAGATGTCTTCGGGTGGTTGGCCTTGAGATATTGAACGTATCAGAGACGATTGTTGGCAATGTCTTTGTTGTTTACTTGTATTACCCCGATATTGATTAATTACCAGATGATTGGAGCCTTTTAGTGAGAATAGAACAATCCCGAAATGGAATTAGCATTGATTTTCGATCCCGATGACATGGCACAAATAACACATACACCAACATATATACATGCAAATACACACCCGCGCACATATTCACGCGGGAACACACACACAAACACACACATACAATCCATGTATTATCCCGTCTCTATCTATCCATCTCTCTCTCCATCGTTCTCCTCTCTCTCCCATTCTCCCCTCTCTCTCCCCTCTCTTTTTCTCTGGATCACCCCCTCGCTCGCTTTCTCTTTCGATCTTTCTCATCAAATTTGTATACAGATTCCTACAATGGAAGATACTTTTGATGGGACATTTTCATAAGACAAAAAGTGGCATGTTGTCAAATCTTATCATTGCTAGTTGCTCGTGTGGTGTATTACCTCCCAGTTATTGTGTGATCCATTCCGCCTACACAAATCAGGATCAAATAACAACCTTTTCGAGACTTTGATGTCTACAATAAGTACCTACCCGACCGTCGTATACTATTACGACCCAGAATAATCACAGTTCCGCCTTTGTTAGGATTCCCTCTTAACTGGCAGTGACTTTTCATCATGGTCAACTTCACCTACAGAGAAATGGATTTTGAAATTAAGCGATACACGCACGCACGCACACCCACACACACACATACACACACACACACACATGCGCACACACGGAAACACGCACATGCACACACAACTACACAAGACAATATCATACACATATGAAAAGTCTAGATCCCCAGAGATTCGAGATGTATAGAAGTGTGGTTGGACGGTTGTGGAGATCTTATCAGGGGACAATTGGGTATGCGGGAAGGCCAGCCCGAGACTGTCAGAATTACAGACAGCTAGAATATGACCTCCAACATGCCACTAACATTATGCTTAGTGATCAGACAGTTAGAAAGCATCTACCTGAGGAACCTGTGAGAGCCATAACCTCGGCTAGAGGCTTTATCTTGACAGCACGTCATCGTATAACAAGGTCGCGCTTCAGCCGATAACTTCTATATTGGCACATCGTTGAGTGGGCAACTGTATTGTTTTCACGTGAAAGTCGTTTCATTGCATCTCCCATACATTGTCGAAACACCAGGGAGATCGGTTTACCCGAACTGATATATTTGATGGGGGTTCAATGACGCTGCAGGGCGGTATCCGTTTAGGGGCCAACAAGGACCTAAACATTTTTCCGATCAGCTGGCACAATTGGATTGATATGCCGCTGTGATGTACTGTAGCTCATCGTTCGACAAATTGCTGTCGTAGTGGGTAATGAATTCATTAACATCCAGGTTAATGGTTGCTCTCGTGTGTTTATGAACCTTTTTCGGAAGGATGGCATCGATGCAATTGACTTGCCGGAAGGTTCTTAAGATCTAAATATGATAGAACATTGCTGGAACATGGTTGGGTTGGTGTGTTCGGGATCGCCGTCATCATTCGCGGAGAGTTAATTAAGTTAGAAAGCATCCCTCAAAATGACATTGATCGACTGATCATAGCAATGGGAAATAGTTGTGATGAGTTGGTGAAAGCCTGCCAAGGGCATACCAGTTATTCACATGTTGTAGGCATTGATTCGCTATTTCTTAAATAAAGTACAATACGTTCAGAAAATATTTTCCAGCTTTTACCAAACAGCATGATTATTGATGGTAAAACACAGAGTGATGAATATTCTAATTCAACAATTTATCTCCTAGTACCAGTTTTACCATATTGCACTTACACTTGACAAAGCTTATGACAACACAGCTGTTCTAAGGTAAAGAGGGTCTGTGATCCAATGTAGGTACTGACCTTTTCCAGAAGTTTAGAAATAACCGACGACTTGCTCTTAATATAAGTTCTTCGTTCAGTGAAAACTTCCACAACGATGAGAAAGTTGCTCAAATAGTGCATGGCTCATGGATTATTCGGGGTTAAGCCACAATAGCGATCCGACTGAACGAGTATATCCCCCGATGTGGGAGCATGATGCCCAGAATATATATTATAGGTTGTTTTTTATAGATATTATTTGTACAACGAATGATTAATGCTAGTAAGGCCGCTTAATTAAATATACATTATTAGTAGTATTAATAAATACTTCAAGATCAACATTAACTACAATAAGTTAACTTAATTATAACGATAACAATACTACTACTACTACTACTACTACTAATAATAATAATAATAATAATAATAATAATAATAATAATAATAATAATATAATAAAGAACAACACTGTAGCTAAAGAACTGTCAGTCGTGTCTAATCCCAAAAGTATATATTCTTAATATGAGAGAAACCCCAGTAATCCCTAGACCAGATCATTGGAGCCGCTTCACTGTGTATTAGTAATGCAATTAGATCATAAGCAATTAGTGTCGGTATGCTAGTTTTCTACCGAGTTAATATGGCCATCGGTTGGATGATATTCATGGATGATAAAAACCATAGAAATACGTCAGACATATCGGAAGATAATCTTGATAAACATTATATAAACATTACAGCTTTCTCGCCGACTAGACTCGTTCCAGTCAGAACATATAAACGCCAACAGTCAGTTGATCATAGTTAAAGCTGTCACGGAGAGATGAATAGGGAATAAGTTGACTGCGAAGGTTAAACTTGGAACATGTATCAATATTAAAATATATGTTTGCAATGTGTGTGTGTGTGCCTGTGTGTGCGTGTGTGTGTTTGTGCGTGAGTGTGTGTGTGTGTTTCTTTCAATAGAGAGACATGCTTTTGTTTGTATGAGTATTTTATGGATATACACGCGCTGCCGCCTCCCAAACGCAAAACATAAACGGAGGTGCACACACATTATATATATATATATATATATATAAGCTAAACTAAAATAACTATTTATTAATCGAATAACATTAAGTCATTACTCTGAAAGTTGAAGGAAAATGTTATTTTTAATACGAAATAATACAAAATACAATTGGGGTTACAACTTATAATTAACGGCAGTATGAACTTCCTGGCCGTGAATGAATAAATGCGATTATTATCGACAGGTCAGTGGCGTAATAGAATACACTTACTTAACACAACAAATGGTCTTATAATTGTTTTAAATGTATTCACATTAATGTGAACCATCTATATTTCTATGTCATATATTAAGGGTTATAAACCTGGCTTTGGTATCACCTCGTTAGCAGGATCCAGATTCTGGATCCGTCTCATTGAAGTTCGTTTCAGGCACGAGCCACGTGTAACATGATGGGCTATCAGTATAAAGCCGACATGGTAACGTATTGCTAGCTCCATTGCACGTGAGAAAGAGAGTGCGTCGAGGAGAGCATGATGCCCGTGAGTACTAACTAATGTCACCTAGGCGATAGATCACTTACTTCCTTAGATGTAACAGCGATGTCTGCTGGGAGCTGGCTACAGCGATCTATAATACATAAGCCATGGCCTATACATATATATATATAATAGACTATGTCGGCTTTGTTGTGCCCACGTCCGTTCTGTATATAGAACGCTACCAGTAGTGGACGTGGTTAAGCTACATCGTGACCATGAGTGAGTACTTTGTTTATTTTTGGCGGCGGTCTCACCTGACTTAAATAGGTCAGAGGTTACTTCTCTTGGAAAAGGAATAGCTCTAGCAAAACCTTCTACTGATTAATCAGGAAATGATTTCCGGGTTGAATAAATCACTAACATTTGCAATTTAAGTTGCAATTATTTAAAGACATTTTTGTTGGTAAGAACTGGTATCTTATAGCTGTATGATTAACCTATTTATGTATAATCTAAAACTTTACCAGACATGTTTAACTAAAGGAATCTCCAATTTATTATTATTGACTATACAGGTGTCGCTAAGCAACCGGGTTCCATTTTTTTAAATTAATGAAAATATTTAAAATAATGCATTAATTCCTCTTGTTAAATCCGTAAAGATTTTCTTAATGATTAAGTTTCTTTCTTTTCAACTCCTTTTTGTCGCCATTTTGAAAGACATCCTATATTACGTGACTAAAATGTGAATATACTGTTCTCCTATTAGTCTGTCAGAGTCATTAAACTTATTTTATCAAAAAGACATGAATGTAGCAGAATTCATATTAAACAAATCTCGTCGAGAAAGCAAGATTGTAATTATACTAGAACTCAGAAGTCTGATTTGACGGATCCCAGAATATGCAAACGCAACTGTCTATGTCTTCACCAGTATTAATTTAGCTTTCAGGTGATAAAACATAGACTTGGGTTTTTACTATCTGATTAATTTGTTAAACACCTCGATGAACTTTAAGTATTTCACTTTATAGCAATATAGTATAACTCTCTAAATACGGTCTTAAAATGTATCTATGTTTATTGCTTGGACAAGAGACACGTTATATGTGCATCAATAAAAAATATGGTAACCCACAGTTATTCGAATATGATAAATAGTTGTTTTGTCGCACATGTTTTATATATATATATATATATATATATATATATATATATATATATATATATAATAAGTGAAGTGAATGAGTGAGTGAATGAGTGAGTATATATTCTTCCTAACCTAAGTGCTGTACTCAGAACTATATAAGTAAACTATATAAGCAGGTTAAAGAAGATTACCTATGTTTGTTGGTTGTATATAGCTAGAATCATCACTCGACCACTCGTCTGTCTCAGGAGTGACTGGTGTCAATGATAAACAAATTATTGTAATATTGACATCATTTCTAGATGATAAATAGATTTCAGTCAGTAGTTTCCAAATTTCTCTCATACTACGTCTATATTATTTCACTATAAAGTAAAAGCATGCATCTTTTAATTGCTTATTTCGCTTTAAATATTGTTATATCAGGAAATATACAAGTTTGAAAAGTACGGAAGAAATATCTAAACTAGTCATTTTATGACTACAACATTTTCTTAATTACATAAGTTGAAATATTATCACATTCTATAGTTAATGGCTTTAGTTATAATAACTCATTGGCCTGATCAACTACAATCCGAACTTAAAAGGACTGTAGTTATTCTCAATTGGACTGTTCTTAGCCAGGTTTCTGAATCGATTTGTCTTTAACATCCGAAAGCCTATTCGCTGTTCATTGTATCACGATTATGGCTATTCCAGTTTCGACCTCTTATCTCAGTCAGTAGTTTCCAAATTTCTCTCATACTACGTCTATATTCTTTCACTATAAAGTAAAAGCATGCATCTTTTCAGTTACCTATGGTGGTTCCCCGTCGACTTAATATTTGTTAATCAAGAAAACTCACAAAGATCACTTAGGAATATACAGGCACGTAGTCGGCTCTGGTCATTCATATATCATCAGGCTTTGGAGGGAAATTTTAATATTATGAGGACACCAATGTTAACACCTTAAAGGTCGGGCAGCAGTAAATGTTCTCCTGCTAATGCCAGGCTATGGGTGGGGGGGGGTAAGCTTGGATTATTAAGTCATAATCGTATATAAATTTATTACATATTAACTTTTAACTAAAATGAGTACATATAACCTCATTTTTATTTTGTTAAGAGAAGGGGGCTTCCGTTCTCGGACTGGTAGCGCGTTGGATCACAGATTCGAATCTCGGCGTGGGCATATACATATACATGTATATAAAAAATATATATATATATATATATATATATATATATATATATATATATAAACCAGTCACCAGTGTAAGTCGTGTAAGTTAATGTCGTATACGATGCTGTTCTCAGGATGAGTTTAGAAATAAAGATTTATTAAACCTGTTCTCTGCTAGTTAAGTCGTTAATCAGGTCCATTAAGCATGTCTTATAGCTCAAGCGATTGTCAGGGCCCCCGCTGATGATGATATATCTATGATGTTTCCCTTCGTTATGCTGAAGATCATAAAGAGAAATGGTCAAGATCAACTATAATCAATAAAAGAAGGAAATGTTGGTATGATTCACTTGATGTTGATGAATTGGCATAATGTTTCTGTAGCGGATAATTACTGACTTGTTTAGAATAAACTATCATATGAACATTTTAAAGAATGTTGCTGAAAACGCATTTGTTTTCCAGCTATTTTGATCTTTAATTTATTTTTTCGTCTTTTCTTTATTATATTATATAATATATATATATATATATATATATATATATATATATATATATATATATATATATATATATATATATATATATATATATATATATATATATATATTTGCAATTTTACCATCAGATTTCTTCACCTTACCATAAAATGTTTGAATTAAGGTACCCATTAGACCCCATCGTGCGCAGCATTTGCCAATTAATTTATATAACACATGCTTTAAGTCATATTACTATGTTTGAATTTATTCCCTGATGATTTTCATTAGTTGATGTCATCGAGTTGTCAACTGAGATAGCAGAACTGATGACGGCTAAATAACATCTAAATGAAGGCATATGTCTCTGTATCTTTCCAACAAACGGTCGTCAATGATAGATGGTATGATACCACATTGATGAAATCACACTTGGGTTTATGTTGTCAACGAACTAATGGCGCTCATAATTGGGTAATAGCCATTGACGATGGGGGGTTGTTATAACGTTGTTTGAAACACCCATTAGTTGTTAGAGACATTAATAAAACATGTTATCCAAACAGACTGAGCACTATATATAATAGAAACGCTTTGATAGTACTTCTCTTGGTGACTAAACACGACTAGCCTTTTACTTAAATTATATGTATGGATAATGTGCCGCAAAAAGTTTAAAGCAAATTTAAAAAATAAAAGAGTGTCTTGGAAATGATCTGTGGAGTAGCCTTATTAAACAACCATATCAATCATATAGTACTTATCATGTGTTAACATACGAGGTCATCCTTTACCTTTACACAATTGAATTCTAAAACCTTAACTTGGAAATCAGTGAGAATGCCAGTTAACTAAATGTATTTGCTTTAAATGAATCGTGAGATGTTTCACATAATTCAAACACGCCCGAAAATGTAATATTATTTGTTTTACGATTTGGGGAATTTTTTAAGTTTTTAAATACAAGTATGTTACATTGTTCCATTAATTAATCCCTTTAATATAGCCTCAACATCAAAACATTGTCTTCAAGCTATAAATACACAGGAGCAGAATGTGCGTAATGGATGCATGTACGGTTCATTATGTGATGAGTCAAGTTTTGACATCTATTTACCGATTTATTGAGTAAGATAACTTTTCGAGCTACAAAAACTTAGGTTAATAAATTAATATGAAGATTTATATTGACACAGTTTGTTAATAACAAAAATAAACGAGATACATATACAATTACTGTATTATCTTATAATACTAAGTTAAAACAAACTCCTTCACGCCTCAGATGGAAACAAGGCAGCAGCAAATTGGTGACAATAATCTGTCTCAGCCATAAGAAGAGTCATGAAGATGGACAAAATGGAAATGATAGGAACAATTGTTTAACATTCGACATATACTGTAAGCCTTTTAGTGTCTTAGGTAACCAGGGTCACCACCATGTCGCTCTATCTCTCCAATACAACATCATTTCGTACTTCAACAGAGTTCCATTTGATGTAGTTATACTTTGAACTACTCTTCCTTGATTGTGGCAAAGCAAATATGTTATTATTTTCAATTCATGTAATATTCATATTATCACTAATTGTTCTACTTTATTACTTGTGCAACTAGTACTTCAAGCTCTCCCCCTCTCTCTCTCTCTCTCTCTCACACACACACACACACACACACACACGCGCGCCACCGCGCGCGCACACGACACACACACACATACATCAGTGTTCTTAAACTATATAAGCCAATTTTCATGTTGAGAAGTTCAAAATCGCCTACACTGATAAATGCACACACAAATGCATTCACAAATATAAACACACACACACACCTACACCCAAGTCAGATAAAGCCATCATTTCTAATCTTCATGTATAATAAAATTAAATTGGGATATTCTTAGTCTATAAATCAATCTCAGTCGACTCGGCTTTGTATATGAAAAGTAGCATCTACCACAGATGTGCTTTTGCCATGATATCGAGCTGACATACTCCAATACAAATGAAGATGGATATTCAAAACAACTTAACTGTAATTGTATTGATTCCATATTTCCTCAAATTATATCCTTCCCAAACATACGACATAGCAGTGCTAAATAACATAGAACTTGCATACGTGTTAAATCAAAATATAAACATTTGTTATGGCTAATAGCCTAATTCGCTACAGTTTGCTCACACATATTTCTGATTTATCAATACGAATCATTATAAACAAAATATAAAATACATAGTATATTTCCCAGCCACCTTTTGAAGGCAGGCAGAAAAATATAAATCTTGGCAAAACATAAAACCTTAAAATCATCATTTGTCAATTTATGGTAACTTCTTTAAAAATGACATATGTATGGATTTTGTTTTCTCAAATTATCAACATTCATCGCTAAGGTTTACTTTATTTTGATCTTAATTTCGTCCATTGTTTGAAATAATTGCGCCTGCTCCAGAAGATCGACTGGGTGCCTTTATCTATTGGTTTGATTATTTATTTATGTCTAATAACTGACTCAGCTTAACTGGTGAAAAGTTAATACCTGAAGAACCATACTAATCAGCAGGAAGCCAGCTTCATCAAATAAGACATTGTCTTTCATGGTTGAAGTTATTTATAAAGGAAAGTCTAAATATAAGTCATCGTGAATTCGCTAAACATTCCATAGTATTGCGACAAACTAGATAAAAAGATGCTTATTCATGTTTTCTTTCTCACCCATCCTGAGAGAGCTCCGTTCCTTTGGTTTTCACTTGTCGTCTGTTTCCAGGGATAAAACTCATGCTGGGACTCGTGCCTTTTCAGTTGCTGTCCCTACTCTTTGGCATTCACTCTCTGAACATGTCGAGCCATCAAATAGCATTTTCAGGCTCGCTTATCCTTCCTAAGTTTCCTTTCCATCTGATCATTGTTGATGAACTATGCATCGTACCCGGACTATCAATTTGCCCAACACCTGTACTAGGTGCGCCACCGAGCCGGTTCGTTTCGAGGATATTGGTGCTGTAGAAGTGTTGTAATTATTATTATTATTAAGACAGCATAACAATTTTACTTGTTTAGGTATATGCTTATCTCGTATATTAATATATCACTACAAATGTGGAAATTTCTTTAGAATAACTTGCTCTTTCGAAATATGTTTAATAATACTAGTTTTGCGTTAAATTATCCAATATAGCTTAAGATAACATTTTTATTCATGACACGATTGTGATTATTGTGATGATGAAGTGGTGAAAGGATACCTTTTATTTTAGACAAAGTAGCTGATTTTAAAGGTACAACAACACACACTCTCTCTCTCTTCCTTCCTCCCTCTTTCTCACACCCCATCTTTCCCTCTCCCTCTTTCTTTCTCACCGGGCTCACTCCCCCCTTCTCTCTCCCCCTATCGCGCTTTCTCTCACTCCCACTCTCTCTCTCTCTCTCTCTCTCTCTCTCTCTCTCTCTCTCTCTCTCTCTCTCTTACTCCTCTCCCTTTTGTCCCCATATTTCTCTCTCTGTCTCCACTCTCTCTCTCCATTTTCCCTATTTATTTGTATGTTTTTATATTCTGTTTGTATGTACAAAAAGGTTAATTTAATATTAACATCCCCTTATGAATGTGCTTTCTCTCAAACATATCAAGACATAAACTCGGTTTTTAATTGACCGAGATACACGTGTGGCAAACTAAGTGGAGTTCATTAATATTAATTCAAATTTACAGAAACTACTACAGTCTATTACAGGACACCGAAACATTATTTTGATTGTATAGTTTTCATGTGTGCAGCAGAGATGAGAAAGCTCCCCAACTGCTAAATGTATTTGTTTTCTGTTTTCTTGCGCCCTTTATCCTTGGGGATGCAACAGTAGTTAGCAAAAACTGTCACTTCCTATTTGCACGTATTATGTGCAAGAAACAAATGATGGTAGTTTTCATAATTATTGTGGATTTTCTTTCGGCAATGAATGCAACATAGCGGTAGTCTGTCATCATGCTAATAGAATAGAGGCATTACCATAATTAATACTACAAATTCAGGTAAAACATAGAACAGCGTAATAAACGGTAATCTAATTACTAACCAACACCTCTTCACCACAACGATTCTTTCATGGCAGTAGAAGCAATATTAAGTTCCATAAAACATATTATTTACACTTTAAGATGTATAATATGGCCATCAAAGTATAATATGGCGAATTACATATACATGTGGTTTTTGGTACATTTGTTTTGTTAGATTACACTTCTTTTCGGGTGCATTTCTTGGGCTGTTATCCATCCCAATAAAATGCAACAATAGAAAATTATTGCTTAATATTGGAAATAACAATGACATTCTTAGCATGGTTGCAACTCGTCGGGTCCTCCTGCCTTCTGTTGTTATTTTACTTTATTCCCATGGAACTGTTTTCAATTAACCTATTCACCTAATGGTAATCCTTTAATATTGACAAATTGCCAGATTCTACTCTTACCTGTCCACGTTCATCCGTAGATAGTGATAGACGGAAAAGGTCATAATTCGCTGTATTCCGGATTTCAGAGTAATTACACTGGCTTCAATGGCAACAAAATGTTTAAAATACAGTTCCTTATAAATCCAATTATTGATTAAAGTGTTCCACCATCTAGGATCCTCCCCAATCGATTTTATTTCACCCTTAGAACTATCTGCTTGATTGTTACACATAAAAAAAACAAGCAATACATCAATATTCCGTACATAAGTATTATATAAATGTTCTCTTACGGGTGACTCTTAATAAAATAGGTTATATACAACAATTCACTCGATAAGTATAACATTTTGTTATATCACGTCGACAGCAAAATTTAAATTCCCTTATTTATTAGAAGAGTATTTTGAAGCACTGACATATACCTCATTTCTCAGACGAATTACTCAGTAACATTTCGTTAAAATTTCATTGTTTATTATTGATAGATGTGTCTGAATTTCGGCATCTCGACATAATTGTAAAGCGCATTAGAGCAGCTTCCAGCGGAATAGGGCGCTATATATATATGTCACATATTATTATTATTATTATTAGTATTATTAGTTTTTATTATTATTATTATTACTATTATTATTACTATTATTATTATTATAATTATAATTATTATTATTAATTTAGATTGGACATTTGATGGTCAAGCTCGATTGTATAGTTTAAAGTCCAGTTTTTGTTTATGACTATAGACATACATTATGTTAGTGATTACTTCTATAAGACAGTTTTCTTTGTACAGTCACACATGTTAGATATATTTTATTACAGGTTTACACCTGTGGGTTCTTGGCCAATCAGACGTCTCTTGGGCAGATAAACCTGGCGGAAGACGAACACACTTCGAATATGAAGCTTATATGAAAGACTGTGTTATATTGTGGGGTAGAGGTAAGTACATGCAGGTATTGTTAATATATGTTTCACCCTAGGGAACAGTGAATTTGCAAGATATATTTCTAGTATGCGAATATTTATGTATAGATTAGATATACAAATGTATGCCTCTAAATTAGTAGTAGCGAATATAAATATTATTTATATTATAAATAATATTTATATTTACTATCTCCAGTATTCCTTCAGCTGTTACTAATGATGTTCCCACTACTCATTAAACTACTACTAATAATAATCATGTTATTTGTATTATTACTATTATTATAACTACTACTACTACTACTGCTACTCCTTTTACTACGATAATTCTTTCACAGACCCCCGAGAGAGACCGCCACAGTCTGGAGCCGTATTACAAGCAGGTGGCCACGAGTTTAATTTTCAATACTCTCTGGTGCCGACACTTCCATCATCGTTTGAGTCGCAGGATTTGCAGTTCAAAGGTCGAGTACACTATCTGCTCCGAGCTAAACTAGACACACCAGATGATAATTTGAGGACATACAGGGATAAGGCATTTATTGTACTTAGTTCACTGGATCTAAATAACATCAGTCGTATATCGGTACGTTACCCATCAATCAGCCGACTATATGCGTATGCATGGTTCCGATATATTGGCATGTTTACAATTCCATGTTTATACATGGCTACGTAGCAACAAACACTTCCACAATATGAATATGCGCTGTTTTAGACAAGGTCATAGAGGTATAATCAGAGTATTTAAAACCTAACAAACATGCGACCCATCTAACGAATGTTTCAAAACATGTTAACATAAACGGTGCATACATACGAATAGATCAATTGTTTTTCGGAATTACCCCCGAAAACCCGTTCCGGACACACTACTATCCAAAATGAGTGATATTCATTTAAAGGCACTTCGGAATTTATGAATGTTTTTGGGGGATGCTGATATTCGGATGTAAATCTAACCGTATTCATGCATGATGTACTTTCATCTTAGGATAGTGTGGCATTAAGGAGAGATAAAAACATCTGTTGTTGTTGCTGTAAATCGGGACCAGTGTCCTGCGCCCTGAGACTGGATCGTACAGGGTACGTCCCTGGCGAGGATATCAACCTCGACGCCGAGATCCAGAACTACAGCCGGAAGGAGGTCACGACTTCTTATGTTACCATGCAGCAGGTAAGCTACTAGTGATATCCGTGATGGTAGCGAGTTATCGCTGATTATTAATACACTAAAGGACAACACATATTATACTATTAATATCACGAGGCCTTTGACAACGTTACATTGCTGAGCATTCATAATGTGTTGGTAACTTTAAGTGGTCACGGAAATGGAAAGCAAATTTAAGCTGAAATATGTATTTATTCCTTTATGGTCCAACAATTGGTAGACAGTCACATTTCCTAACATAAATGATTCCCTCAGCATGCCGACGTTCTGAAGGATTTTCCTACCTATTTAGTAGGACTAATAATTACCTAAAGCTATTTGGGATGTATCCCAGTTAAAGAACATCATTGTTTTTAAATTCTTTAATAGTGTGATGATATGCGATGCCCGGAGATAACTTGCATTGAGGCGTAATTTCACGTTAAGTTTTACGGTTTTAATTAACCCAATTCACCTAGTTTTCTCTAATATTGCTAATATATCATCTAATGTACTAGTATTATAATACACACGTGCTGTTATGCAAAACCTTATATAGACATTGAAACCATAGGTAGATCCTACCTAATATATTTCGTTGAACTAGGTGGGTAATTGTGTGGACTTATAACAATACATGGGTGAATAAGTGTGAGTGAGTCAGTCAGTGAGCCAACGAAAGGGTAAGTTAGATAGTCATTGACTGAGGGAATATTTAATTGAATGAGTGAGTGAGTGATAAATATTGTTTATGCCTACTATTTCACTTGTAGTTTCCATCTAGATTATCCTTTCACGAAAGAAGGAGTTAAGTTTTGATTAGGAATTAACATTTACCACAATTGAATTTCATTGTCGAATATAACCACATTTCAGCAAATTCACCCAACAAAAGAATAACCAAGACAACCAATTTCTTGTTGCACGCAGTTCCAATTATTTGAAGCAAGTATTTTTGTTCTTCAAATCTGTGTCTCCTTATAAAGCAACAAGAAAGAATGAACCATCCGGGAACATAAATTATATAAAGGGAACACTAAGTCGATGTGAAATATTCAACATTATATCAAAGACAATAACAATGACATATACCAGTATAGAGAACAATGATACTGGCATAGGATTGTAATAAAGCTTTTAGGAGAGTATCCCATATTACTATCAATAAAATAGACGGATGGCTTAGTGCAGAGAGAAGCTGCATCGATGGTAACAATTCCCAAGTTCGGATCCCATACACGATTTGTTTGACTTTCACATGCTCTAAGGTTAAAACAATAACAAGTGTAAGTCTAGCTACATTAAGTAGATTCGAGCTTAATGATGTCAGTGTGGACATATAGACGGTGTTGATGATATATATGAGTGTTTACATGCGCTGTCGTACGAATGGGACTGCCCATTATTACAATAACAACATGCCCCGAATAGTGAATGATTGGTCCATCTTATATAATCTGGCGTTATACTCTACTATTGGAACAAGCTTAGAGAGACAACCCACTTAATGGATCAGAGGTATGACCGTCTATCTGCCACTGTCTTCCCCTATCTCTGTCTATTTCACTATCTAGCTTTCGGCCTGTCTGTTCAGTGTGCCTGTATCCCAGCCGCGTATCGATTTCATCGCGCAAGCTTAGAGTTCTGCCATTTTATCTCCTGCAGATTGTGGAGTATCACGCTCATGGTACGTCAAGAGTGAGTATGTCGGATATATTCCGGATATCCGGTGGGAAGATAAAGCCGCGTGATACAGCCTTCTATCACGATATTATACACATCCCCCCTCTACCACCATCTAACCTGGACGGATGTCGACTTATTGATATTGAGTATATCATAACGGTACGTATTACATGCAAAAAAATATATATATATATATATATATATATATATATATATATATATATATATATATATATATATAAAATTAAAAAAAATTTTTTTTCTTTTCTTGAAAAATAGTAATTTACAGCAAGAACACACTTCGAAAGTGCATACAAATATCAAAATATTGATGTGTTATTTGCTAGATTGTGATATTTTTCCACGAACCACTCACCTGTGTTCTAATTAAATTACTAAATTTTGATATTTTCCCAGGGAATATAGATATCTCGTGTTAATTATATATCAATTACAATCAAGTTATGATTAATTACAAAACTTCACCTCGTATACAATGTAAAATAATCAAAAAGACGCCTTTGGTAATATCCTTTTGACTTTGTCATAATTGGTTCTGGTAATATCATAATGTGATAATTATTATGAGATTTTAACATGTATTTCATAAATCGTTTTTATTTCATTATTAACGTGTTGATGTCTACATAATACAGGTTGGAGTATTACCATCAGGTATGACGTCACCAGTCGAAGTATCTGTGCCGATAGTAATAGGAACCATACCTTGTTTCATGTGATACCAACTGGTATGACAGGAAACCCGGTATTTTTTTAATATAATTATATATATATATATATATATATATATATATATATATATATATATATATATATATATATATAATGTTTTAAAAACCAAATTTTATGCGTTTGTTTTCCATTGTCAACGATGTAAGTAAAAATGTAGTACACTAAAAATTACAAAAGAGCTTCAGCAAAGCAATGTTTGACGCTAAATTTCACGGATACATTGGGCATCATAGCCAAGTTCAGGAGAAGTAAATGGGGCTAGCATTCTGAACGACATCGGCCTTCCACTGAAACCACTTGCCCAAGATCCAGCTTTTAAACAACTGGCTTCGGGAACTAGCATTACAGGGCATCATACAAGCAGTAACAATTCCTTTGTAATTCTAACTTTGAACATTAACAAGTGATAGCCCAATTAGTGGCAGTGCTGGGCATGAGTGTCTAGAAGGGAGTCCAACCAAATTATCTCTGTCTAATAATAAGATCGCCTAGCATCCGCGCCCCGAAACTTCGAATACGCATACATATACGATAGAATCAGACTGATAAATAACTCAAGCTACAAGACTGTCATGGTGTGTCAAGGAAGAAGAGCAATGCTTTCACCGGAATAGTAATCATGAGTTCAAGGGATTCATATTTCTCATAATGATAGCTCTTTCACATATATATATACATATATATATATATATATATATATATATATATATATATATATATATATATATATATATACCAATATTTTTTTCAGTTTCACCATCATTTAGCCGCTATAGTCATTCAAGTGGTGAAATAGAAGATTACGACCAAGAAGCTTATACAAATGGCAAAATTCAACATGTCTACACATATTACAAGTCACTATATAAACGATCAGATGATGATATTACTGATGTGACATGACTCCACTACCAGCCTATTGCTGTTAAAGTAATTATATCGTGATATTCAATATGTTGCTATTGCTGCGTTATTTTCTAATATAGGGGATATATATTGATGAGGGGACATTCATCATGAACATGTCGTATTTACGTCGTATTTTGTTTGGTTTAATTTCACACACACAAACGCAGACACGCACGCGCATACAACCCCCCCCCCAACACACACATGCAACGTACACACCTACACAAATATACACAAAGCACAGTCGCGCTCACATACATATGTTTCCAAACACAAACATATATCGTTTGTGTTTGTTGCTGGGCATTTTTATGATCACAATTGACATTTTAAGGAACATACTAAAATAATACATTGAATTGTGGTGGAACTGTTGTCTCTGTCGTAACGCACACGTCGTATACTTCAAATAATATAAATTTAATTAGGTTGATATGCAGAATAAATAAAATCTAAATTTTATTTAATTCAACTAGTGATTAAAATTGTAATTTGTTTTGTCTTAATTTTGATCTTGCCGCTCTTAAATTAAATAATTATATATATATATATATATATATATATATATATATATATATATATATATATATATATATATATATATATATATTAATTATGTTAATATTTTGCACAATCAATTCATTTTGCAGTGTGGATAAATGGCGATTAGTTAATTATGTGAAGATATTTATTACCTGCAAACATGCTCTTGTCAATCAGCACTGTGTTATTGTGTTAAAGATGTTGCTGTTATTGACGATTTTGTTGTTGAAAGAAACCACTGATTTGAGGTTGTGAGAAGTGTTTTAGAAATAAATTCTGATACCATTATCGTTTAGCCTTATTCAATTCACACACATTGGACGTGCCGATATACTGTCATGATGACGCTACAAACATTCCCACTACATTAATATAATATATTAACACATTCGCACCAACTATCATCATCAGCGTAGGTGAAATGATCTTGGTAGATATGTTGTGTCAAAATTACAATTCTTGTAAATGAAGTAAATGTGTGTGTGTGTGTGTGTGTGTATAGGTGTGTGCGTGTGTGTGTGTATGTGTGTGTGTGCGTGTGTGTGTGTGTGTGTGTCTAAAAGACGAGTGAGTGCGAAATTGAGCAGCTTTATAGTAATGAACATATGTATATATTTATGCAGATAATGCTAATTGACAAATAAATTATCAAACATGCTTATTTAATTAAATTAATTGGTGTTGTGAGTTAGCAATTTGGTAATGGTAATTAAAATTGACAGCTGTAATAATAAAATTAATGATAATAATAGTAAATTACTAAAATAGCATCTCCTAGTTCTAATACTACTCTTACTACTAATATAATTATAATTGTATTAATTATTATTATTATTATTATTATTATATTATTATTATTATTATTATTATTATTATTATTGCTACTACTACTACTGCGTTCATCAGAAAACACCGCCTAAAATGCATCCAAAAATGTCATAAAATATTTTAATGATGATTTATTTACCAGGTAAAACAATCATATACAATTCAGGTTTGAAGAATTGGCCGATTTGAAGATACAAATTGGATATTCAAAATATTGTGTTATATACAATTATACAAAAAGTGTATTTTTAGCCAGTAGGAATGATGCCATGCAATTATTTTAATTACTACACCGGACAGGTATAAAAACCTATACTAACGTATAACATGCTTATATGAACTAACTACAGCAAGTAGATGTTGTAGAAATAGTACTACTGGCTTACGTTGATCTAAGATTATCATATTTGTATATATATATGACCAGACAGAAAGGAGCAGATTCAGAGAGGATGGTATCAGAGCCAGAAGAACGGCCAGAGGCGGTATCATGACAGATAAATGGCAATTGTGCTGTTCTCAGGCGAAAGTGGTTTCCCTGCATTCCACATGAGGTGGATATATTTGATACCTCTACGATGGTGTGTACTTGTATCTGTTCAGGGAATAGCACGGACCTGTATATTCTTCGACGAAGTGGTGTTATACAGTCATGATGTACTAGAACCGTTTGTTACCGGAATGAGCGATGACTTCATTTTCACGTAGGTTAAAGTTCGTCGCGCCCCCGACTGATGTTTGAATGGGACGTTTGTTCGAACTGGTTTCCACCCTTCAAGGGCAGTCAATGGAGTGGGCGAACATCTCACAGAATGGCACCATTCTACTGATCAGTTGCCTGCGAAATTGCTATGATGAATGTGTGAAAAGCCGTGGGGGCATATAATCTTTCATGTATATTCGGTATTGGCTTACGATCTGCTACATCAAGCAAATTGTGTTAACAAGATACCGTTGATTTCTTCTTATACAAGACATTTTGATTATCGACGAGGAAATCAAGATGTGAGTTTGATAATTATGTTATCATATACAACCTAAAACGCACACCCACGCGCAAACATGTACATACATATATATATATATACCCACACGTACACACACATGCATGGACACACAAACAGAGAGTATATCTGAACTAACATAACAGTGTATTAATGAAATTAAAATGCACGTTACTGGCCTGGCGAAGATCGAGAGTTATGTTATTTATGTGCGATGCAATTGGGATTAGTATATGTATTCGAACACAGAATCAATGGTGCTTAGACAGTCCATGTGAAATATGTACTTCCATGACTTAAATAGGACGGTCATTATAATCGAGTGGCTACTTCCTTTATATAATACAATAATCTGTTTAAATAGACATCTACTTGTTTTTATTTCCACCTAATTCACTTAAGATGGAAGGAACCATCTTTTTCCACGTCAAAGCAGTAAACATCACATTTATATTACTTCGTTTCTATGATCTAATGTTTTATCGGATTTTGTTTCGGTCTACTCGTTGACACAAGCCATGTGTAATGCCTTGGGAGATCAAGATAGCACCTACATGATAACGTATTGTTCGCTACTTTGTAGCCGAGGAATAGATTGCGTAGTGGAGAGTATGATGCCCGTGAGTACTAAATAATGTCACCTAGGTGATAGATCGCTTCTTCAGATGTAACAGAGATGTCTGCTGGGAGCCGGCTACAGCGATCTATAATATGGTCAATCATTCGTGAAAAACGAATTACATCGAATCAGGAAATAACTAGGAATTTGAATAAAAGGATCCAAAAAAACAACATTGCAGGACATACCCATATGTATGCATACAGTAATACCTCGCTCAATGTCGAATTCGCCTTTATATAATGATCATTGTATAACATAACTAGTAGTTAGTCGACGAGAGCATCAGCAGTGTATGTCGCTTAGCTACATCACCTCCGTCATAGTAAACGGACGTAAAATAAAAGAAATTACAATAAACGACAAATGAAGCTAAAACCAATTTAAAATACAACAATGACACATTAAAACCAGTTAAAGATGACTGTACTATACAATAATTACATAGAAAAGTATTTTAAGGCAGGTAAAGACATTAAACCAGGGTTTACGTCAATAATCATGTTACATCACTGTGTTTGGAACTATATAATGAGGAGGTTGGGCGAGGTATGACTTTATTTATATACAATTCATTTTTTTTACTTTTACGTCTGAGAGAACCTGCAACTTATTATCATAATCTATTTCCATGGCTTTGAACGAGGTATTTATTAAATACGTATCGAGCTAAAATACTCCTTTCTTAGCAAACAC
>JAODUP010000706.1:0-67500 GCA_025642065.1 Paralvinella palmiformis | reverse complement strand
TATGTGATGATTGTATATTTGTATGTAGTTTTGTGAGTTGTGATTGGCATTGCATTATCTAGGAGTTGCGGGGTTTGCTTGTGGTTGGGAGTATCATAACCCAATTTGGTTTTTAAAAGTTTTGGGAAAAAAAAAAAAAAAAAAAAAAACATAAAAGTTTATTTCTCTTCATCTTCATAACAATTAGCCGTTATTGGCCCACAGCATGGGTTCACCTTGATGAAAGAATAGTGCTCACAATGGGATAATAGCTATTGACAACGATGGGGGGGGCTACTATTAACAAAGTTGCGCAGGAAGCACATTAATTCTTACTGCAATTAACATAGCACACTATCCAACAAAGCGAAGTAAATAATAAACGTATTTTCAGGCGTTGCTATAAAAAAAACGTAATATTTTACGCCATATGTTATGCGTGGGAGTTATGGGTAGCAAAAATGGGAAAGTAAATTGAAATAAATATGCCTTCCTTGGAAGTGATCCACGAAACAACCACATAAATCATATAGGGCTTATCACTTATTAATGCAAGGCAATATTCTTTCGCTATTATTGTCTTTATATTATTGAGTAAAGAAAGGTAAAAATGAGAGGGGAATACCTTTCATTGAAGCTTGATTTGCATTTAATATCAATCATTCAGAATGCAGTAAATATTTTCCGCAAATGGAAACCTTTGGCGTCTGATCTCTGGTGCATGATACATGAATGTGGCTAAAGGGCAAAGTAAATATTGTACTTTAAATAAAAACATTTCATATCAAAGTCAGTTAACATGTTAATTTTATGTAATATTCGAATTTTCAGTTGCCCCCACTCATTAATTATTTCGTTATAAATTGGACAGTTCTGTTTCATTTATCTAACACAGGTTTATTTCCATAAATTTGTAGCTATATCCTCAAAGCTGCGAAATCTTCCTGAAATATATCCACTAAAATGGTGTTGGAGTCTGACAAATGAAGAATGCGAATTTATCGAATTCTCCAACAGATTTGACTCGGACTAAACTATTTGTGTAATATGCTAAAAGTGTATACACTCTCGAATAAAGAGGCATTTGAGGCTTTTATAACAAAATCCTCTCATAAGTGAGTAAGATCATTAGTCATAAACAAGTCCTCCATATAAACTACCCAACAATCTACTTTCAGATACATAATTAGCATTCGTAATAGAAGACGTACGTCATTAAACATAGCCACATTTCGACCAATCAGCGTTTAACGAAAACCATCAAATACGGTATTTTAAATGTCCACCTTAAACTCGAGCCAAGTCCAAGTTGCTTGTTGTTTCAAATCGGTGTTTCGAAGAAAAATGCTTTTCATTGAACGTGTCATAGTCTTCTTCGCCATAAAACATTCTGGACGTGGGACATTCAAAATGATGTCGAACAGTGATGAATATAACTAATGCGAGTATATAGAGGAATTATATCGGCTTTGGACTATAATGAATGTGTTGTCAACAATATTCCATCTTAATGGCAAACTAGGGAAAAATGGGTTAGTTGATAGACAGAAGCAGCACATACAGTGAGGCCTTCCCTGTACGTATTCTAATTCACCTTTCGATTCATTGTTATATACTGATTGCCTAAGACGATTACAGATGGAACGTTTCGGTAGACGAAATAGATTCGATTAATTAATGTGTCTAATTTATTTTTTAATCGAGGGATAGAGTTAACGATATGGTTGTGTATTTACATGCGGTGATGTTTGAAATGCAATATCCGTTATTACAATAAGAACACCCCCTTGTATTATGAATAATTAGGCCAGGGTATGTAATCCTGGGTGATATATTATATTATTGAATCGACAAAGCACTAAATTGAGCATAAGTCTGTCTGGTTGTGTCTGTCTGTCTCTCTGGATCTCTGTCTCTCGTTCTATCTAGCTTTATTTCTGCAACCTTTCCCGTTTCCCTGAGGCATATCCACTTCCTCATACCAGCGCATAATTAGGTCATTATTTCCAATACAGACTGTTGGGTATCACGCTCATGGTACTCGAAGAATCAGATTTCTTGGATATATTC
This sequence comes from Paralvinella palmiformis, assembly GCA_025642065.1. Lineage (NCBI taxonomy): Eukaryota > Metazoa > Annelida > Polychaeta > Terebellida > Alvinellidae > Paralvinella > Paralvinella palmiformis. The sequence continues at coordinate 65,451 of JAODUP010000706.1, read as the reverse complement.
CAGACATCTGGAGGTAAGATAAAGCCACGTGACAGCCTACGATCACGACATTACAAATATATCCCACCCCTACCATCATACAACCTGAATGATTGTCAACTTATTGATTCTGAGTATGACATACTGGTACGCAGTACCTACTGCAGAATTACGGATATATATATATATATATATATATATATATATATATATATATATAGTGTTGGTATTATTTGGTGAATTATTCCTGATGGTTGCTGTTTTCCTCATGAATCAATTACTGAACTAGAGATAAAATGTAGAAGATTTACATTTGAGTTACTTGCCCTTACATTCCTAATAAATTACTTTATCTTTTACATTTCCTCTATCTTTGTAGAATTGAAACACTTCTTTTCCTGGAATAACAGTGTATTCCTTTTTCTGCAGAGAACCCTGCACATTTCAAAGTGCACCGTTAAGACAGTTCAGCGCCTGATTCTCTCGGGTTTCCTCTATATTTTCTTAGCAGATATAAGGTTATCAGAGTGTCAAGGAGTTTGCAGACTCAATGTGAAGATACCTGAATGATGGTGAAGATAAGTGAATGATGGTTAATGATGCGTTGAGCACCTAGTCATAGGCTTCTATTACATCGAGCTTCAACAGCACACTTATTATCCACAGGTAAATTTAAATCACCAGTTATTGTAACAGATGGCTCGCAGAACACTTTTAATAAGCCTAATTAACGTACTGCCAGCCTGGGTTCCCAGTCATGTGCGAGGACACGCACGCCAATGTATTTAAATTGTTGCTTTCTCCTCACACTGGATACAAGCTGTTTTCCCAGCCGCGACTCCGCACAAGGAATAGAAGCAGCCAAGGCTAACTACACAGACAAACCTTCCTACATCTTACAGAAGATTACAGATATAAATAATAGCTGGATACATCTTAATTCCTCTCGTCCACATAACAATGTCAGTTGATCAATTTCAAAAGAGCTGAGCTGAAACCTGAAATAGGTTTCACTCGTCAACGAGTCACAAAGTAAGAAACTGACCCCCCAAATTATTTATGAGAGCGAAATGCAAGATATAATGAACACATTATAAGCTATATTATTTTATGGAACAGAAAAAGTCGGTACATTTTAGGAACGTTTTCCTTTCATATATTTTTGTAATTACTAAAGATACACCAATGACATAATTTGATAGATTACTACTAGTGATGTACAATTAATGACTCCCCTTGGGTATGATTATCATCGACCAAAACAACTATTTTAGTATAAGAATTTGAAATCAAGAATGTCATATTATTTTTTAGAGATCGTAAGAAAATACATAGGTATATTCGGTAAAGAGTCCTCAGTATTTTTTGTATTGCACGCAGTTTAATTTGCAGAAGGAAATAGCAGTAAAGTTGAAAAATGAGCGAATTCAACAGTTTATCTTCTTCGAAACATGTCCCTCTCATAACTGACATACATAGTTGTAATTCAGTAATTTCGATTGCGTTAAACGTTTCTGAGATCTATTGATGGCGTTGATTGTACCCATTTATTTCCCTTACCCTCAGTCATATATTTAAATCTGGACGGATTGATTACTGCTGCTTAGGTGAAAACAACAGTCATCTCCATATGAGGACTTGGAGATGTCACTACAAAGAACGAGTCCATATCATGGAAAACAAATCTAAACAATTCAAGACGTGTATACCAACAACATTAAAAAATAACCACAACATCAAAATACCGACAATAATAATAATAATAATAATAATAATAATAATAATAATAATAACGACAATAATAATAATATTATAGAAATAATAATCCTTCATTTTGGCTATGTGCCAAACATTTATTTTTAACAGCTACGATTTAGTAGCGAAATTATATCATTATTCATCATTAACACAATTATATCATATATAATTACCTTAAATATGCTGGACTTCATCGTAATTAATCTCGCCATTAGTCAGCCTCACTTCACTATCATTATTAACTAATAATAATAAACCTTTGATACCCGAATCTACCCATTAAAAAGATAATTTAATTTTTTACTCGATCACTCATCTACTTCCTGGTCGAGAATATCACGAGACAATAATATTTAAAGTTTCATAGAAATAAATAAGACATGGAGTGATTACCTTGACCATTTCATCAATCATAATTACTATAAGTTCTTGTTATCTTTTATATTATTACGATTACAATAACCCTAAAAAAAAGTAATCCGATAGGATTACGATGACAGGATCATGTATTCCAGATTGGAATCATGTTTCCGACAGTTTGTCATTTATTCATGAATAAACGTCAACACTAAAACAGACTGGATGAACTAATTTGTTTTAAATTTCGGAAAGCTGCTAATCCGGATGAATATCGTTGTACCTAAATACATACACATTTGTTGTTGTTTCATGAAATTAGTCCAACTAAAATCATATATCTGATTTCCGTATGCGAGCATTGTACTTTATACACATGAGCCTCAAACGTGAGGTATGTCATGCGACACCGGTCGAGACAAAATAACTTGCCACTCAAAGCTAAATAATCTTTTAAAATCTACATTACTCGTTGGAACAACACGATAATGTAATGTTAATGTGTTTAAACTTTGGTTGAATCATACAGGTTGACTTCCACAATTGCAATGACTCAATATCTTCGGGAATAAACGGGACTTTAATGTATCACGGTACTTCATGCTGAGACGAATCTGATTGTGATAGTGAAGCAAATATATTCTGTGTGGAGCAATGAAACTGAAACGAATACTCCTTTGCAGTGGTGGAGAGTAAACATTACAATTAGCGCTTGTTGACATATGGAGCACTGCCCGAGGCAAGGATGATATATGGACTAGACAACCATGCATTTGTTGTTCTGTGTTATTGTGCTTTGATATAGAATATAATCAGTGACCTCTTCGACTAGTAACAATTCACCAACCCTTAGAACGCGAATATCATAAGCTGATAACTTGGAGGTATCCAATGGATCTAACTTATCGTTATCTAGATCCTTTCGAACATGGGGCACAGTAGATGATGCCTTATTGTCAGCTATCTTTCTCCCTTTGAATCCGTTGCAGGGAGAATAAGAGTTTGTATTGTGTAGTCCTGTATGTAATGGCCGCTAATACTCGAGTAGCATCTCATTTGCCGATTCGTCCAAATGTCCTCGCTCGCACAAACTCTTCATACCACGGTCAGCATGAACATCACCATTGATGAATATTACGGTTCTATGCATTAACATAGAGAGTATTAATTATACAGCGATTAATAATTTTATGGACCGTAGTTAAAGAATAAGGTTATATGTTTAAATATTGTTAAATGTGTAATCAGGTTTGATGTTGTTTGTTCCATTTTCTCAGATCTGGATTTTACTGTAGGTATATTTTACCTTTCATTGGCGCTGAGACTGCATCCAGTATTTGGAAAAGATCAAAACTACTGACTTGACTTTAGCTGTCACGATACGGGATTAAGTATCGTTTCACCCGCAAACTATGTATCAAACCTTATTATTGTGTGGTATAAAGGGGATATTTGTAGATAGAATTTCAATACAAGAACAGCGTATTACAAATGACGGACATCAATGAACATCAACACGGAAAGGCACCTCATTCATTTAGAAACTTTCGGGTAAAATAGGCTTATTTTGAGATTGATTGATATTTTTGCTAATTCTAATACGATTATTCAATGTCCAGTCGCTGACGAAGCGCACATGTGGGTTGATAGTAATATGATGTAATGCATTGCTACATGTACACTGGTACATGTTTATTGGATTAGAAAACATAAAAGGCAATTCTGTCAAGATTAATGTTACTAAATGTTATCGAGCACGAGTGGAGTGGTTGTTAATATTAAGTAATGTTCCCAGTCAGAGATGGCTGTTACTAGTAAAGCAAATAACTGTTGCAGATAGAATATTTAAAACGTTTACTGACAATGATAAATATATTGATCGTTAGATGTGGGAACCATATCATACTACAATTTACATGCTGGTGATAATAAAGGCGGTCAAGATTAATAAATAATTGAACATGTAATCATGGATCATGACTACTTTAAGAATATAATTGGTACGATTACCATTACATTGCTTCATTGTCAAACGTAATTGATTACGATCCCGTATTACGATTACAATTACTGATTGTTATTACCCTACGTATGGAAAATCGTCTGTAAATTATGTAAACATATTACGTTCACGTAATACCAATTTTATAGAGGTGACATGGATACTATCATTGCAAAGTGTATGTATACTGAACATAATATATAATAACAAAACGTCACGAAAGATAAACATTTGATGTTAATTCGACTGCATGCATAAATATATATGTTGTTGACTGTGAGCGTGTGAGTTTTTATATACGTAAAAAGCTTATATTGCATTATTCAAATAGGAACTGTAAGCTATTACATTGTTACTCTTTTGGGCGCCTCCGTGGTCTAGCGATAGCGTGTTGGATCACAGATCACTACCGCCCGTGTTCGAATCTCTGCGTGGGCACTTCTGAAGGTTGTTTCATCTTTGACTTCATTTCATTACGTTTGCAGGTCACTCGGGCCATTCAGCCTACCATTTGCACAACAGTGGCCACAAAATCAATGTTCTCTTTGTTCCTATTACCTTTAATATGCACGTTATTTTCTTAACGAGTCCCTCGTATATCGCTCCTAGATATCTAAATTAATACTGGCTTTACCAATATTCATTGATAGGACAAACGAATCTGTCCTAATAAAACCCTTAGCAAGAACCTTGTTCCTTTGGCAGATGCGATCCTTCTTGTAGACTCTTACTATCGTCACAGCTGTTGTATCCTCAAACATAAATGATGCCCCAACCTTTAACTTGTCTTCACTTAATAACCACCATATTCAGAATATGTTATACATATGATAAAAGTAATCAAAACTAATTTCCCTCTCATTTACCTAATATTTGCTCAGTATATATAGTTGGGGTGTACAGGTTGATAGGTCGTTGGTTCAAATCCACTACCTGGGTTCGGGTCATTCAAGCGTTGGCAGGTTGACTGAGATATCAGTGGGTACATGGTTCGATTGTTATTGATTTTTTATGTATATTATGTAATGTTAATTGGTAATCAAAGGCAATATATATCATGGGAAGTGGTTCTCTTGATACCTGATTGGAGAACTACATCGAAAGGATCAATAATAAGCAATTGTTTTTACTCTAACAAGTAAGTTAACATATATTAATAGGTGCTGGAATACAATAGTAACAACTACTCCTATTTGCCTTAGTGCGTCGATTTACAACATGACTAGTGTTACTAATACTGGTACTAATAGTTATAACAACAACAACATTAATAATAATAATAATAATAATAATAATAATAATAATAATAATAATAATAATAATAATAATAATAAATACTAGAAGAATAAAAAGTCAATAAAAAAACAAATTGTATGTCCTTGCAATGCCCCGCTAAATATAATTATTGAGAAATAATTTACCATCTATCAGTATTGTTATTATTATCATCATCTTTATCGTCATCTTCATCATAATTATGACGATTCTTGCTGGTCATTGTATAGAGGGCCAAATTTGTTGTATCCCTAACTGATCACATCGAGAAAACTACTTAGTTTTCTGCCATTTTTACCTGTGATAGTTTACTTCGAACACAATATATAGTAGCACAGTTCTTGAGTTAACCTTTTTTTCCATAACAAAGACCACTCTGAGTAACAAATAGTTTATATATGACACTGGTGAGAACGGGTTTGGTTGTATTTGATCTAATCATATATTTTATTAAGAATGTTTTTTCACTAATATCCGACCAGCTTGTGACGTTATTTTTCAGTAAAATATAACACCAATACATTTATTAATAATGATATTTTGCCGTACATAGTATTAAAGAAATAACTTTTCGTTACACCTTCAGTATCTTGTGGTTTAGGTTTATATTTTATATATGACCTCAGAATGGATAAATTTGTAACATAATTCAGTCGCTGAATGTGTTAAACGTATTGGTTTACTATGCTTCAGCTTTTGTCAACCAGGGACGAATAATATTTAATACGTGATAAAACAGTGTCAAGTAAGGCGTACCTGATATATAACATAGGCTGTTGTCATTGGTGTTGGCATGATACGGCCTGGAGTAGACTGACGGTTGCATTAATCCATTTTATTCGTGAATAAACCACTGAATGTCATCTATAAAGCGAGCCTGTTGCCTCCATCTCTTAAGGATGTCATTTTGTTTCTTTTTGGCCAGAACTAACATCCTGATATCTAGAATATTTGTTCTTATACGATTTAATTTATATTCACAAATAAATAAGTCACGCGGTTTTCTAGTTGGTAGTGATATATATTCTTGCTATATCAGGCATATTCTTGTTGTGATGCATGCACACATACACACACATACACACATCACACATAACATATATATGTAATATATATATATATATATATATATATATATATATATATATATATATATATATAATATATATATATATATATATATATATATATATATCTCTTTTCATTCTAGTTCAGTAATAATACATTGTGCAGTATTGCTACTTGATATGTTTAGCTTTGTCACTTCGTAGCTTTCATATATAAATAGTGTACACGTCTCAACATTGTCAGGTATTGAAAGTGAAACTGTTATGTTGGTTCACGCGCCGAGAGTTCATGAAAGGCACCCATTTTCATCATGATCAACTTGGCGACGCCTAAACGACACCACTTGGCGTTGCCAAACCCATCAGACCCCTGTCCGTACGTTTGATATTGTTATTCGAACCCGAAATGGAGCTGAGATCAGCATATGTGGTGTCGAAATGTTTATGCATAGGTTAGCTTTCAGCCACAATACATTTCAGCTGAATGCAGCATTGTATATTTGTTAACCTACTCTTGAATCATATGCACATGTTGTTAACTGCGAGATATGATGTCAAATGGTACGTTGTTGTTTGCTTCTGCTTTTTGAGTGTAGGCTACATATAACCGTTTCCCTGTGGGCGTACGAAAAGCGGATTAGCTAGCTCCCACAGGCTGACGATTAACCCAGACATATATATGTATAGGACTATATATGTATAGATGTCTGGAGGTGTATGTTGTTGTATGCGGAAATTCAACTATGTATTGACTTTATTATGCATATATTAATGGAGGTATAGGTTTTAAAGGATGTAAAGGGTGCTGATGTTCAGAGCCAGTGCCATCATACACACACACACACACACACACACACACATACACACACACACATATATACACACACACACATACACAAACACACACAAAACACACACACACACACGTACACACACGCCCACATATATATATATATATATATATATATATATATATATATATATATATATATATATATATATATTATTATGTCATCATTATAGTTATTATCAACATCATCATCACAGTCATCATAATGATAACGTCTGTTGATGTTAATTGTATGGTGTGTGATATATGTAGTTCTCATCACATCGAAATAGCTACTTCGATTTCAGCCAATCATATATATATATATATGTTGTTTGATTGTATTTTATCTTATCGTATTTTATGAAGTAGATACTGCCTTTAATAGCAGACCAGCTTGTGACATTATTCTTCTGCCCAATGCATCCCAAACTGATGAATTTTAATGAAATATTGTTGCACATTGCATTACTAAGGAATGCATTTGTTTAAACCTCCTATATCTTGTATTTTATTTTCCTAGTTTCCATATAAATAAAAACAAATTGATAATATAGTTCGGCGGTTAAATGTGTTTTAAATGGTAAAATCTTACATTTTGTTATTTCAGTTTTTCTCCCGTAATAAAATTCGGCTTCAGCCAGTAAACCAGTAAATTATTTACGATGCATGTATATGCTTTGTTCAATCATATTTCTTGTAATTCTCAAAGGAGCCATACACCTTTCTAGTTTATAATGATACGTATTTATGGTATATCACATGCACACTGATGAAAAAGATAAAGGATTTTTAAACTAGGTATAAATTTCAATTCACATAATAGGGAATCCCACTATTGTCATAAACCTTTCAGATTGATATATATATATATATATATATATATTATTGATTCCAGAAATTGCAGCATATCATTAATGTAACAATATATAAAATGAACTTTGAATCTTTGAAGCAAGTTAAAATGTACTTTATGTGAAGTCACGAAATTGCATGATTAAAAACGTTATCAACACAAAGAAAACTGAGAACGAAGAACAAGCCACATGTTGTATCAACTGGCGTAACGTGGTCTTAAAAGCTTTTTGTATGCTTCTAAAAGAAACGGGATAATACAAATAGTTAATTAAGAGAACGAAGAACATGCCATATGTTGCATCAATTGGTGTGACGTGGTCTTAAAAGCTTTTAGTTTGCTTCTAAAAGAAATGGGATAATACAAATAGTTAACCTCATAGAAATATAGGCAGGATTTATTCAGTTATTCGTATCCCGAATAAAGCTGAGGTCAGCATCTGAGGTGTCGAAATGCTTTATAGAAAACTACTGTTGAATGTAAACTGTGGTGTCAAAATAGTTTATGATATGTATGTAGCAAGTCACCATTGAACCACACGCACGTGTTGTTTGTTGCGAGCTGTGGTATCAAATGGTATGTTTTTACGTGCTTCCGCTTTTTGTACGTAGCCTGCATGTAGCCGCTTTCCTGTGGGCGTAACATATTTGTCGCGTACGAAAAGCGAATTAGCTGGTTCCCACAGGCTGATGAGTAGACCAGTATACGCACACATCTATCAATATGTGGAGGTATGGAACATTTTATTTTTAGATTAATCTATGTATAGTTGTATTTAGATTTATAGAGGTAGGTTTCGAAGGATGTTTAGATATGTTGATGCTTACTATGTACCCTAATACACACACACACACACACACACACGCACACATACACACACACACATACACACACACTATATATATATATATATATATATATATATATATATATATATATATATATATATATATACGCAACACACACACACACATACAAACACACAGGGCTCCCCATTCACACAGAACTAACACGTATGTATAATCATTACATGTTCGGTATTTGGTAGCAAGGCTAGCCAACTATCTCTCTAGCACCTGCTTTTAAATCCCACCTTACTCTATTTGAAAACAGTTTCATCTTTACATTTGAAACCATTGTCTTTCAGGGTTACTCGAACCTTTTTTTGCTGTTGTGGGGGTAAATTGATAATACAAAGGTAACTGTTATACATAATTGACAAGTACGTAGTAGAGAAATACTGGTGTTTTGGTATTTTAGATGTACAAAGTATTATTTACTAAAATATAAACTAACACATTTAATTTTGTGTTAAATACTTGTCGTACTATGCTCTTATACTAAACTTCTCATTCTTAATATCTGTCATCACTAAAACATTATTAATACATCTCTAAAATATTATTAAAACATCACAAAATTGATATGTTTAATTCTATGTTCACATGTTTTAATGGTTACATGTATACCAGGTATATTTTAGAAGTAGCATTTTGCGACATTTAATGTTCCGGATAGTTTGATTGCTTTCTTATTTCTGAATTCTACTTATCTTTATTATCATTTCAATAATTATTGAAGAATCAACTACCGATGTTCAGCGCAAAAATATAAATACATATTTTCCGTATGCAATAACGATGCTTGAGTGCAAGTGCCTAATGTAGTTATATGTGGTACAGATGGCTTTGCATTGATGAGTCGTGGTATATTCTGCGAGTTTGCTTTGCTACACCTATTTTTGGGACATTAAAACTAGGCCCATATTGCCTGTTGTGTGACATTTATGTGGAGATAGGTGCCTAAGATAGCCGTGTTAGTGTATTTGAAGGGACACTTGGTATTAACCTCACGTTGCTGACCCATCTAATAGACTAACACTGGTTGTTAATGAGGTGTAATACGACCAGCCTCGGGAAATGAGGTATATTCTTCTCTGTAATATAACTTCTTCTGGTTTTTCTCCAAACAAGGAAGACGAATCTATATTAAAACGCTATTTGTTCACAGAACCACCACATGTGTTGCTGACATGGGATTTTCACCAGATTAACTCTCTGCCTGCCTGCATGCCTGCCTGCCTGGCTGCCTGCCTGCTTGTCTATTATCCAATATGTTTCGGTTATTCGTTATTGTCAATACAAACAAATTACCTGAATAAGGAAAACAATTAAATAATGAAGGAAGAAGGAAGTAAGCAATTGCCACAAACCCTTTGTTTTCAAAACTCCTACTTCGTTTTCATCATATTCCTTTCCATTAAAATTATCATTTATTTCAGTTAACGATCTCACTTTTCAAATTCGTTTTATATGCATCCGTGTCAAAGCATCGACATTGGTTCTTGAACAAGATTATAGCTGACCATGTCAAAGATTTTATAGTCGTTTTAAATATTACAATTCTTTATACTGTAACTAATTTGGGTATCTAACACACCAACCACACGAGCTGTATTCAATGCCACCGCTCCATATGCGATCCAGTGTTTTTATTCCTGAGTCAGGCTAAATACCTAAACGTCGTTCCTCCAAGGACGCAAATAGTTCTCGGAATATACAGCTGTAGATAAAGTTAGAATGCGCATACCAGGAAGCCTAGTCTCCACGCAAAGAAAATAACATCTCAACCGCAGCATAATAATCAAGAACCTCACTCTCTGGCCCGGAGAATGTGTGTTTTAGCTGTGTATAATAGGGCACAGGAACAGATAGTGTGTGTGTGTGCGTGTCTGTGTGTACGCGCGTGTGCGTGTGTGTTGAACAAACGTAAGTATATATCAATTAACTAGTTGTCGTTTAGCAAATTCCTAGTGTATCTTCCGAAATATCTGCTACTTACATGTTAATGTATACTACAATCGTAGTAGTAGGCCGTTCTAACAATATAAATGTGCATTGCTTTAACAAACATTTATATTAATTGGTAATTATAACTGCCTAAATATGATCAAAAGGTAATTCCCATAAATGAACATTAGCTGTGAAAACCAGAATAAATTCATTGTTTTCAAGACATGCCCGAAATGACTATTACCCATAGATCGCTGCACCAAAGGGGTTCTGTATGCCAAATGCCAGCTGCTGCCGTCTCTAATAACCTGATGAATCAGTACAAATCTAAATATAACCATACGGTATGGGTCTTTATCATATAGAAGTGATACATTAAGAAGAGATGCTGTAATTCAAGGCTAACAGCCTGTGATCTCAGACTTTACACGATGCGTGCCCGAAGATAGCATTAGCCTGTGTTCTTACATGCCCAACTACAGCAGAAAGTGGTCGTATCCTCCAATATCACCAGTAGGTTATTACAGAGATCCGTAATCTCTTTGTGATATCGTCTACGTAGTGTAGTAAAGGACAGAACACGATAGTCTATCAATTATTACACTTTTTACACTTTATGTTGTACAAAGGTCTAATTAGCCACATAACCATGATACAATTATTGAATTATGCTAACTATTGAGTTATCAGCTTATAATCCTGCTGATTCAGAGAAAGCCACATACAATAATCTAGCAGTATATGCATTCCCATATATGTACAATGCGAACAATAGTTATTTATTGCTATGGAAGGATGAACACATTTAGTTTTCAAGATATAAATGTTCATTCCCTGATGAATGAAAGAAGAATGAATTGTTAACATAATAATAGCCACAAGTGTCAGTTAATAGGTAATTGGAAGGCTTTTTAAATTACATGCTATTAAATAATGAAACGGTAGTGTGAACATATAGATTAAAATATGTTGTATATTTTAATGTAGGCAAGTTAGAGAATTATGCTTCAATGACTGCACTGTTTCTTCCTTGTTCACTGGGAGATGAAAAATAGCAATTTCATGACATATTTTCCAGACCAATCTTCTGAGCTCATCCGTCAAACAGAGTTAGTTGTTGCCTCCAGTCATCACATCGCACGTCAAATGTTCAGGAGTCGTCGCAGACACATTACTGTGGGTAGAATTGACGGTACAGTTCTGGAAGTCACCCCCAGGGGATAATTTGAACTCGGTCGTAACTTACATGGAGATCAAATTACCAACATCACGCCTACAGAGGCAATTCCTCTCTTAATTAACATAATTCACTTAGTACGTCTAACCTTGCTAAAATTTCATCTGAACTTTCGTCTGTGTGTTTTTGTTAGCGCGATGAAACAAATAGGCACTCGAACACGTATCTACATCTAAATACACCTTGACAGTCGCATTTCAAATACTGACATTTAAACTGTCCAATAAATGTTTTTCTATGTTTTTTCTGACATTTCATTATTACTTTATCTTTGAATTACATGCTGTTTTTGCATACGTCAGATGGTGCACTTACTATCTTCCAGAGACTTTTGAAATAAGACATCTTACTGTATTATGGCGAATTATATTTAATCATGTATTTGGCTACGCATCAAATCAGTTTATACTTCCTATTGATCAACTTTGTTTTTCAATGTTGACTATCGCTATTCTATTAACCCTATTAAATGGGCGTTTCCATGGCGCAATGGTTAGAGCAGCGCTCAGGAATTTTCCACGTCGTTGATTCAAATCCCGCTCACATCTGTATTTGTTTGTGGGAAAAGACCCTAGGAAGCCACCCATCGGCTATATAGTTTACATGTGATCAGTGTCGAAGCTAAATAACTCAAACAATCACCTTAACTTGTTAGTGTGATGCTGATGATACTTTTATACATATTTTGTTTTTGAATTTATTCCAAATATACAAGCCTACTTCGTACATTTGGGTTACGTCATAAGCCAAAATGTATTCATAAAGATTGAGTTAGGCACATACAGCGAGTACCACATACTATATGTTATCCCCAGACCGTTGTGAGAGCTGTTTAAATAAAATAGCCATTGCCTTTGTATGGATTGCTACACTTTGATAAGTAAATCATGTAAATTTAGTCATAGAAGAATGCCTACTTAGATATATACATCGTATCAGCAAAGCAATTTAAATATGAACGCATTATTTCCTCCTGGAGATCTTATTCTCGGCCTTTATTTTTAGGTCAAATTGTTATTGATGGAGATTATCGTAGTCTTCACGACTTTAACACGTTAATAATTATTGAGAACATTAAGGACAATTTAAGTAAATATCGTGTCATACCTTAATACTGGTGTTTTTTATCTGGGGTTAACAAAATTACAAATAGGAATTATGTCCATAAATCATAAGTACTACGTATGATAATTTATAAATGGTTTATATGTTATCAATATAATCTATCTTTACGACTATATGATAACATGATGGCTTAAAAGATAGAGCGAAGACGTGTCTTAGGTTAGAACTTCCCAGTTTGCATCCCATTCACATTTTGATAAACTGCATAAAGCAATTGGTAAAACAAATATCAGTATATCCGTATATATTATTAACTCAATCAAGTAAAAAACGTTAACACTGATTTGACAATTCGTAAAGTATTTTATCAAGAGAAGACAAGACAATTTATTCACATTTTCCAATTCGCATATAATTCATGACATAGTATAATATAAATAGTAATAGAGGAAATTAGGGACATGCATAGCCACTATGGAAAACATGTTGTAGACACACACACATCATCAGCATATATATATATATGAGTAATATATATATATATATATATATATATATATATATATATATATATATATATATATATATATATATATATATATATATATATATAATTGATAACATGACAAACACGCTTAATGTATCACATGTTTTGTTGTCTCTCTAACTGTACACATGCCATACGATGAGTTTATATGATAATTGTCCAATGTTAGATGTCTCTAGGTGGATTAAATTAATTAATTAACTCATTTCCAAGTTATGACCAAGTTCAAGTGATACCTGGGGACTGTATTCCCGAGCCAGTTAGTCACTTATCCTCGAAGTAACGTATACATAACGCCCTTTGAAGGTTTGGCACGCACTATGATGCCTACGGGCTATAATGCTGTTTAATTAATGAGTTCGCAGATTTGACCTTCCAAACCTTTCCTGAAATTTTTTTTTATATGTTGAAGAACAAACACAGTTTTCATCGATATATAGCTATGCACCTCTCATCTTTATAATATAATACAAACTATTATATTCTACCGTTTTTCACTCCGTTTTTATTATTTATAAATATATCATTAAAAATCGTTCCATCACCTTTTAGGTAAAATTCGCGACTCTGATTGTCTTGATCATTCATCTGTCTTTCACCGAGTACACACTCAGCAAATATATGTCGCACATCGACTAAGTTATCACTTGAATAATAGAGATAATTGATTCTTTATTAAAGATGATAATTCCATCAATATCCCATTGAAGCAGAACACGTACTTTTACGCAAACATTCTTACTGGGAATGCAAAAGCTGATTTTGATAGTTATTTCGATCTTCGTAGTTTTTGCTTCATAATTAGTGAAACAATACCAATGAAAAAGAGGATGTATAATTGACAAAATACTACGTATATCAGCAACGTTAGCCCATTTATTATTTTTTATCCTAAGAATATATTGCGAACGTTTCGCTGAAAACACATGCCGCATATTATTAGCCATGCCAATATGATGATGATTTGGCATGAAAGGCTCCATTATATTAAAAATATTAACCATCTTTTGCCACATGCTGTGGAATAGAATCACACAGGAACAGTTTAAAATCGTTAAATATATAACAAATGACAAGCTTATTATAAATTTAAATACAACTTAATATACATTGGTCTAAAATATCCATGACAACAATAGGATTCTTATTATAAGAACTGCAATATGTAGCTAATGAAATATCCGGATATTTTTATATAAGTGGATATAACGTAAGAAATATATATACCACGACCAACTTGTAAGCTGTATTATGACCTCTTTCTTTAAGAACTTGACATTTAATAATGTAACTAAAAGGATAAATCATTTAATTGATAATTTGCCAGAGGTAAAGCTTGAGAAATGTGTTGGCTAAAGGTGGGATTTTATCACAAGAAAGCAGTTGAGCTATGTTGCGGGAATAAATCGACAAAAACAAGGTAGTCCGCTCAGGGGACCTCCTCTGGGATGATTTGATTGATGACGACCCGTGTTTTATTCACGAAGCAAACTGGTTGATACCAAGGATGATATACATACTTGTATAACATAAGACGTAATATACTGAACATACTCTGCGAAATAATTTCCATTTTACTAATTCCATATATTACTTTTTATTTTACAGGTTTTGCAATGGAACTTGGAAATTGAGATATGTCCATCCAATTTACGAAATTCTTGGAAGCCATAACAGATTTGATTGGGAGAAAACACAGTAGCTATTTCGACGTGATGACTTCCGGCAGATTCGGCCTCCCCCACAAAATAATCATCAAGTAACTTCAAGGTAATAATGATGATGATGATATTAACGGTATGATGATAATAATACTAATAATAATACTAATAATAATAATAATAATAACGCTAATATTAATAATAATACCAGAGTTCTGATGATATTTATTAATATTCTGACTGTTCCTAATGTGTAATAAAATTACCGACTACACAACGATACTACTTTATGATTTAACAAACATGCTAATATTAGTAAAATTATACTAAAGGCTTAGAGTGTTTACCTAAAATAATTTGTTTTTATTATTTTGAACAAAACGTGTCGTCTGAAATGCAATATTTAGAATATATACCTAAAGAAAATGTTACAAACTCACACGGCATTATTTACAAAACCATGTTTATCAAGTATAATCTAAAGATCTCTAAATATATTTTGCGTTTAACCGATTTTTCTATGATGTTATTAAATTTGAGAATCGCATAACTTAATGTTGCTAATAGCTATCACCGTAGCCAAATGTTCAAGCATTGAATAGATTGCAGAAAATAAAGCAGACATTTTGAAATTATCTTTATGAAATGTTCTATAACCTTGAGGTTTAACTATGATATCTTTCAGAATTCACTTACACACCTGTAGGTACATTATATTCGTGATGCTTTATTTTTCAAGTTCACAAATACTACTCCTACTACTACTACTACTACTACTACTATTATTATTATTATTATTATTATTATTATTATTATTATTACTACTTCTACTACTACTACTTATCTACTAATAATAATAATATACTACTAATAATAATAAAAATAATAATAATAATAACAATAATAATAATAATAATAATAGTAGGTTGCGGTTTTCAGATAATAAAATGGTGGAAACATGCACAAATTATATCTTCATGTGATTTTATTTACATGTTATTAGCATAATGGTCAGAGTAGGATTCTCCAGGTTAGTAATACCTTGGTACAAATCTACTGATGGGATTGTGGGCTTTAGCGTGCTCTATATTTAAATAAATAAAAGATGTGTCTAGCATTAAGGGATGTTGAAACATTTTATTTAAGAACACATGATAGCTACATGAACTATGCTTCTTGGGTACATGATTTTTCCACCGGCTTACGGCTGCATACTAAGTAGAAAATATATAAAGTCAGTACACTTATCACGTCAACACGAAAAAGTACTACCACTGTTACAGTTGCAACTAACTGTATTCCTACTGCTAGTAATAATTTCAATCAAAATTAATTTAATTACTTGTTTTTTTATTATTATTAGTATTATTATTATTAGTAGTAAGTAGTAGTAGTAGTAAAACAGTAGTAGTAGTAATAGTAAGATTACCAGCACGACTACTGGTAGTAATAATAGTATGAATAACAGTAATAATATAATAATATTATTATTATTAGCTTTAATGATAATTCTATTCAAGCTGGAGACACTTGGAGGTTAGCAGAATTAAACGTATCAGCAAAATATGTGTCAACAGTAGGATCAATGGAACGATTGAACTGCTGAAATGATACATTTCCTTCTTGCTTTTAGCGTCGACACCAAACTGGCCAGTCACATAAGCAAGGCATCTGATAAGCTCTGTCTTAGTGTGGACAGTACACGATGGCTGTGGCTGCATTGTGGAAATACTAGCGTAATTACTGCTTCCTAAGGAAGATGGCTCTAGGCAGGTTTCCTGTTGGGGCGAATCCATCTTGATTATCTATAAATAAAGCTTCTTCGCAAAAGACAACAACAGCCAAGACGTTCTGGTGTCACGAATCCGGGATCGTGCGGATTAATTCATGAAAAAACCTAAAATACCACAATACTGCAATTTGGTTCTGAAATATTGGGCCAACGATTAGTGAAGGTAAACATTTTTCATATAAGTGCATATATGAACATTAACACGGGAATGTATACATATTTTTAATGTCTGATTTAAGTTGAAAAGAAGAATATCCGAAATACTAAGTAGTCAAACTGTTATTCGCTATAGATAATAATAATAATAATAATACTAATACTATATTCATAAAGCGCCAAATCCAGGTAAGCCTGTTATGAGGCCTTATACAATAAAATAAAGAGATATTTAAAAAATAATTACTATCTATAATGAGTACTTTAATAATTAAAGATATTTTGAATAGGAATGTTTCAATATGTTTTTAAAACAATTAGTGACTTAGCATTATTAATTTCACTAGGCAACTTATTCCACAATGTTTGTGCAGCAACACTAAAGACATTCAAGTCCATATGTTTGGAGTTTGTATTTAGGTACAGCAAGTATCAGTTCACCAGATGATCAGAGTATTCAAGTGTTAGCCTTTTCGTGAAGCAATTATGTCAAATATATTGGTGCTTGACCATTTAATGCCTTTAATGTGATTTACATAAGACAATTAGAGTTTCTTTCGTTTGTGTCTGTTATTGGATATTATAAAATGTTATTAATTTATGTCTTGTCAATTACAATGTACATATGTGTAACGTACTAAATGCAAAATAAAATACTTCCTACATGCTGAAATATATCAGATGTTCACTCATCTACCTGCACTTATTCTATTTGATTCAGAGCTGGATTGATTCCGACATCAGAGTTTAATCGCCAGTATCAAAGTATCAACTCTACAAATTGACTGGCAGCATTTATATTCACTGATGGGAATGAAAGAAATAATTGTATACTATTTATCGAATTCTTATCGAGTTAAGAGATGTAATAATCTCCATAATGGTATATCAGGTATTTAAGTTATTAGTTTCCATTAACACCCATGCTTACCTAACTGATGGAAATATGAACTCGGTTTAATTCCAAAATATATACGTACTTTAATTGTTTGTGATCTAGTTATGATCTAACATCAGCTTATAAAGTAGTGTAAATTTCAGTTCAGCTAATATCATTATGTCCGACGTTACGTCATTCAGCTACATCACCTACGATATAATAAAAGGTCGTAAAATAAATAAATTAACAATACAAAATTAAAGAAGTTAGAAAGTTAAAAAAATATTAAATACAAAACAAATGCATATCCAATCAAATATTTACACCGAAATACATTTCAGATGCAGTTTTTAATGAATCGCGTCCAGTTTAAATAATTGAAACCAATGTTGGAGAGTGATTGTAATAATTTACAAATTCATTTAAGTTTCTCTTTAAGCAGTAAATAGCTGAAATATGATTTTGTTAGGGAAAACTCTTGATATGCAAGTTATTTCATTGCCTGTTTGGTCCAAAACTGACCACTTCAGAAACTAATTGCAGAATTGTGTTGTTTGCGTGTTTCCTGGAATAATCCTCACGATTTACCACTAAACATCCCGGTTCGTGACGCTACAATGGCTTGGCAATTGCCTGCTTTTGCGAGAAGCTTTATCTACAAATAATCACGACGAATCTGTCCTACTAGGACAATTCACCGGAGCCACATTCCTTTGGTAGCCGTAATTCCTCTGGTATTTATGCTATGTAGCCATAGCGTCCGTGTCCTGTCTGCATTAAGACCGAGCTTAGCAGATGTTTTGCTGATGTTACGTGGTAGACTGCTGAAAATGAGAAGAACTTGTTTAGCAATTCCCCAATTGAATAATTATAATAATCCAAGACACATAGCATGTTCATGTATCCAGTTTTACTGATCTTCTTAAATATTTATAATCAGAAGTGTTATTTACGATAACAGTAATAATAATAAACTAACATTTGAAAGCAATAATATTAATAAATGGAATTCAAAGTATTAATAGCAGTAGTAATAGTGTAAGTTACAGTATTATCATTAATAGTAAACAAGAACAACTACAACAACAACAATAACAACAATAATAATAATAATAATTTTCTATTATTTGATTATATTTCAATCTACATAGTGTACCATTATAAATGTCATACCAACTAATTCTTTAGAATTGCTTATATTCACATCGAATCGACTCGTCCTGCTGTGTAAAATAAATATAGCTAATAAAATGGAATAAATAAATTATCGATCTATTGGAACACACATTAAAGTGTTATTGTTATTGGTATTATTGTTGTTATGATTGTATCATCATCACAATCATCACACAAAGTAATTATAAATAAGTTCACAATATGGCATATACCGGTGGAGGAAAGCTTACTATTTGTCAGGGTTGGGATTCGAACCTCCGATTTTCTGCACGGCATGAACACAGCAATGGCTAAATATTTACACATTCTACCTTTGAGACGATAATGCATGAATTAGTATCACTTTTTAGTCGTTAATTGTAGTTAAAACTGTTTCAATCCAGTACGTTGACTAAGGCAATATTTTAATGAATACATTTGTATATGTTAAAAAATGAATTTAATTCGAACCGTTACTTGTCAAATGTGCCCTAAAACGGATCCTAATGTTATATATTTTGCTTTAATATGTTGGAGAATTTTTGTTTAAAATAAATTAATTGTGGCTGCAATTTTAGTTGCATTTGTCTTTATTTATAAAGGAAATAATAATAGAAGCTGTTAGTAGTATGGATGTTTTACCTGATTATGTGAATATTGTAACGATATAGAACCGATGTTTTTGCTGGAACCAAACATTTATTCATACAGCACTGTAAATATTTATAATGGTATCTTTCTATGGAATCCTATGCAGCATAGCTTGCTTTAATTTATAATTAATATCACAACTGATCAAAGAATTATTTTTATTCAAACGTTTTCAGCGCTCTTTGGGGAAGTATGCTATAACTAGTTTTATACGATGTGGGCATTAAAACCCTGTGGACTAAAGACATTAGTTATATAAATAAGGCAGGAAGGTATAAAGAACGGTGTGCTTTCGGTTTCATCGCCAATAAGGTGGCTTTAAAAGCTTTTTGCTTACTGCTAATGGACACAGAACATTACATATAGTTAATAAAAAGAGGAACTGAATAGATAACATTTCGGTGCCTAATAGACTGGCTGAAGATATTAGAAACACAAAGAGTACGATAATAGTTTATTATGAACACTCTTGGAAATGATAATTACTACTTATAAAATACGATTCTAATTACGGGGATATACAAATACCACCTATATCAGCATGCTCAAACTCAGCATGTGAGTGAGTAATTGAGGGGTTGAGTGATTGATTTATTGAGTAAGTGATTGGTAGTTTAATTGATTGAATAATTGAGCAAGTGAGCGAGTGAGAGAGTTAGTTTGTGAGTGAGTGAATGAATGAATGGGTGAATAAGCCAGTGGTTCGATTAGTGATTCAGTGACTGAATGAGTCGTTGAGTAAATACGTGGGGCGGTGGATCCGTGAGTGATAAGTCGATGAGCGATTACATGGGTGATTGACAGAGTGAGTTAGTGAGAAAATGAATGATCGAGTGAGAGTTCGATTTATTGAGGAAGTTAATGAGTTACTTAGCGAATGAGAAGCTAAGTGAACGAATGGGTGAGTCTGTTAGTCATTCAGGTAGCCAATCAGCTAATCCCGCAGACAGTGAGTGAGTTAATTAATGAATGAGTAATTCAGACAGTCTGTTAGATAGTTAGTCTATCAGGTGTTGAATCAGTCAGTCCGATTCTGAGTGATGTATTGCGTGAATACATATGTGAGTGAGTGAATCCTATATTCTCAATCTGCAATGTCTCCATCTCACATATGAAAAGCCAATGACGGAATACAAGTCTCAAAAAGAACTGAGATAAATAGATCAAAGCTTAGAGTTCACTAAGATTGGTTAAACTAAGGATTTGTATATATATATATATATATATATATATATATATATATATATATATATATATATATATATATATATATATATATATATATATATTCATATATTAGATTGCCATCCTTGTAACCGAGTTGATGTATTTATGTTCAAATGCGTTCTGCTTCAATATACATTCACTAACATCTTGAGAATAAATACAATTAAATCTTCTGATCAAATCCTAACAGGTTTTGTTTATCCTTGACTGACTTTAATACATGAATCTGAATTACGTTATCTCACAATCCACGGTTATTTTCATGATCTGTTAATATTCTATTAAACAGTTTCTGAAACCCTGACTAAGCCATTCCCATGAAGAATATTTCGGGGTAGTTTTATGTGAAGGCTTAAAAAGAAGCATGCATAATCCAACTATATTCTGCTGGATGTAGGATTCTATTCATACCAATCACATAACAATCTTTCAATTCCGCCTTTAATAGCTGTTCGCCAAAAGTTCGCGTCGGCCCAGACGTACTACTGGCATTATTCCTGTAAAATGGTTATTGATAGTGGTGTTAAGTATTCCCTTGATCAATATTTACATATGTGCACACATATGTATTTTATATAAATGTGTGTGAGTGAGTGAGTGAGTGTACCCAATTCAAATCATGAGTGTTGTCATAATAGTCATATAATAATTTTTATGTTTGCATTATAAGTATCTTTAATTACGGCTGCTAATGCTGATTTATATAGCAAATGCAGATGGCTAATGCAGATTGTTAAGAATATTTAAATATTACCATATTTTCGATTATTTGTCACGATACGAGCTGTACCATTTTCAATTCGCTGATAGCGATTGATTTTTTGGTCAGATATACAATATAAGATGGAGTTACAATAGTCTGTGCGCAACGCGGAAAGGGAAAAGACATTTGTCAAACATAATCCATAGATTTTGTATTGGCCAATTAGGAGTGATGGAAGATGAATCAATATACAATGCCGGCGTTTTTATGTCTTTAACACAGTATTGTGAAGCAAAATTGGTACTATTTGTTTTGTCAGCCATAGTCAAATATCAGCAATAAGCAATATAGTGTTACAAATTCATCATGAAAAACGAGATATTAAACTCATTGTGAGGATCCGTATTTTTACCGCTGTGCATTGTCGGCATTCTTATAATATTTAAGGCCATATAACATTCCAATGATCTGAAGAGGACGTATGTACATGGTTGAAATCCATTAACTCTCTAATGTCCCCCCCCCCCCTTAATGGCTCAATCACTCTAACTTCTAAATTGACACCCGAGTGATTTGAAAAAGACGAATTACGCACATCCCTATACAAAAGTTCATTTAGCTGAATGCAATTTTTACTCTTTCTAGTAATAACATCGTCTTTTCCCTAAGCTCATTCTTCTGTGGCTTTACAATCAATCTATCAGTAAGTTCGTAGTTATCATTATCGACATAATTCATCTTCTAGGTATGATATCTTGGTGTTATTGCCACGTGGCATATCGTATACCCTAATGTCGTAATGCAGTCTTTACTCCAAACTTCTATAATAATCTCAGCTATCATAGATCAATTGTCCAGTTACGTAAGTCCCAACTAGTTCAACATTTCTGCACTATGACCTGATCCTAATATACCAATCTTAGTGCTGATGGCGTTGATATTTTGGCTCATATACAGCGTGCTTTAACCTAATTGCTATATTTTACTTTTAATTAGCATAACCTGATTTTCCACCATTATACAATTTACAATTTCCCTTTCTGCAAGCAATGTTTTACTGAGTCCTTTACATAGGACATGCGTAATGGTACCATATATACTTCCAAATGTAGTATAAAACAATCTGTAATCGATTAAACTAAAACAGCAACTGAATTTATGCGAGATCATGATTCATATGCATGATGTTTCTATTTCCTATTGCATTTGTATTATGAACACATTATGATGGGCATTGTTTCATCAGCTAACATGCAATTATATCCACTTCGATAAAGTCAAATTGTTTATTCTGATAAAAAGAGTAAAAGTATTATTCTTCATCCAATTATAGCAGCCTATTGTCATTTTAGGGGTTTCTATCCAATTTGAACATGATAGATTATTAGTCATGACTGGCACCAAATAAGATGAAGTACTTCGTTGGAATCGTGTAACAAACGAGTTACTATTATACGGATAGGAAAACTAACTATTAAAATGTACTATTAAATGCGGATGAAATAAAGTCAAATACTGTAATCCGTCACCATAATTGTAACACAGGTTATTCTATTGTTTGATAATTATATCTCGAAATTAAGTTTTCTGAAGGTGCGTGTATATCGTATGCATAATGGTAATAATATAGAGCCCTCAATAATTACATGAATCATTTTAAGCTTTTGTTTGCCACGAGTCTTAAATGTTAACGAGTAAGAAACATGAAGGCTAATTACATATACATTTGTTTTCCTCAATGAAATCATACTTCGAACTCCAATACTGTCCATAAATTGAGTGCAGGAGGTTGAGCCGTACGACCCTGGTTCCTACAGGCTCTATTTATAAATAATACGAACTAGGTCTTGACATTTATTTATAAGCATTAGAAGCTGACGAAATATTACTGTTCTGGCGGAACATGTCAATGGTAACAAAATATAAATCAATGTTGTTATCATTATCTGGATAACATATAATTGTCAATGGTCTGTAAGGTTATGTAACTTTCTTCAAGTTACACTTTGGCCTTGCATGTCTACGAAAAAAATGGGATTCCTGGTAGGATGATGGTGGCCTTTTCTGCAAACCTGTCTGAAACATGGAAATGTATAATTTTCCCTAATCAAATGTGACAACCAGCTGAGTGACGTATATAATAAAAAGCAGCGATTATTTTAATTGAAATAATAATGCATTACTTTCCATTCTTCACTGAAAGGGATCGGCACATGTATATCATAATACGAATAAATACTTGATAAAGTTGCATTAAGACACACTAACTATGTTAATCACCGTTGAAGAGAATGCATCCGCTCCAATATATTATAACCCTCTACAATGAAACACTTTCACTCTACATGACATATATGAATATAATTTATTTGGAGGTAAAACATGCATTCTTTTATGAAAGGCAGAAGTTGCACGAGGCGTTATTTAACTGTATGTACTTAACAAACCTAAATATGCAAAACGATAAGTTTCTCTACAATAATACAACTAAATAATTTATGTTTAATAAATTATTCACTCTGTTTCAAATCATAAAGTAGTGAAATAATATTTGATGCATTTCTTTGTCTATATAAAGTTATGATAAAGTGTTCACTTCAAATTACTGTATTTGATCTATCGATAAATACATGAATTTATTCCTTATTTCGGTGCTAATAGAAACACCAAGTGCAGTGACATAATTCCATATTAAATATGTGCCATGACATAGTTTCCATATTAAATATGTGGATGCATTCTTCATATAGAATTAGCAATGCCCTTTAATTATCATGGTTCATATCAACTATTCAAATGGCATTATCATGAGGATATTATGGATGGATATGACGATTTGGTTCAGGAAGGTCAAGTAACTTAATATAGGAGGTGCTAGCAGTAGCATTTGCTTATTTTATGTCCTGGTGGTTGCGCTAATATGAGGTTGTTCATTTTAATATATTATTTATTTACTTATTTACATGCTTGTGAAAGTTGTTTAATGCTACTGTTCGTTGAGTAAAGAGACAGATGTGTATCCTGAAAACAGAAGTTTCCTTCCAGAAAAACTGTATAAAATCGTGTTTTTTTGTTATATATATATATATATATATATATATATATATATATATATATATATATATAATATATATACACACATTATACTACTGGTACTATCACCACTACTTTTAATAATTTTGCAATTCCTTCCACAACTATTACTATCAATACAACAACTTCTGTATTACTATTGGTACAACTATTACTATAAAAACCACTACGATTGCTGCTGCTACTACTACTACTTGCATTAACAACAACAACAACAACAATAATAATAGTAATAATAATAATATATTTTGTACAACGCATCTAATTCAATAAAGTTGTTCAAGGTATATATATAAAAGCATGAATATGCATGTGTAACTAATACACGATTATAATTCAACAGTTGATATCAAGAGGCGTAGGGTCAGTGTGTGAGTATCGTATACAAATCACCAAAACATCCCAGACAACAAAGACAATGAATTATTATGTAATGAGTACTTTAGTAACTTAACTAAGCACATAATTATCAATTCATAAACTATAATGAATATTTCCCAACCCGAAACCTAATAATAAATACACCTACATAGAAAGACGACAGTCTTAGCAATAACGATTACACCTAGATAGCCAGTCCACAGTTCTCAGACTGAATGTTGTTGACGTAATCCGATGACTTCACACGTAAGGACAAGCGATGACGGACAACGTCACCAGTGGAACAAACCCTGACACGTGACATAAATGTATAGTTGTAGTGTTCAATTCAAGATGTTCACCCAACAGCATAAATTGGTGGCAGTGTAATTAGTGTAGTGATCAGCAATAACCTTTACAGCGTCTAATCGCTTCTACATATGTCCAGAGATGTCTAAGGATGTCTATAGATGTCTACGCACATCTAAGGCTGTCAACAGATGTCTACGGATGTTTATAGATGTGTACAGGTGTCCATGGATGGATGTGTATAAACCCAGGAATTACTATCCGATAACGAAGTTATTCATCTGAATCAGATATGAAGTCCTGCATAATAATATTGCACAGAAGCATATATATTAATTTAAATAACTGAGTGACAATTTCACTGGTTTTCCACAAGCCTGGATATAATCTCTCCCTTTGACTTCCACAGCACCATGTAGTCACACAATAGGCCCCAACCAAGAGATTATAACACCAATTAAGCTGAGCCACAATATAGACAAAACAGGGCGTTTAAACGTTATGGATTACAAATAAATCGTGTACAGGGTGTAAATATACATATATACTCAAACCTATAATAACAGTATTGTAAACATCTAGGAACAAGGAACAAAATTATGGTCTTTTGGGCTAGATTTCAACATACTAAAGGAGTAATAGTTTCGCCGACCATTTCGTAGATGATTCCACAGATCAGTAGCAACATATAGAAACGATCTATGGTGATGATGATGATGATTGATGTGTTACGGCTACCTTTGTGCACATGGTAGGCTAAATGTGCCGAGCGACCTCCAAAGCTAATGGAGCGAAGTCAAAGATTAAATACCGTTAAGATATGCCCACGCCGAGATTCGAACTCAGGTAGTAGTGATGTTTTAACTGGAACCCCACTGATTATTTGTTTATTGTAACAGGATAGCTTTTGTTTAACTTCCAACAGGTTAGAGTGTATATATCGTTATATACAGTCAATCTAGTTATACGATAAAAAAAATTGATATTCGCTTTTCGTGGTATTTATTATACTAGACTTCTAATATAATAGTAATAATAGTTTTTGTCTTGTTTGGATTTCTGGTTATGAACCAGCAATTCACTCAATATATATATATATATATATATATATATATGTGTGTGTGTGTGTGTGTGTGTGTGTGTGTATTTGTGTGTACGTTTGTGTGTGTGTGTCTGTGTGTGTTTGTGTGTGTTTTAGCTGTGTATAATAAGGCACAGGCACAGAGAATCTCGAACCGTGAATTCAAACTCTGGACGTTTCTTCAGGGGACTGAATCCAGAGTGGCGACTTTTCTTGCTGAGACATGTGTAATGTCTCACCAGTCCCTAAGCCGCCAAGCAAAATCAAAATACGAATCACCTACAGCCGTGGAGTTTGGGTGTAAAACACCCAAGTCAGATCACTGCAGTAGTGAGAATGTTTAGCAGGTTTATGTATATTTATAAATTATGTATGATCTAATAACGATCTAATAATAAACGAGAGTTATAATGATTTATAAAATGGATCGAAATGGTGTATATAGTTTATTTGTAGACTTTCCTGCTCGACTTAGCCACATTCTCCTCTAAAATGCATCTTTAGAAATTATCTTTGAAACTTTCCTAATAATGCAATTATTTTCAGATACGAATGAATATCAATATGAACAAATGTATTTGATTTGTTTCCCCTTCTATACTTCTATACTGCTAATATCCTCTAACCTAGTACAGGTTGTGGGCATACTCATTGTCAATGTAAAATGCGAAATTCATCAACAAATGATTGGATGGAACATATATACATATTAAATGAGGAATACTCTAAAATACACCGTTATATACGATTCCACGTGTGAGGTTCAGCATAGTGAACAGGTATATGCCCATCAGTTACAGTCTCATACGTAATACGATTAGCAAGCTATATTCTGTTTTCCGTAGGCCGATACTTCTGATGCTTATTTGAAATTTATGACGTTGCTAGTCCATTGGGATCTTTGTGTGTAAGGATTATGTCAATCCATTTCCTTACATGTAGTATGGGATGAAAACATCACGGGAAGACATTATGGGTTTTGGATACCAATCGTACTGACAAGTTTTGTTATAGGTGAAATGTCTTGACAGATGCGTCTTGAATATCATGAAACATAGACTTGCAATACTCAAGAAAGTAAGGTATACTTTAGTCTATCCAATTCATCTGTAGACAATAAATGTTGACAAATTCGAATTGAGCTCCATTGAAAACAATCATACTGGCATAAAGGCTTGATCTGAATATCAATGATCGAGTGACTTAACCACAGGTTTCTGAATAGATTTTGAAAATGAACAAGACGTCAGTGAGAGGTTCGCTATCTCTGCAATAGTTTAAAACAACCCATGGTTGTAGTGCTACAAGATTAAAGTATGTATGGAATAAATGGGTGATCTTAATCGAATCAGGTTTGAATGCTGTTAAACTAGTAATAGCTCCATTAATGCCAAAATCAGGGAGATCCAGAGGGTGATCACCAAATTGTGTATTTAAATCGTTCCTGGTCGATTTGATCTTCTATAGAAAACATAATTAAAGATTAAACCAAGTTAGTCAACTGGCTGATAAGGCAAAGTAACTTCCTTTCTGAGACAAATTCTAATTAGGACAGAACACATTATTTCTGATCTGGGAATCCATCCATGCTTATCATGTTGTAATAAGATCACTTAACAACAATTTTTATCTTGTTTAATCTCTGTCTGCAAAATGTGTATATATTCTTTTGTACAATGAATCCACCTCAACGATTAACTTCGAACATTTCTGATGCAGGTTTTCAGCTTCTGTGATATTTGTATTGTGCTGGAGGCTGTTTGATCTCTCAAATGGTACAAAATGGAGCATGTTTTTTCCTATCAATGTGGAGAAACATGTATGACCCATTTAATAATAATAATAGCAATAATAAAAAAATTACAAAAAAAATAATATTAACAACAAACTGCATTTTCCGTCTGTTGGTATCTTATACAATGATCATTGACTGCGTGATTTACCTACAGATATGTCAAGACACAATTAGCTAGAGCTATTTCTATTTATACTATTCAACCGGAGCTGATCAAGCTGAATAGTAGTAATGTCATATTTCTGTCAAAACACTTCGCTTTAGTATTATAACTTACAACAATCATCTGTACAACAAATTGTCAATTGATCCTCACAATGGTGTGTCACTTTGATAAGGTAAAAGTTGGTTTCAGATCTCTATAAAAAGGGAATTATAACATGATCATGACCGTTGTCGCTGGCACCATCATAATAAAACCAGTGTAAACAATGGACATTTCGAACAGCCATTAAGACAATGTTTTATCCAGCAGAATGAGCTGTGAAGCAAAAACATTTATAATGATTTATAAAATGGATCGAAATGGTGTATATAGTTTATTTGTAGACTTACCTGCTGGACTTAGCCACATTCTCCTCTAAAATGCATCTTTAGAAATTATCTTTGAAACTTTCCTAATAATGCAATTATTTTCAGATACGAATGAATATCAATATGAACAAATGTATTTGATTTGTTTCCCCTTCTATACTTCTATACTGCTAATATCCTCTAACCTAGTACAGGTTTTGGGCATACTCATTGTCAATGTAAAATGCGAAATTCATCAACAAATGATTGGATGGAACATATATACATATTAAATGAGGAATACTGTAAAATACACCGTTATATACGATTCCACGTGTGAGGTTCAGCATAGTGAACAGGTATATGCCCATCAGTTACAGTCTCATACGTGATACGATTAGCAAGCTATATTCTGTTTTCCGTAGGCCGATACTTCTGATGCTTATTTGAAATTTATGACGTTGCTAGTCCATTGGGATCTTTGTGTGTAAGGATTATGTCAATCCATTTCCTTACATGTAGTATGGGATGAAAACATCACGGGAAGACATTATGGGTTTTGGATACCAATCGTACTGACAAGTTTTGTAATAGGTGAAATGTCTTGACAGATGCGTCTTGAATATCATGAAACATAGACTTGCAATAATCAAGAAAGTAAGGTATACTTTAGTCTATCCAATTCATCTGTAGACAATAAATGTTGACAAATTCGAATTGAGCTCTATTGAAAACAATCATACTGGCACAAAGGCTTGATCTGAATATCAATGATCGAGTGACTTAACCACAGGTTTCTGAATAGATTTTGAAAATGAACAAGACGTCAGTGAGAGGTTCGCTATCTCTGCAATAGTTTAAAACAACCCATGGTTGTAGTGCTACAAGATTAAAGTGTGTATGGAATAAATGGGTGATCTTAATCGAATCAGGTTTGAATGCTGTTAAACTAGTAATAGCTCCATTAATGTCAAAATCAGGGAGATCCAGAGGGTGATCACCAAATTGTGTATTTAAATCGTTCCTGGTCGATTTGATCTTCTCTAGAAAACATAATTAAAGATTAAACCAAGTTAGTCAACTGGCTGATAAGGCAAAGTAACTTCCTTTCTGAGACAAATTATAATTAGGACAGAACAAATTATTTCTGATCTGGGAATCCATCCATGCTTATCATGTTGTAATAAGATCACTTAACTACAATTTGTATCTTGTTTAATCTCTGTCTGCAAAATGTGTATATATTCCTTTGTACAATGAATCCACCTCGACGATTAACTTCGAATATTTCTGATGCAATTTTTCAGCTTCTGTGATATTTGTATTGCGCTGTAGGCTGTTTGATCTCTCAAGTGGTACAAAATGGAGCATGTCTTTTCCTATCAATGTGGAGAAACATGTATGACCCATTTAATAATAATAATAGCAATACTAAAAAAATAACAAAACAAATAATATTAACAACAAACTGCATTTCCGTCTGTTGGTATCTTATACAATGATCATTGCCTGCGTGATTTACCTACAGATATGTCAAGACACAATTAGCTAGAGCTATTTCTATTTATACTATTCAACCAGAGCTGATCAAGCTGAATAGTAGTAATGTCATATTTCTGTCAAAACACTTCGCTTTAGTATTAGAACTTACAACAATCATCTGTACAACAAATTGTCAATTGATCCTCACAATGGTGTGTCACTTTGATAAGGTAAAAGTTGGTTTCAGATCTCTATAAAAAGGGAATTATAACATGATCATGACCGTTGTCGCTGGCACCATCATCATAAAACCAGTGTAAACAATGGACATTTCGAACAGCCATTAAGAAAATGTGTTATCCAGCAGAATGAGCTGTGCAGCAAAAACATTTTTGATGTAAACTTATTTATCCCCCCCCCCCCAAACACTTTTAAAAAGCTTTTGTTTTTGTTTAAACAAAATAGGCATAGGAACTAATTCATTTAGTGACGCTAAGGAACAAGAGCCTAATTCACACAATATTTAAAATGTATTGAATTTGATCTTAGGGCACATATTTAGGTTTGTCTTCTTCTAAATATTCAATTCTATGTTCAAGCAGATTTCAAAATAATACTACCATTGAAAGAGTAATTTAATTGAATATACTCCAAACAACTTAATATTTATATCATGTTAAGTTCTTCAGTTGTCCATATGAGAATCGTAAACTGGAATATAATGTATCATATTAGACTATATGAAGTAATTTATGAAGTTGTTTTGTTCTAATTTATTAATAACATTAAAACAAGTCCTACCAGAGTCATATTATTATACCAAATTTGGATATAATATGAAAGCTATATAACTAATTGTATGTATCATGATGGATTTCCAAAGGGTATCAACCGACAAACATCATACAAAATTGTGTGGGTTTAATAATCTGGATGATTAGGATAGAATATTCTTAAAGTAAACAGAAGATAGTCAGGAAATGTTTTGCAGGTAAAATATGCGAACTCATTAATTAAACCGTCATAGTACACGCCGAACGTTCAAGGGACGTTATATATACATTACTTCGAAAGGAAGTGATAGAGTGAATGGGGAATTCAGCTCCCGGGGATCACTTAAACTTGGTCGTAACTTTGAAATGGGTTAGTTCTGTATTATCAGTTTATATTATGGGAAAATAAATTATTTTAATATATATATATATATAATGGAACTTTTTCAGGAAAACTACATTTGAATGAACTCGTCGTACATATCCAGAACAAGTAATATTTCATCATCCTTTACTTTTATTAACAAATTAGGGGTATGTCTGAAATATCGTTCTCTTTACACTATCGTTAATTAATGGATAACCTGAAATCAAGTTTTATTCAAATAAATGATAAATATTAAATGTTAAATGTGAAAATAATGACACACTTTAAACTACTTTTTTTCTTCTGAACTATAAATATTTGCACTGCCTCAGTTTGAATTCTTGTTTTTAATGTTGGTACATAACATAAGAGCGTACTTACTTAGTCGATTTCTCGCCAATTACTTCATATTGCTGAATACTGAATTACCATCAGGTTTATCCAACATCATGATATCTACCTAGCAAACGTTTTACTTATACGAAGTATATTCGAAAGTATCAAAATAGGAATAATACTATTCGTTTGTTAGCGAATAATGTGGAATATTGTAACAGGAAAGCTGATTCCATTGATGATATTATGGGTATGGGAAGTTCATTACTGTAGCCACTTTACTACGGCAAAGTAGCTATGTATACGTAATGATTACACGATACGTTCGATGAACAGTTACAATGAAAACATGACACTAATCAGTCTGTAACTAAACCTGGTGTAAAGCCACCATTATAAACTGTGGCATCACGAACTGATCTGTTATTGCTAATCTAAATCACAACCAGTGACATACGCCTTGAAATTGGATCTTTCATAATGCTCCGACAGGGAAGACATTAACAACAAAATCTAGAACTACCACCGGAAGGTTGTAACCTCTTAGATTTAATACTCTTTAGATAAGTAGAGAGTATTTGCATCTCTGATTAATTCATATTAAAGGACAAAACGAATTACTTTATCCTTTTAAGTACCTCAACTCCTTTGAAAACTTATGGTTAATCGCAGTCACAATAATTAACTTAAAGCGGAAAGATAAAGTGGCTGTTTGCTTATCATAACATCCAGCTTTAAGATCCAGATGATATATAAAAACATCGTGCTGAAAACATATTTGATTGAGTAGTATTCTCTAATTTGTTTCTTGATTTAACGAATTATCTGATGATATTCGGAATATAAATGGATTGAGAAACCTCTCTTAAAATGCACCCATAACGAGTTAAACCTTCATTTCAAATCAACAAAAAGTATTAAGATATTATAAAATATTATAAGAAATGCGACATATATCATATATTTTAATTGTTATAAAAATGCATTTATTTCCATTTATCTCTTAAGGAAATACGCGTATGTATAGTATAATGGATGTAATTGCGTGCTAAAAAGACCATAATACATTAACTCTGTTATTCACATTTGGGGATGGTGTTTCGTATCTCACTGAAATCAAGCTTTATCAGTAAACATTTTATACTTGTTCATTTGTTTGTTGGTCAAGTTCGGGAGATAAATTAAGGCGAAGAATATAACCAAACATTTTCGGAACATAGATCTGCAAATACAAAAGGAAGACTATATCGCATTTAAAGGTACAATGTACTTTCCGTTAATGACGACAGAAGTTCAAATAGTGGATATGAGATTAAGGGACTTAAGGAACCTAGATAAGCGAAAGGATATGTTTTTTTTCTCCTCCAAATCTTAAATAAACAATCTATGTTTTATTAATTATTTATTTTATTTCAGATTATAAAATAGCTAAATAATAGCTGATGTATCTCGTTATTTATCCAATAATTTGCTAAACTATTCTCTTCAAATTACTTTATTTTATATGCTGATAACTACATGTGTTTATTCCAAATTTTGGTGGCTAAAAGGTTCGCTGACGTGACATACTTTCCATATTAAATTTATTCCATGTCATACATTCCATATTAAATAAGTCACTGCATTCGTCAACTAGCAACTAGAATGATGATTCGAGTCAAACAGTTAGATGACATCATCTTCACGTTCCTAATGATGGATCTAGTGATATTGCTCTTGGAGACATATCATTAGGATGATTTGATCTTTGCAGTAGATCACATACATGTATGGCAATATTCCAATGACTGGCATATTAAGCTGCTTAATATAATACCCTCTAGCACTAGCCAAATACTGTATTAATAAGAAAACATTTTGTTTGCTTTACTTCCTCGTGGCTTGTGTGAGGGGGGTTGTTTATTTTATTATATTGTATATTAATTTATATAACTGTTTATTACTAACTGCTGCCAGACTTTTGGAAGTCACATATTTAGCCTCATTGACAGGTCATCAACTCGAAAGTATAATTTCAGTACATAAAGTGCCATGGAACTAGGCACAATGATGAAATACCGGTTACAATCACCCGCACTAACACGTCTACTGCTGCTGCACTACTACAACTTTTACTACAACTATTATTACTACTACTAATACTACTACTACTCTTGATACTACTACTGCTACTGCTACTACTACTACCACGACGTATACAAACAACAGCAATAATAATAATAATAATAATAATAATAATAATAATAATAATAATAATAATAATAATAATAATAATGTTATTGCTAGTGAAAAAACTAATTTCGGTTCTTGGTCGTCTGGTTTTAATAATGTATGCACAAATTCCATGGGATAATTACTTAGCGATATGGCATTAAATGTTACTTGTTGCCTGAAGAAACACACCCGTGTATCGCACAAATCTTGACAATGAGTTATTCTTGGTTCTTCCTTAAATAATGTAGAACATTACATTGCTGATATCAGGATGACTAACAGTCTTTTAAAATTAAATGATACTAAAACAACTATTCATCGCATTGCGTTAAAGCCATGACATATACAATTTACAGATAATAGCATCATCCAGTATCCTTAATGACTAAGTAAAAAGATAGGAGTTGTTTTCGACAAATGTATTAATACCTATTATGTGGGATTAGTATGCCGAGCTGCTTATTAACTGCTGCTTCCCTAATGTCGTGTAATATATTGCAGCATATTGCTTGGGTTATCAATGTGAACCGTCTTTAAATGGCTGCTTTTAGTATGGGTGTTGTATTAAATATACATAATCGAAAGTAAATTAACTAGAATTATATATACATCGTGATTATGTATGTCACTTACGTTATGCCTTTTTGTCACCGTAATACCTATTATTATTAACAGCTCTCCTCTAACGTTAAGAGGATCCTCTATTGGATACATATATCACATATGGCTAACAATCATTGGCTGAGATAATAAGAAGTATAAACATATAATACAGTGCTAACAATGTGATATTTAAATGTGGCAAGATCAGCTGACAGCGTTACATTTATGAATATTTCAGGTGACAAAATTACCTAAGGAAACATTATATTTAAAGGATATGTCATATTACTTTTCATCGTATTGCTTTAGGAATGGACTCGAGCTAAGATGCGTACCACGTGCACGCAGTCGCAGTAAACTATTAACATCAAACATTGATGTATACTTGGACATAGGCATATTTAGTTGCAATATAGGTTCAGTGTATGCAATTGAAAGCTCAAGTCTAGATACTTATTGAATGTCGAAATGGCTTTTCGTTGAATACGACAGGTTGGGGTGATTGATGGTTTATGGTCACTTTTGTGCACAGGGTAGGCTAAATGACATCCAAAGATAATGAGGCGAAGTCAAAGACAAAACAATCTTCAGATATGTCAACGCCAAGATTCGAACACCGGTGGTAGTGATCTCTGGTCCAGCACCCTACCGCTAGACTACGGTGTCTAACAGTTGTAGTAAAACAGTTTTAGGTATTACGTTTAGGTACAGAATAATTTTAAAATATATTTAACCGCCAGTTTAGCCTACTGTTGTGGTCAAACGTATAATCAAACCATTGATATTCATTTCTTTGATATTATGTGACACTATTTATAAACACAGCATTTCAGTAAAATATTCACACCATGGATAAGTACATATAATATTTCATTAAGCCAGTTGGTATGTCAAAATCGGGAAGACTAGACCGTTATTTATCCGAATATATTCCAGAATTCTTGAAATTCACTAGTGTATTGTGAATAACATACTTGCTACACTTAAACGTGATATATATTTGCCGTTCAGAATAGTATTCCCGCTTTAGAATTATAATCGTATCTTTATGAACTTCTGTGAGAGAGAGTGTTCCTCCTTTGTGATCGGATTTGAGATAAGAACAAAATCATAAGAAAATTAGTCCAATAGTAAGAGAAAGCAATCACTATCATTTCCAATCTAATCAATGTAATTTAATATGCAATCAGGGGGGGGGGGGGCAGAACAAAACCTTTTCTTAAACTTTATTACATTACTGTATTAGTAATACATACGCTTCTTCATAAACTTATCCGAGCTCAGATCTTTATTGGTTTCTATCTTTTTCATTTCAGCTTTTAAACTGCCCCCTCAATTTAACCAAATTATCTCTTTAAGAAGATCTTTAGAAAATGTTCAATGCTTTCTTAAAACAAAATGCTAGTGCTTTAATATCAATAACATTTGTTTAAACATCCACCGTATACATCCACCATTATGATAGCTACTAAAGATATCTAAGCCTTCTTTATCTTACTCAAATTATGTCTCAGAAAACCCGTATGGTCAAACAAAATATAGAAAATTGAAACACTCTTTGGTGTTTTAACAGTATACGTTATATAACTATTTGAAATTTAAGGTGATAGCAGTTTCACTTGATTTACATCAAATTGAACTGTTTATTATGACCCTCAAATCATTAATCTAATAGTTAAGTATCTACACAAATCTATAATATCACCACTTTGTATTCATCTATTACATCTCGCTTTTGGGAAGTAAAGGGGTTGCCCTGGCCAACCAACTCGTAAAGTTAATGGTGGATTAAACAAAATATTGAATAAACACTGTTTATAATCATTTCATCATTTCTAATCCAAGAAACAGCGTCAGGCCTAATGCATTTGGTATTGGAATTATTCCGATTAGTGATTTGCAGACAATCTGCCCTGATTAGGTAATATTAAATCTGGTAGGTATTATTCCTCTCGGCGAGTTGCACTAAGCTTCCAATTTATTTGTCGTAGCTTGGCATTCCAGCATAAAATATGTTATTTATATCCTTAATGGGGTACCTCATGTGAAAAAATATTCCAATCATCATCAGCGCTAAATAATGAAAAGAAATATTGCTATTAATTAATGAGCCTGCACATGACACTTTAGTACTGGAATAATAATCAATATCCATAGGAACGTAATAAGAAACATGAAACACTGAAATTTACAACATCGCCTAAGTGTTTCGTTCAAAACCATTTTTAAGTAATTCCCATATGTTAGTTCAAAGTGACACATCTATTAAACAAGTAATTATTTGTGTTTGAATTTGTATTCCAATAGAAAACGTAATTCCCTAATTAAGTCTTCCAATATCAAAATGATTGCTGATTTCTCTTAAAATTACAAAGTGAAATTGTTGATGAAACATTCTTTACTGCATTAATAATGTCATATTTATCTGCTAGCTTCTCGTTTAATCAATCATCCAATACTACTGGAAAGAGCTTAGAAATGTCATTATGGAAAAGGCACTAAAATGGATAAAGTCATATATCATCTATGTAATTCAATGTGTTTTAGTCGCCGATATGACTTAATCAGATGTACATCTCCATTGTTGTGTACTAAAGGTATCCGTTTTATCACAAAATAATTAATAGTATGTACACTAAACCAATTGGCTAAATTAGTAAGCAGCATAATATGAAATAACACTTTTATGCCTTCTACATGACATTAAAGTGATCTGATCCAAAATTATGTATGAACATGAGTGCTGCTATGTAAGTCTCGTTCAGTTTTGACGGTACAAAAAAGCCACACAAGGAACTATAACAAATCCTTCCACACATCAGCTCCCAGGCTGGTGAATAAGTTAACCAGTTGTGTTAAATTTATAGGAGGTAATTAAATATGTTGTTAGATTCCTAAGACATTTATTTAATTTAGCCTATTTATAATACATATAAACCAGTGTATTAGAGTATAAGCTGTGTTTCTACTGTTAGAGTAGAAACATGTCCTTGCAATTCGCGTTTGAACATATCAATTTGAATAAAGAACTATATAAAGAGAGGGGGAGGCGGGCTGGGTGAGAGGCAGAGATATATAAAGAGAGAGTGTAAGAAAAAGAAAGAAGAAGAAATAAAGCCCTAGAAAAAGAGCGAGAGAGGGATAACTGATATTATTTTCAACTGATAAATAAGTGATACCCAACCTTATAAATACCCGAAGCACAATTAACACAATATCATTATCCTTGAAATATCTAACCAATAATTAAAGAAATTAAATCTTAATGCAATGACTTATAATTTAGCATCTTTCTCTGCCAATGATTATGAAGAAACGAGAAACAAAGTTAATATATATTTTACTGAATATGGGTACGTCTATATAATGAAAAATGACGGTATTTTAACAGAACACACATTGGCTAAGTGGTATAATTGGGTACTGATCATCACCTTCATTCGAGCATGTGTACTCAGAGAGCAAAAGAAAGAATCTAAAAGGAAAACAGGGATAGAGCTTAATGGACACATTTACAAATGGATTTGACATACGTAAAATGGACATGTTGGTATAGGTTCAGGGAGACAAGAAGTCGTGTTGAGAAGGACAGAATGAAAATACACATAACAGACATAATATATATATATATATATATATATATATATATATATATATATATATATATATATATATATATATATACAAATCAACAAGCTAGGCAGATAATTAGAGTGAGTTTATACTACCGTCATCCATTCTCTATGATTGTCAAATTCAATTAATAGTTAAGAAAAGTAACACCACGCATACCTTCTCAATAACGGACGTGAACAACTCTTTATATATAGTTTCGATTACTATTATTGTTTGATAATAATTAATGGTCAACTATTCAATTGTGAACCTAACACAAATGGACGTCAAGCTAGAATCAAAACAAAAATAAACTGGGCAAATATGGGGTCAAGAAGATGGATGATGGTACTTTTTTTTCTGATTCTGCAACCATTGTAAGGCCTTTGGTGTTCATGTTAGCTAATGTTAAAACTCCTGTGACTCTCTACCTCAAATTCAGTATGATAATCGTATAAGACAGCACTGGCCTTGCCGTTGACTGGTTGTGTTAGCCTGGTCGTGTTAATTGCCTATTATAACTGCGGTATTCAACTGCCGAACATAATTATTGTTGACATCACGTTGTTGGTCTGTTTAATAGGCTGAGACATGCAGTTAATGAGAAGTAATAAAAACCAGGTGAATGTATTGTATATAAAGTGTTTCACTTTTTAACCCTTTAAACAAACGGAATATATGTTAAATGTCCATAGATTTTAGGAGCCATCCGTAATACATTAAATATATGTTTGTGAGAAATATAAACTAACGTTTGAAACCATATTTGCTATAATGCTTGCGTTTGTTCTCTCTCTTTCTCTCCCCTCTCTCTCAGCCGACCCCACCCTCCTCTCTCTCTCTCTCTCTCTCCATATAAGCCAAACATATTGATAAATCTTGGCTACTTGTCTTCCGGTAGGTCACACATAATCCACTTTATGTACGTGACAAAATTATCACGCCCATAGCTTCCGCTTCTGGACGTACGTATGTACAGGAAGCTGAAACACACACATAATTCACCTTTTGACACCAGTACCCGAAGTATACAACATTTCTATGTGGTTTAATAAAAAGCTAACAAATATACAAAATATGCGACTTAAATAAATTTAACTAACTGTAGTCTGGCAAGCCCTGCTTCACTGTTTGTACTGAAACCACGATGACAAGTTATACCCTTGTACAGTTTAACGACGCGTCAGCCTGCATAACAGCTAGAGTTGAACACGCCACAAACTTGTGTGGCGTATATTCTGTACACTTATAGAAACTGGAACGAAACATTACCTCAATCCTGATTAAATACTATGATTTACACATATATTTATGTTTATTACTTTGTGAACGTTCACCCATGCCTAATATATCTCTCCTGGCTATATGTAGCTAGGTGTAGAAGTTTTAAATCAAAACACCTATCGGCATAGTATATATCTGACCTATAACCAAGATGCCAAATTTTGGGCAGATATCCGATTTTACAACTGAATTAAGGTGTGTACACGTGTTTATATTTCTCTGTGTTCGTCTGTCTTTAACTAGAACTATGTGTGAAAGAAGAGGTAAATAAAATATGTGTTTTACATCAGAGTAGAGTAAGGCACTCGCCTACTAGTTTTTTATCTAAATTTCATTAAATGAATTCATGGATAGATAAGTTTATTTAATTGAATATAACAAACATCTGATACCTTGCCGGATACGTCTATCCCGCTAGTTAAACCTATTATTAAGAACAAACCTCATTGAACACAAGGAACACTATTATCAAATATAACAAAAAGTTAAACTAACTACAATAACTAACTACAGGATAAGAAATATTAAAGTAAGAAACTCTGAAAATCAATAATAGAGTATGTAACTGGATATATGAAATAATGCAGATGCCAAAGACATATAGGTGTACTTCACGCTGTTAATGGTAAACGTACAGACACCCAGTGCATGCAGACATAATTACACTGCACTTCAGGATAATTAATCTCTGCATGTCAGGGTAATTAATATAAGTTAGAGCTGTCTAGAGACGTCATATATACAGCCTGCCTGTTTACTATGCTGAGTCGCGCACTCATCCATCAGAAATGTTTGAAAATATAAGGGAGCTGTGAAATTACCACAGCTTGTTATCCACCGTTATTTGTGTAGTTTGGCTACTCAAAGCTTAATTAAAGTGTAATGCAGTTGAACATACTAATTAGGATAACACGAATGTTCTAGCATATTGTGCTATTAGGACAGATTAGCACTTGATATCTATGTTGGAAGAAAAGTAGGATTAAACAAAACGATATAGCGCTATAAAACCCTAGATCAATTCAATTGAATTTAGTAACATTTCTAGTAAGGTATAGCCACAAATAGAAACCTCTTGGCCACCTGTTTGTTACCTATACAGTTATCAAGTTAGACAAACAGTCCACTAGTCCAGTCACTCCCAACAGGAACAGAAACTCGTTGATTACTGATATATCACTACGCAATGATGTGTAATTCTTTGGTTTCTAGCAGGGGGCTGACTTATCGTCGTAATTATCTATACAAAGCTTTGACGATTATATCATATTGTTCGATATTATTCATTCGTTTGTTTATATTTGAAACCGGGCACAGCTAAAATAACGGCCCAGCGAATGTTCTCTAGGACTATTTTGTTAAGTGACCAACTCAGTCTTACCACCAGCTGTACTGGCTTCGTATATCAGCAAAGAATGGACTTACGCGCTTGTTCGAACTTCTGACATTTAATATCTATCCTAAAGTGATTAAAGTCACCTACAAAGTATAAATGCAACAATCAACCTCTGGCTTTCCTAAATACCTGCCAAGTTCAAATTACAATACAAAGCTGTTCCAATTGTATTTGGCATCGTAAGGAATATCATTTTTATTATGGTCCCTGACTTTATTACATCTCGTATAGACTACTATTGTTTACAATTCCCTGTTATATATTAAATCTTACTATAACATTAGTCATCTAAGGAATTGACAGTGACAATTACTACAGAATGTAATCATATCCCAATTCTTCAAACCTGTTTTGGCTACGTATTGCACAGTATACCAAAATGTTTATCTTACCAACAACTGAGAAATCTATCAATGGTATGACACCTAAATACCTTTATGAACTCGTGTCCACTAGAATGTCATCCTCAATATTCTCGTCACTTAATCAGATACTATTGCAGGTACCTCAAGCTATCTTCACATCTTGGTATATTTGTTGGCATTGATATGTTTCAATGTTTCAGACACTTCTGCAATGATACCTCATTTGTAAATATTGGTGAAGCATACCAGGTCAAAATACAGCTTCCCCGTGGGATCGCGATTTGGGAATTTGAGGGTACATCACTTTGAGGGTTATTTTTGAAGGATTGTCCAAGCAGATATTTGTAAGAAACAGATTTCTGAATTCAGGAGAAATTGTCATTAAGAAACAACATTCAGAACATTTGGTAAACAAGCCATAAAATAAAACCCCCTAGCTTTCAGTCTATAATGGGTCATAAAACATCTAGGGGTTATTTTGACCAATGTATTAACATGCATGAACATATCACATCAGTATGCCGAGCTGCCTACTACCGTCTTAAAACAGCCACTGTTTTAAAGCATTCTTGACACAAGAAAAGCTTGTAACTGTAGTCCATTCCTTTGTTATATATCTTATATACTATTGTAACTCCCTGTTATTTGGCATATCTGATTATAACATTAATCGCCTTCATTTTATTAATAATTTATCAATCTATTAATGATTTAGCGCTATAATACCTGTGTGAACTGGAGTCCATTAGAAAGTCATCCTGAAAACTCAGGTCATTCAGTCAGATACTACTGCGGGTGCCTTTGTTTCGGCTCAAGTCATTTAATGATTGTTTATTTAGTGTTGCAGCCCCCACTCGGGCAGGTATTATTATTATTATTATTATTATTATTATTATATGGACTTTAACACAAGAGAAGAATAAGCAAAGCGATCTGGTTTTATCAACAATGATATTTGGCTGGCCTGATTCAAAAGACTAAATGGTAGTTATCATTTTAAGAGAAACCCAACAAACGGATAACTAATATTTCATTCGGATTCTGGAATTTTTATGATTTGGATTAGTAAAGATAAATCGAACTATTAGGGAACCCTATTTAATTTTACCACAATTCCACATTGTTTTATCTTGTTCTGTCTGGCTATGAGTTACCTTCAGATATTTAATATCAAATATTAAATATCTACATATCTTTGAGTCGGGTATTTGTTAAGTGATGAACCCACTAATATCTGAACATTTGATTACATCATTTAGTAATAACCGATTACCTATCCAGTTATTGCAATAGTGTATCCGCGTTGTAGCCTTTATGCAAGCTCTGTCACTTGGTACTAGGAGATCAATAATTGGTATCCTCTGCTGATATTCAATTAATTATTATGATGATAAGCTCAAGTCGCTATGCCTTAACACTATTTGGGCTTTATTTCTCTGCCACAATCAAATGATTTATTAGAGCGTCTTATTTATAAACGTACTCAAATAAAATAAAATCAGATCATTGTTAATTGGTAGAGAGATTCATGCAGCAATGCTAAACTCAAAGTAGATAATTTGCTAAGAGTAAATTAACATAATAAGGTTGTTGTCATGTTTGTAAAAAAAAAAAAAACATAAGATGCCTAGAGCATTATATTAGGTACGTTATTGTCAGCCGTTATCTATTAGTATGGCATCGATACTATCAGTTGGATAAAATTGATATAATCACTTATCTATATGATATGTTGTACCATAAGCCGTTTATCAGAATGTCTAAGCATAAGCGTCCATCATTTTCTAGTTTTCTCAAACATATGTCTGATGACAAATCGAAGGGTGAGAGGCCTGCTAAGTGTATCTTTCATATTGCGATATCAGAAGACTCATGTATATACCGGAATGTAATATTACATTTGTTTCATGCACACAACATATTGCGATTTACCAGCATAACATTATTACAAGGTTATTAGCGAAATGAAGACAATGCAGATAAAATAGTAGTTTTATGACAAGGAAGGACAATCACAGAGCCGATGGTTTTAGGGAGGTGGCTGTAGCAACTAAATTGTTTTTTTGTGTATTTGCACCGTCTTTTGTTTTGCATGTTAATTTTATTACGACGATTTATGTTAATCACAGATACGATAAGCAGTTGTAATGCTGGCATCAACAGTGACTCTCAACGAAGGATGATCTATGAATTGATCTCTTTAAATTCCTGAATTATTTCAATACAGTCGTCTAACCAAACATGTAAACAAACCTCAATCTTCCTTGCAACATGAAGATTTATTTTCATTTTGCTATGAAGATACTACATGGTATGTCATTGCGTAGTATCCATTGCAGTATATTCAAGACACCACGCATGGAATTTCTGAATTGTTTGATTGAATAATTTCATTTATCTTGAATCATAAACCATCATGATGGATTAAAGTCTTCAATTATCAAATTTATTATTATTATTTGTATTATTATATGAATAAGGCGTGCATGAATCAAATACAGCTTTACAAATATACATTTATGTCTTCTATGTTTAAAAAAATAAGAGTATCCGCACTTAAACAACCCTATTTGATAGTACCTAATACATTAACATATTATATAAGTATACTAAGGGGATTTGCTTAATACCGTACAATGTTGGTTAAGCATCTCATAAGATGCACGAACATTAAGCAATCCATAGGATATTAAACTATTCCTGTGGAGTGTTATTTTTACGAATAGTATTGTATTGAAGTAAAATAATCTATCACATGTAATGAATTACACTGAAATTAATAAGTATATTTTGTTGGTTTAAAGAATAATGTAAACACTTTTAGATTACGGTAGAATTTGAGTTTTAGCTGGGATATAAAGCCAACAGACATCTGGTAAAAGACATAAAACCCAGTGATATAATATACCTTCAAACCCACGTCTTAGACGTATATGGGAGTGTTCTGT
This sequence comes from Paralvinella palmiformis, assembly GCA_025642065.1. Taxonomy (NCBI): domain Eukaryota; kingdom Metazoa; phylum Annelida; class Polychaeta; order Terebellida; family Alvinellidae; genus Paralvinella; species Paralvinella palmiformis. The sequence continues at coordinate 20,928 of JAODUP010000706.1, read as the reverse complement.
AACAAATGTGACATCGGAATACCATTACGATAACACTAAAACGTTCGTTTGACATTTCATAGAACAGTCAATATAAATTTAAACCTCCTATTGATTTATATTGATAAAAACTATCAACACTCCGTGGACTGGCTATCCAGTCCAATCTAAATGAGGTATTTTATGTTTTTATGTAGAATTGCCATATCATGGCTACAAAGATATTACATGTAACAGGAATCTAAAATCGAAATATTGGCTTAGAATCTAGATATAGTTGTACTAATATCAATTTAAAGAATGTCAGCTAGTTACTCAAAATATGATTTAACCAAAATTACCGTTTTTTGGTGTTGATAATTCTGCATGTTATCTGTATTCCAGTATGTGGTGACTAAGGATATAACAATCTAATCATCACTATTTATTTTTGGTGAATGTCTGCACATAAACACACACACACACACACACACACACACACACACACACACACACACACACACACACACACACACATACATACATATATATATATATATATATATATATATATATATATATATATATATATATATATATATATATATATATATATATATGAATACACATTAACAACATTGTCAGTTTCCATATCAGTTTTCATGAAATTTGTATTATAAAGAATTACAAAAAGTAATGATATTTCTAATAGTTTCATCAGTACAAGAAATGGAACTTTATGGATGCCTCATATTGATGATGATGATGATGTTAATTATGATGGTGATAACGCTACTGCTGCTGCTGATGGTAATAATTCACCTTAGTTGTTTGTGGGAATAGAATTATCTTTCCTAGGTCCAGTTATGTCCAGTCTGTGCTATGACATTCAAGGCTAACTTTAGTCTCCTTGTCATTAATAAAACCCTATATTATAATTATAGTTTGTATAGCAGACATTAGGTCTGATTTGAAAATGTTAATATATAGAACGGCAATTCCGCCATAACGGTCTGCTAAAGCGCCGATGTAAATTGTTATAATAGTGACGAGTAGGTCATAGTATTTATTGGATTTGTATGTTTATGAGGTATTTGACCCTCCAGCAAATATCACAAGGCATATTATGCTGCGGTTGAGAAAGTTCCGTTTTCTATGCGTGGAGACCATATTTCCCGGTCCCTGCATTCAAGAAAAGTTGATCTAGAGCTGTATAATCCATGTACTATTTGCGTCTTTGGAGGCACGCCGTTTAGATGTCTGGCCTGGTTATCCAGCATTTAAATGACTGTAGCAGGCACAGTACGCTCTTAAAGCATTATAAGTACTCCTGACTCAGGAATAGAAACACTGCATCGCATCTCGAGCGGTGGCATTGGACACAGTTCGCGCGGTTGGTGTGTTTTACATAACAAGTTTACTTGTATATATAATTCACCTTGGTTGTATGTGGGAATAGATTTATCTTTCCTAGGTCCAGTTATGTCCAGTTTGTACTATGACATTCAAGATTAGCTCTAATCTGCTTGTCATAAATAACATTTAAAAACTACAATAGTTAGAATAGCATAAATTAGGTCATGTTTGAAAATGATAGCATAATTCAAACAGTACGGAAGCTATGACGCGCTATTACGGTCTGCTTCAGCGCAGATGTCAGTCTTTTAATAGTAATTAAGATAAACAGTTTTAATAGTAATCGCTTCATGACGCCTGCCCGTTGTAAAAACTGATCTTTGAAGACAGTGACAATTGGGTTATATGGTTTATATAGTATTGCTTTGAAGAAAGATACAGCAATTGAAAAATAGCTATAAATAGGGCTGCTTAGATAATTAAGCTAAACATTCTCACTACTGCCGTGATCTGACTTGGGTGTTTTACACCCAAACTCCACGGCTGTAGGTGATTCGTATTTTGATTTTGCTTGGCGGCTTAGGGACTGGTGAGACATTACACATGTCTCAGCAAGAAAAGTCGCCACTCTGGATTCAGTCCCCTGAAGAAACGTCCAGAGTTTGAATTCACGGTTCGAGATTCTCTGTGCCTGTGCCTTATTATACACAGCTAAAACACATACACACACACACACACACACACACACACACACACACACACACACACACACACACACACACATCATATATATATATATATATATATATATATATATATATATATATATATATATGAATACACATTAACAACATTGTCAGTTTCCATATCAGTTTTCATGAAATTTGTATTATAAAGAATTACAAAAAGTAATGATATTTCTAATAGTTTCATCAGTACAAGAAATGGAACTTTATGGATGCCTCATATTGATGATGATGATGATGTTAATTATGATGGTGATAACGCTACTGCTGCTGCTGATGGTAATATTGATGATGATTATGCTGATGCTGATAACAGAGATGATTATATTTGATAAATTGTAAATAATGTATTATGCAATTAATCATATAAAGCATTTGTATATATCACCTGAATCCTAATGTTTCATTACAATAGTAAAGTGTTAAGGCAAAACACCTAGATAATTAATAATGTTTTCATTACTTTCATGCCCTTTCTTCATTTATGTGCTAAGAGAGTGTAGACTGTTCTGATATGTAAGACTTTATATAATGGATTTTGTTTTAATCATGTTTTATGTTTTACTAAGCATAAAATAGCTGACACGGTGTGGTACTTATACGTCATAAAATAGGAGGAGATGAATACAGTATCTTCATTAGACGAAAAAGGGACAGTATCTAGATTCATGGTTGATTGGTTTGCTTAGTCTCTGCACCATTTACACCTGAGACATATGAACGAGGAAGGATTCTTAGGAAACACCTCACAAACATATACAAATGCTGAACACTACGGCCAAGTATTAATCAATACAGATTAAGCCTAAAATAGAAAAGTCAAATACTAGTACACAGTATGAATAATATATGAATAATATAAGCAGAAATCAGAATAAATTTCGATCAATACTAATAGCAGCGATGCAATACAACTCAAACCAATAATAATGACCCATTTCGATCTATTTAAGTTAATTTGTTGGTTTAGAGAATAATGTAAAACATTTTAGATTACGCTAGGTTGTGTAAAATGTCTAACGTTGCCATATTACTCGAGGTTTATATACACCATATTTTAAAAGGAAGCCACTCACTCAAGCCTTTAGTTCTTCTTAACAAAGGGTGTATGCTATTTGATTTCTTTCTTCTACTCGTGAACTTACCTAACCCAGTTGTCATAAAACATCCCAACGACAATTGTATATAATTAATAGGTTTGTGCAGGTGTGAAAGTGCCCGAGATTATTTTACATATATCATTGCTTTACAAATATAATAACGGTGTATTGAGAATTTTGTCTTTTGTCATCTGTGTGTTGGCATATAGTGTATGGGTTTATATCCTTTATGTATTTCAAGTTTAGTTATGATGCAGTTGCCCTATTCAAATCAGCTAAATATGAGCTTCTTCCATCGGTGCACAACGTTGTACAACTCGGTATCTGGTACTTAAAAGGCAATTTTAAAATTCAGATGAACGTGAACATTGGTTGACTCCCGTAAGCTGATTGGTCTAACTAAAGAATGCTTGCAGTTGTATCAACCCAGGAATTATATTCTTCAAATCACCTTCAGTTGCTCGCCTTTAGCTGATTATCCGAACAACCCCAGTAGTAATATCTCGATAACGTCATCTGATAGTTTGACAAGCACCATGATGGCTTCAGGGAGTTGCTAATTATATTTGAAGAAAGAAGTGACAGATGCAATATCTGAATTATGTCCTGTGCTTGGAATTTTGTTGTTAGGCAAAGAAATAAGGAACAAGCAGGAGCAGATGTCGATAGATAGAATACAATATTGTTAGCCAATACCTCAACACTCCTATGAACACTGAGAACTATAAATAGCCGATGAGCCAGACCCTCAAACTTTCGATATTGGTCTTATTCAGAAGGAGGAAGGCTTACTATTATTTTGGTATCCGTAGTATTAGAAAATATGTGATAGCAGTGTTAGATGCTTGCCATATATGTCTCATCATATCATTTATATTAGCACCTCTATTGCTCTTGCGGACCATTTTTGGAACTTTAAATCACACATACCCTGAACAACAAATATAATTCAAGATGGTGGCCATAACAATTACAAAAGTCCTAAACTCTTTGCCTATCTTATGGCATAGCCTGTGTAATGTTTTCATTTCTTTCATCTTTCAACTAATATGTCCAAATAACACGAATGTTATAAATCAATATCGTTGTACATTTATATGTGTAGGTGATCAATAAAGAAATAATGATTGAGTGAGCTGTGCAATATATTTAATGTGTTCATTGTAGCAGATCTGTTGGCAGCAAATGATTTGTATTACTTGTAGTGGTGGGTTTTAGTGATTCAATATGATATATTTTCAGGTAATATATTATCCTCAGAGTACACCAATGCGAAAATGTATAGAGTTTTGTAATGGTTATTTCGGTCATCTTGGGTTTTCTTATTTTACTCAAGGTGTATGCGATTTAAATTTCCATATTTGACCTGGCTACTATTGTATGTGTGTCTCAACTCCAAATATAACTATATCTGCCAAAATGGATCATGATTTCCTTTTTAAATATAGGGGATTTGTCATTGATTTTTTCGAGTTGAAGAACAAATATGTTTTGATTGATGATGGAAAGTTGAATTTAGATCATATATGCATTCTTTATACATCTTTGAATGAGCAATTCCATGAACACGAACATGTTATGCAATATCAGCTAATATCTACAACATACATTATTTGAGAGCCACTAATTGAACCTTACCTCCATACTTTTGGCGAAAACATGATCCCCAAGCGGAATAGCGGTGAGATAATATAACATATATGGCAAAATGTCTGACACGATTATCACATATCTGCTAATACTGAGGCTCATAGTCTAGACTAAATAAATGGTTAGCCTTTTTCCCTGTGACTGAGGCCAGTCGATCCCCTTGGCTCATGGCCTAAAAAGGATGTTTGGACATTTTCTTTTACCTTTCACTTCATATAATATTATAGAATCGCGATCTTCATTTTACGTTTTTGTTACAATTAACTTAAGCTCTCACCCGCTCTAAAAGGCATAACACTTTTTATAAATTTATATTATTTCGTTTTCAGAAAATTATGAAAAAGAATGTATGGCACTATTCATCGCATGAAATTAACTACACTTTTGTTCCACCGAGAAATTAACCTATCAGAATTGATCGTTGGCGTTTAGTTAAAGTGCTAATTTTGGGGTATTATTATATTACATATTATTTATACAGCGCCTTTGAATGGCTCCTGCTAGCAAGGGCGCTTTATTAAATATACATTATTAGTATTATTATTATTATTTGACCATTTTCAAGAATGACCAAACGTAGAGAATATATTAGTTAATACCCCTTTAGTACACAGTTACCTCTTCCAATATCATATACATGAATCTACAGCATTAATTGGTAATCAGACAATAACGTATTATTATACAGATTTAAATAAGCTGGTATATGTTGTTTCTCTTATATTTCTGTTTTAAATAATAATTTCCTGAAATTAATCTGTTAATGTTCAGATTCAATGTCAAGAGAAGTAAAATTGTTATCTGTCTTTATCTTGAACGGAACGGCAACGACGTAATATGACGTCATATACGGAAACATATCATACTATCTCAACGGATCCCATAGTACACCACATTTGGGATAACACTGATCGCAGTTCGGCTTTAAAGGATCAAACACCACCAACACTAAATTAACAATTTATTAAGGTAACCAGTATTACTATTAGTAGTAATTCTACTACCACTGTTACTGCAACTACAACCATCACCGCTGGTACCACTACAATAGCAACACTTGCTATTTCTACTACTACTACTCTACTATTTCTACTACTACTACAACCACAAACACCGTCAGCGCCACTACTACTACGTTCATTACTGTTAGTAGTAGAAATGTTAAAAATAATAATGATAATAATAATAATAATAATAATGAGTTATGGCAAGGCTGTCAATAACAACATACACGCACATAACTTTGCGTATAACTATGCATGTCGTGTAGTTAACTAATGCCAATTTGCTACAGTTCTCTACTTTAAAAACAGCATGATAAATTACAAAACTTGGCAGTTAGTTCAAATTTCAACTAATTACCTGACTCATCAGTTTGATACTTTGAAAAAAACATTTATTCCTTTGCAAATATTTGTGGCTTGAAGGAATATACCAGAGAAGATAAACAGAATAGTTGCATTTGGTCATGATGAAGTTTTGAACAACATTATCCACGTCTTATAACTATGTGATATTGCATATAATATGTGTAGCCTATTTTTGAAACAAAACTAAACATAAAGCTAACAGCCTTCACACATCTCTTTTATACCTAAGCTACGATCTATCACTATTGGTACGATCCTTAGCGCTTATTAACATAATCTCTCATGAGCCAACATTTCTCAGATACAGTATTGTGAGTATTGAAGTTAGTTGCCATTTGAAAATGGTAAATAACCATAATAAAAATACCAAATAATTCTTTGTTAGGAAATATCTCAAAGCTACTCTATCATGGAATAATACAAATAAAGCATTATATCAGAGACTATATACTAATATTTTAACGTACTGGACCATTAATGGTTCCAAAAATGGCATGTAATGCGGCTTCTTAGATTTAAACCGTTTTAAAAGTACGTTCACGAAGGAGTATTGTAAAGCTGAACTACGTTGCTTTTAGTATTAATAATTTTAGTTGACAAAAATTGTTTAGCCGAGTAACAAGTTCGAAACTCTTTAAACCAGACGACAGTATTAAGATGAAATGATGATGAAGATAAAAATTGTGTTTAAAATGATGATGATGTATAGAACGATCAAATGAGGATGACAAATGTGACGAGTCAGTTTTTAGTGGCGTGATAACTCACGTGTTTTATAAAACATAAATTAGTGATTGAACCTAAATATTAGTCACACATTAAACAGATTGTTACGTGTTGTTTCTGCGAATCATTGACCAACAGAGACAGGTAATTTGTATTCCCGTGTTGAATTAGACATTATAACAGCATTACCTTTCCTACTGAGTAATATATCGTAATGCAATGTTTAGGTAAGGTTGACTTGCTAATTCGGCACTAAGAAGTATTCGAATCGTTCTCTAAACCCATTCTTATTCTAGCAAACATGCCCTTATTGTCATAACCTAGAGGAGCTCTCGTAATGCAATTATTAGTATATATATATATATATCATGAAACCAAATCCCGGTTGTTTTGCGAATGGAAATGGTACGACCTAATAATGGTATATCTTTGAGAAGTAAACGTCTGGATAAGTGTTCCAGGTGAACCAATCACTCACTCATGCATTGCCTTTAGCTGTCAAAGACATTTTAGTCACGTACAATAGTTTTGTCTTGCAGCGTCATGGGGGAAAAACAAAATAAAAAATAAACAATTCTAACCTCATTAGAGGTTACAGAAAATCCAGCGTTGTCAAAATGAATTATAAATAATTGGATTTCTCATTCAGCATCCAGGCTTCTATTTCATAAAATGAATCATGGTTACTAAGCAGCAGTACGGCTTATATTTAAATTATTATTAAACCTGTTTTCACTTAAGTGGAAATAATAAACCTACATACATATTTGAGTTTCCCTTTAATTAACCCATCTACATGGTGTTAATAACACCTGAGGTGCATATAAAATATATTTCTCAATATCCCAAAATAACCCCATTAATGAGCCTACTGGTTCATTTGACACATTGCTTTAATTTGGTTAACATTGTGTACGCACACAGGGGATAGAAAATACATTTCCTCTGTTCTAAGATATTCCTAATGCTAATTTATTTTATTTAAGTAACTAATGTCTTTACTCCAAAAAATGTCGGAAGCTTCATTTTGAAATTTTGAATAGAGAAGAACAAATCTGTGTATTGTAACATAAATGATTTACCAATAATGGGTCCCATATTTGAGTATGGGGAGAAATAAATATGCGCGATAGAGAAATGTTTATTAATGTGTTTCTTCTTTTTATCAGAATACAAGCGAATAACCCCAAAATATGTTCTGGCAAATGACGTTACATAAACTAAGAAATTCCGGTACTTTGGGGACGTATTTCATCGCTATATTAAGCTAAAACTCTTATTTCATGTCATACTTAACAAGCAAGTGTCCGCATAAGGTGAGTCTTTTAACACAGAAAATATATGTTTCGATGGAGTACCATAATCAACAAAACTGGAATAAAGTTTTGAAGTGAAAACCTTTACGGGAAAAGCGAAATATTCAAGGTAACTTCCTGAAAGTCAGCTTATGTCACAGAAGTTATAACATTAAAAAACAAGCTCTTTAAAGCTCCTTGAGGAGCTGGTTGCCAAGAGGTTGGAGAACCATTGTGAGTAGTCACAGACTGCATGATAATCTTCAGTCAGATTACTGTACCGGTCACTACAGAGACCGCGCTCCTGAAGGTCCATCATGACATTGCTCAAGCATTTGATAGGAAGTGTATGGCGGCATTAGTTCTGTTTGACTTATCTGCTGCTTTCGATATCATAGATCACAATATCCTTCAAACGCACCTTGAGCACTCATGTGGAGTAACCGGAAGTGCCCGCTCCTGGATCAAACCTTATCTGAGTGACATATATCAGTGTGTTGCCATAGGAATGACGACATCAGAAGATAAGTGGCTGAATTTTGGGGTGCCATAAGGATCGGTACTTGGACCACGTAAGTACTGTTTGTATTCAAAACCAATTGGCGCGATATGTAGCCGACATAATTTGCTCTACCACTGTTATGCAGATGATACCCAGGTTTATATGGCGATCATGCCCCAAATAAACTTGGTCCAACATTGCAAAGAAATGTGAAGCTTGTTTGGCTGATATCAGTACTTAGATGAGTGCAAACATTCTTAAGTTAAACGAGGAAAAGACAGAGTTCATTATCTTTAACCCAAAACATCAGGTTAGGATGAATGAGGAATTACAGCTTCAGGTAGTTAATACTACTGTTTCTGTAGCATCGTCAGTGAAGAACTTAGATGCATATTTTAATACATCCCTGACCATGGAGAAGCAAGTAAATGCAATATTCAAAGCCTGCTATTACCAAATTCGTAATTTTGGTCATATTAGGTGGTACATCACATTGGATGCTTGCAACACACTGGCACACGCCCTGATAATTTCTCTGCTAGATTACGTCAACGCTATCCCGTATGGTCTTCCAAGTACACTGATGACACGGCTACAGAAAGTACATAATTATTCTGCCAGGTTAGTCAGTCGCACTCATAAAAGAGAACATATAACACCAGTCTCGAACTCCCAGCATTGGCTTCAGGTTGTATACAGGCCGCAGTACAATATTTTGATGTACACTTTTAAAGCACTTCAAGGGACTGCCCCTCAGTAAAGTAGTTGGAGGAACTTGTCGTGCTGTATCAGCCGACAGGGTCTCTACGGTCTGGTCTGGAACATTCTTAGCATTACCAACAACACGTGGAGTGACACATGGTAATATATGTTTCAGAAAGACTGCTGCAACCTTATGAAATAATCTTCCAGTAACCGTCAGAAATTGCAAGATCCATGATACCGTCGGGATTATAATAGCTATACATTTAACAAATTTCCTATATCAGTGTAATCTAATTACTCATAATATGGGAAAACACCCTGTCCGCAGCTTATTACCCATGGAGATGCCTGCCGGAGTAACAAACGACTCCAGGAGTATAAATCAACCAAGCAGCATTGTATGAATTAATAGGTCGTTTCGCCAGACCACATAAGAGGACAACAATATAGATTCTATATTATACATAACAAAGCTAATAAACTCAAACATGTTGCAACAACGACATAACTTTCTTACATTGGTGTAATAAGGAATCTGGATGGAAATAGATAAGATGTCTGGCACGGGCAATGTGCGTTTTAGGTACATATAAAGAGGCAACAGGCACAGAGCATCAACATATCTAAACATCCTTCGAAACCTACCTCCATAAATTTAAATACAACTATACATACATTAATCTAAAAATAAAATGTTCCATACCTCCACATATTGATAAATGTGTGCGTATACCTAAGCATGTGTCTGGTCTACTCATCAGCCTGTGGTAACCAGCTAATTCGCTTTTCGTACGCGACAAATATGTCACGCCCACAGGAAAGCGGCTACATGCAGGCTACGTACAAAAAGCGGAAGCACGTAAAAACATACCATTTGATACCACAGCTCGCAACAAACAACACGTGCGTGTGGTTCAATGGTGACTTGCTACATACATATCATAAACTATTTTGACACCACAGTTTACATTCAACAGTAAATTTATGTGGTCCAAAAGAAACCTGTATATAAAAACCTTTGACACCTCAAATGCTGACCTCAGCTTTATTCTGGGTTCGAATAACTAAATAAATCCTACCTATATGAACCATGTATATCGATACAGGTCCGATTAGTCTAGAGTCGAAATTATTCTCTAACCTAAGTGTGTGTGTGTGTGTGTGTGTGTGTGTGTGTGTGTGTGTGTGTGTGTGTATTTGTGCGTGCGTGTGCGTGTACCTATTGTGATACATATAGAGAAGTACAGATGCTGGAACAGTATTACATTTATTACCAAGCTAGTTGTATATGCGGAAACTGTACATGTATTCCACAAAAGTGAACTTATTTATCTCCTATGTATACTGCTTAGCTGTGGTGGTATTACACCGTAGCAATACATATAAACGTTATGTTGCTTACAATAATGTGTTTTATTTATTGCCAAATCGGCCTAAATATTGCAGTTCCTTTACCATGTTTGTACAATGCCATGTTCAAAATTAAAGACGTAATTAGAAACCTCGTATATAAATGGCAATCCAGGATTGGACAAAATTGGATTAAGAAGCTTTGCCTGAAGGCAATATTATGCAATATTAAATTAATATTTTCTAGTAATCTATTTATATAATATTTATATGGATATATGTACATGTTAAGATAAGTCTGTAATACACATATTGAATTGAATAGTATTTTTAATTGACAGCATAACAATATATTACAACATTTTATTTATTAAAATACCTTTGTGAATATGCAATAGATAGTTTATAAGAGTGAAGTTTTGTTTTTCACTTCTATTTCAGGTTAATGTTTGGGAATCTGAGTTACTTAACGGGTTTAAACTATTTTGATATAAGTCAATCTGGTATTAAAACATGATATTTAGAAAAAGAGGTATACGTTAATACACGTACATTGACATACATTTTGTTAAATCTGCATCCATAGTATCGGCTCTTCTTTATTTTGTTAATATTTCATGAATAATTGTGTTTCTTTGAATAATCATGTGGATTTAAACTTATTTCGTGTGAACTTAGACGTAGTTTTGTGTTCTTTTGTTAATCGGGATTCAGTTACACTGTCGTGTATCAAGAATACTAGAGACGTATTTTTAATCACTTCCTTCATTTTAATCACAAACAACAGTGTAATGTTTCAACTTGATGGCAGAAGGAATTTAAAAAAAAACAGGAGAAAATGATCTGTCTAATATCGCAATAGACGAAAGAAGAATTAAAATAATCCAGGTTGCTAAGCATTAGAACACCTTATGTTTTACATATTTATTAAAGTTTGGTCGAACAACACAGAAATATTAAATACAAATATGTTTGTTATTCTTTTTATTCAATCCTTGTACCTAATGTTTAAAACAAATGATCTGATTATATAGGAACAGTTCTCATTCTCCACAAATAATCCACTAAATGACAAGGCCTAGTAATTATTTCGACTACTTATTAATTTAATATTAAGTACATTGTGTACTGATTGGTGCCTGTTTTTATGCTTATTCGTTCTTTATTTCTCTCTCTCTCTCTCTCTCTATATATATATATATATATATATGGGTGTGTGTGTGTGTGTATGTGTGTGTGTGTATGTTTGTGTGTGTGTACATGTATGTGCTTTTTGTGTGCGTATGCGAATCTGCGTCCGTGTGTCGTGCTGAACAGACACGGAGTTGTTCAAGGGTGTATACGCTTATAATCCTCAGCAGTTGAAGTGCAGGCTGGTTCACCGTGGATCTACACAGTCTTGATGTAATCTCCGTTGTTAAAATTAATAGTGTGATCCAGTTAAGTTAATAATCTTCCAGTAAAAATGTGGCCCCTCACAGTCTAATGCCAAGGTAGAATTAAGTTTGAAATTTCTTCTCTGTGACAAACATTATAAACTCCCACAGTTTAAAGTTAGAGTATTTCGTATCCGTCAATGAGTGATATTTCCATTTTTACCTTTTAGAACCTTTATAATCTCATTTTTACAACCTTATGCTGGAAGCCATAAAAGACATGTTAGTGTAAATTCAAGAAACACATCTCATAGACGAATTCAAATGTATATCAGCAGTGCCAAAATTAACATTTTCTGAAATGTCACAAGGACAGAACCGATATCAACATATTATTTCTAGATGAATAATGTTATAGTTATGATAGATTGAAAGACACCCACTTTAATGTTTAATGAGCAGAGGCAGTTTCTAACATGTGAGTTGTAATTAAGACATAAGACATTATCCGACGAGACCCTCTTTCTGAATTGTCATTACTGTGGACCCATCACTATCTTGGCCTTATTATAAATATTTATGGGGGGGGGTATTTTAAATTTTAAATCTGATAAATGTGCTTAATGCGTGATCTTAGTGCCTGTTCCATGTATCACAGCATTAATAGAGCAAAGCAGCAGCAATAATAAACCACCTAATTTATTATAGTCCATTTTCTCTCAGCAAGTAAGATGTTTGATGTAACGGATGGTCTATTTTGCAATGGCATCGAAATTCGATTTCAGTTTATTGATAAAAGTAGCGAAAGATGCTATAAACATAAACATGATTTAAAAATCTAACAATATTGACCTCTAATCATATTTTGTAGACTTACAGAAGCTTTTCCTGTTTACAATTTTTGCTGTACATTACATTAATATATGTAGTTTTTTAAACACAATCCCAGTGAGGACAGGTTACAATGACCTTAGCCACTTTGGGAGTTACTAGAAGGATGACTGCTACCAAAGGGCTATGACCCTAGCTAATTGTTAGATTAGATCACATGGAACTGGCCCTATCTATAGGAAAAACACATTGGAATAAGTCGGTAACAATAAGCCATTCTGGTATCTTGAACGGTTACATTTAGGATATAATCTTGTTGACTTGGTTCAGATTGCTTAATGACAATAATTATTTTAGGAGAAACCTACATTGATACTATAATTGGATTCTGAGGTATTGGACCATAGATTATCAAACAGAAACCAAAAACATTTCAGCTATTTGCTTAAGACACAGTGCTCAATAATATATAATATATATATATATATATATATATATATATATATATATATATATATATATATATATATATATATATATGTGAGAAACAAGCACCAATTTACCACTTGCTCCAAAGAAACAAAACGAAGGAATTCATATATATATACGCACAAAAGCGGGTGCACACACACACATACACACACACATACACACACACACACTAACACTATCACACTCAAACACCCACATTCCAAGAATACAAGCATTTGTCTTGCTACATGTTTTAAGAGACGTTTTATTTCGGATCTTGGAAGATAATAGCTGTTCATCTTTGAGACAGTCATAACTATGATAAAGTTACTGCTGACACTTATTGTCTCTGATAGTAAAGTATTTTGTAACACATAGACTAGTTTAAATTAGGATCAAATATATCAAATTTAATATTATCAGGTTATACATCCAGCCATTAGCTAGCGATATATGGCCACATTAACTAGATGGTATCCAGCATATATACAGTCATTACATATTATCCAAATGTATTACTTAAGGGTAATGGAGCAGCGTCACTTAGGTCAATCGAATGTAAGCTGTGGAGTTTCTCTTTAAGAAGGCAGTGCATTTTACTAGCCATATATATGGTTTATTAAAACGTATACTTGTAGAGCTAGGTGAAAAGCTATTATTATTATTATTATTATTATTATAATTATTATTATAATTATTATTATTGCTATTATTATTGTTATTAATTTTATTATTGTTGTTGTTGTTTTTGTTGTTGTTACTTTAATAATCTTCAAATTCTTAATTTTCTTTTTTATCATTATCATCATAGTTAATGATACACAAATCATGATGCTGTTGTTGTTTGTGTTATTTTTTCTGCTGATGCTGTTGAGATATTTCAGTGTGTTGTGATGCCATCAACTCCTAAGACGTTAACCATTTTTGAATGAACGTCATAGCTATAAATACTCATACCATATATATATATATATATATATATATATATATACAGCAATCGATGAGTCGAGTAGTAATTTTGCTATGTATTGCTTAGTCAGGCACTCTCCGAGACTGGTACTCGCAGAATCAGATACTGTTTCAGTCAGCTTGTCGTCGAGTCAAGTATTCCACGAATTAGTAATGTCGTTTTAATATTTTGCTATATGAAGCAACAAAAACATTCTAATATTCTTACTAGAAATGTTAACATAACTACTAGTATCACTACTACTACTACTTTTATTTTAATATTTCTGATATAACTACTACTACTACTACTACTACTACTATTACTAATAATATTAATAATAATAATAATAATAATAATAATAATAATAATATAAGACTCCATTATTCGCAGGGGCTGTTCAATACCAATAAATAGAAAATCTCCAAATTAAGTTTAGAAAATCCTGGTAATGATATTTCATTTCAGAATATTATTTTTGAGAGAAAAAACTGTCGTGAATAGATGAGTCTTAAGACCAGACTACTAATTCGAAGGATATTCTCAATTATATTACCATTGTACTCCTTGTAGTATTTTTTAAATTTTATTAACTCAATGACATGATCAGAGACATACCAACATTTACAAATAAAAGCGGAATATTTCTTTTCAGCGACATTGACAATATCATCCTCACTTTATAAGTGTTTTTATTTTTGTATAATTAATAGTAGATGGTCATATTGAGAAAGGGGTTTTATTTCACAAAGCGCTTAGTTGTACATTTCTAAGTTGTCTAAACAAATACCTTGGATTAAACCTTGAAAAATGCTAGGATAGAACACAGATAAAAGAAGACGAAATAAGGGTATAGAGAAAGAGAGTGAGAGGGAGAGAGTTTATTTTAATAAATGCTATTTGAGGAAGAAGATAATCAAGATAAAGATACTTTCTATGTTAATATAGTATCGCCTGAGGGTCGAGCTGTAAATATACTGATATATAATGGCATACGTTTGCTGAGACATACATGTTTAAGCAGAGTGGGAATGACCGTAGTTGAAAGAATGTCACCTCATAAATTGAAATGAATTGGAGGAAACAAGACTCGATTCCCGTAATGCTTGATTTGGAAATACAGTCATCCAATTATATAATCATCCAATTATTTTTCTCTCTCTCTCTCTCTCTCTCTCTCTCTCTATATATATATATATATATATATATATATATATATATATATATATATATATATATATATATATATATATATAGTTCTCATCTATCTATATACCTACCTATCTATCTATATATCTATCTATCTATCGATCTATTTATATGTCTATCTATCTATCTATCTATCTATCTATCTATCTATCTATTTATCTATCTATCTCTTTCTCGCTCGCCGTGTTCGCTTATTCGTGAATTCTTTTTACAGCCTATGCACTAAGTGACATAGTTCGCTGTATCTGCATATATTTGTAACATACAGTATTTCATTTGCACTTAGAAAGAATGATATGCACTGATAAGGTTAATGACATCAGGCATGTTTTATGTATCATCAAACAATCTGAATCAAAGTGGAATAACCAATGGATGGTGAGAAACGAACTAACACGTTGAGCTTGTCACAATCAGGTCCACTTCATAGTTCGACGAGTAAAGTAAATCACACTGGACTAGTGAAGTTTCTGTTTACTCTACTGCCAAGAGAGTTATCAAAAGATAAATAAACATTACCCTTGAGTGTACAGGGTAAAGTGCGAATGTATTATAATGTTCTTTGTGTGCATACACAAGTGAATTAATTGTGAATTCAGAACCAGAGATGGAAAGAAGGCAACATGATCAATGAATCGATCACAGATTATTGATTATTAACGGTAATGTGCAACTATAAGGATACTATGACAGAGTATATTTTTAACCTAGTAGAGGAATACGTCGTTCTTTTAATTAATGCAATAGTCAACACCTCGATGGTAGAGTCCGGGCATCCATTTCGTTTCAAACAGGGCAATTTCACACCACTGTTAAATAAACCAATTGAGATAACAAGGTTTTCAAAATGACTAATTCGCCCTTTTCTGTCTAATAACCTTGAGAAAATGGTTCTTAGTAGACTGGAAAATGTTGTGGGTTCTCATAGATTACATTATATGTACTCTACTCAGAACGATATGATATGTATTGCTAAAACATTAGACAACTAGTTTTAGATAGTACCAATCTTGCTTGACCTTTCTGCAGGGTTCCATGAGATTGATCATATAATTCTTCAAAGACGTATCGAATAAACTAATGGGGTGATCAGAAGTGACGTCTCCTGGATCCAGTCCAACTTAAGTAAAATATTCAGTGTGTTGGTGTAGAACAAACCCGTTCAGAAGGTAACTGCCTGAATGTGTGTGTAACTCAACTGTCAGTACTGGGATCATATATGTACAGTTTGTACTTAAAACCAATTGGTGATATATTTATAGTCGATATTATGTTTTCTAACATTGTTATGAAGGTGATACGCAGGTTTACGTGGCTATAATGTCAACGCTGTTCTTGATCTGCCCATACTGCCTGCACAAGATCCAAATATGTGGATACAAAACCATTCGTCAAGGAATCTTGCGTATAATCCAGTCAGGCGGTCTAATATTTCAAAAGATGCATTTGCACTTGATCTACTGAAAGCAGAATTTGAAAGGTTTGATCAGTCATTGAGAACATATATTTCAAAGCCACAGTATATATAGAATAAAACACGTATGGTATTTAATAAATCCTTAGACAATTTAATTTACAAATATAATAAAATAAATTAACCTCTAATAGTACAAGCCTTGGAAATATAAAAGAAACTAAATGGTTTCATATTCAGCTGGCAGTTTGGTAGTTCTAGACCTTCCTAAGATCAACAACTTGATTAATGTCCGAAGTCCCTTAGGCCATTTTATTCCGGAACTTTACAAGCCATATCCGCCCACAATAATATGGTGACCACAGGGTATAGCTAATTATGTTTAACGAATGAAGTGACAGATTAAATATGGAAATGATGTCTCTGCCATCAATATAGTGTATAGGCATAGACATAAAGATTATACTAATTTGTAGTGAACACTTTATTATTATTTTGTTAAGGTTAAAGAGACGATGATTGACCATTTTTGGTTTGAAACAGAATAATTAATTAATAACACGTACATATTGTACTTGAACTATTCACCTCTTGTTGTGCAATATTCGTTTTTGTGTTTGTACAAAGGTGTTGCGATATTCATCGCTAACGATTCTATACTGTTTTGGTTCTCAATGAATTGTCATATTCACGGAAAGAGCATAATCATAGGGGGTGCTTTGTCTATGGTGAATGCAATCGAATGGATTATTATAAAAACGATAACATCCGACGTTGTCGTATTTCTCGTGTTATTTCAAAACTGTTTATCATTATTTAAGTTGAGATGAAAGCACAGTTCACCTCGTTGTTAAGAAATTGTAGGAGTTCATTCTCCATCGAGCTTTATTCCGAATATCATCAACTAATTGCTTTTAATACTTAGCATTTCTGAGAATATGGAGAAAAAGGATACGCTAGTTTTTAAGGATGCGATTTAGTTGTTAAATATACTCCGTATGTTAGCTTTTGTCTTCTAACGATAGTCATATTGATATAAATCAGACAAAAGCTTGGCTTTTATATTCGAATATCCGGTTTGGATCTCGTATCTGGACAATCAATAAATTATGTAATACTGTCTACTAGATCAGAAGTTTATATAATATTTATTGTGGTATGATCCAGATATCCATTATAAACTAAGCCGAGCTGACTCATATTGACTAACCGTCAGAGATGATCCCCTGTCACGTTAATCAGTTCTAAACAAATTGAAGTTAGTATTGAATTGGGATCATTGGAAACTATTTTTAAAGTTGAAAGGTTTAGTTAGCTTTTATTGTTTAACTAATTTATGACTTCAGATGATCACAGGTCATTGTTGAATAACGAAGCTGGTGATAATGATGTATGCTTTCCTGCTGTTCTCGACCATGGGTCAAATAGATCAAGTGGAGAGGCACTTTAGTTTATATCCCACCACACCTAACTGCATATACTTAGGAACAATAAATTAGGCGTGGATGAACGTTCACTTATACGTAAACTGATTAGCTGTTAGGTACGAGGAAATCATAGTATTTACTCAGGATTGAGACGATATTTCGTTCTAGCCCTATACTAATCCATTGTACAGCATTGCTAGTTTATTTATTAAGCTAAGTCACTTCCCTGCTAATGTATATATAGGTAGTGTATACGTGTGTGCTTGATTTTTAGCTGTGTATAATAAGGCGCAGGCACAGAAAATCCAAACGGTGAATTCAAACTCTGGAAATTTCTTCAGGGGACTGAATCTAGAGTGGCGACTTTTCTTGCTGAGACTTGTGTAATGTCTCAATACTCCTAAGCCACCAAGCAAAAAAAGCGAAAAACCTACAGCCGTGGAGTTTGAGAGTACAACACCCAAGTCAGATCACGGCACATATGATAATGTTCAGATTAGTTATCTAATCAGCCCTATTTATAGCTATTTTTCAATTGTTGTATCTTTCTTCGAAGCCTTGTCTTGTGGTATGGGGTAGAGAACACTCGCCTATTGGGCACAGCCACCTGGTGTTGATTTCTGTTATTATGATGATGGACGAAATGGCTGTTGTTTAACGTGTTGGCACCTCAGTTTACTATAGATGTCATGTTCGGAGGAGAAAACCTTGTCAGTTGCCTTGTTTAATGAAAGACTCCTCCTACGATAATATCACGGCCGGAATTCGAACCCCCGGCATCCAGCACAGCATGAAACATGGGTACAAAAGTCCAAGGCTCTTGCCCACTAGTCCACCGAGTCGGTCGGTCTGTCCTTATTGTTGTTGTTGGTATGTGTCTTTCTGGATAAGCTGGGTTATGATTTCTTATAGGAATGTTGATTGTCTTATGATCAATGCTGCTAGGTGATGGTCTGGAAGTTTTTAGACTTCCAGGCGGATAAAGACTTTTAGTATTCTATGGTGGTTTGGTTAAGAGAACGTACGGGGTCGTACACTTGTTAACAGTACCGCCATATTGTTAGGGGTTACGGGCCGGTAAAGTTCCGTGTGTCAGTTCAAAGCAATACTATATAAACTATATAGCCCTTCGTTTTGTTGTGTTTTGTTTTTCGGGGAGAATCCCCAGGCTGTCGCTTATTTGGTACAGCCTCTATGTTCGAGTGATTGAGAAACCAACTCCCCCGCCACTCACAGGGTAGCAATACTGAAAGATGGAGCCGAAATACTATGAGGGTGGTCACTGCCAGAGTGTTTTACGTCCTCAGGGGGTTTTAACTTCCCCCTTTATTTTAAATAATTCAGTGGAGACGGCAGCGCCATTCAACCTGTTCAGCCACCCACGATGTTGTGAGCCGAGAAATTAAACTATGGACAAGTGTCGACCTCTTGCGGGGTTCGAACCTGTGACCGTTGGCACCAAGTGCCGGGTGCTTAACCGCTAGGCCACCGGAGCTCACTTACTATATAACCTTGTAACTTGTTGAAGTTTGGAGTAGAGACCCCTGGCTGTCGCCTATTGGGCACAGCCACATGGTGTTGACTTATGTTGTTGTGACGATTGGTGAACTAGGAGTTGTTTAACATGGTGGCACCTCAGTTTACTATAAAATACACTTTCGGAGGAGAAAAAACCTTACCAGTTGCCTGGTTGGACTAAACCTCCTCCTACTATAATGTCGCGGCTGGGAACCTCCGGCCTCCTGAATAGCATGGACTATGGTACAGAAGCTCCACGCTATTAACCACTAGTCGACAGGGGTGGTCTCATCTGTCTTTGGTATATGTAGGGATCTTTTTGGAGAAGTGGAGTTATGATATATGGTAGGAATGTTGATATATAACCTAATTGTCACTGTCTTATCAGGTCAGTTTGTACGACGGGCAGACGTCATAAAGCGACTACTATTAAAACTGTTAGCTTAATTGCTATTAAAAGGCTGACATCTGCGCTGAAGCAGACCGTAACAGTGCGTCATAGCTACGGTACTGTTGAAACTATATGGTAACATTTTCAAACCAGACCTAATGTCTGCTATTCTAACTGTTGTAGTAATAACGTTTTCAAATGTTATTTATGACAAGAAAACTAGAGCTAGCCTTGAATGCCATGGCACAAACTGGATATAACTGGACCTAGGAAAGATAATTCTATTCCCACATATTATGAATATTATGTGCAACAAAGGTTGTTATATAAAACACACCAATCATGCGAACTGCGTGTGTGTGTGTATGTGCATATGTTGGGGTGGGCATATGTGTGTGTGTGTTCGTGTGTGTGCGTGTATGTGTGTGTGTAGTTGCGTGCGTGTGTGCGTGCGTGTATGGGGTGTGTGTGTGTGATTCAATCACACCACTAGAGTGCTTTAACCTATTCATTATAGAGGCTAAAACACTCCAGCTGTGAGAGTGAATCCACGCCAGCTACATATGTTTATGGGATATTTTCCA
>JAODUP010000705.1:45000-300685 GCA_025642065.1 Paralvinella palmiformis | reverse complement strand
CCTGTTCCCATTTAAGTTTTAATAATTGATTCATTAAATTAAATTTAAACTCTCCCAGCTGGTGGAACGAGGAACCTCTTGACCCAACATCTTAGCACTATATGCCGAATTACAATTCCTAATTCTTTCAGTTAGCCCATCCAATCCCGAGAATCTTGCCTTTTCATACTGATAGGCATGTTCCACTGAACGAAACCTTTGTCCCATAAAAGTAAAACTACATAGAACAAATTTACTGAGAGGGTCACTAGCTCCTTTTACAAACCTCACACCAGATGCTGTCGAATTAGTACTTTTGTATTGTTGTTTGTTTGTTTTATCAGGATTTTGTTGTTTTCTGGGTATGATTCTCTTGTGTGTGTTAGTAGTAGAAGAAAGTTGTGGTGGAATACTGTAGAAGGACGTGCCAATAAGAATTTTTTTAATTCGATAATTGTACTTTTAGATAATTTGTTACCAAAGCGCTTCGTTGCTCTTTGGACGGATTTACATATAATAAGCCGTGTTTGAGAAGAATCCAAATCGAGCTTACTAATGTTTTCGAGTAATTCGGATACCGAAAAACTGTAATGGGACACAAGAATATTCGTAATATTTCGGACCCATGGATTATTGATTTGGTCGATATGAAATCGAATCTTTGGGCCAGAATACGCCGGTTTTATAAAGTCGTTTAAATGAGTCAATTTTAGGGCAAACGCTTTCGTAACTTTACCATCTACTTGTGCCCGCATCAGGTTTAAGTGATGCAGACACTGCAACAATTTATAGAAAAGACATAATACCATCTGTTCATTTATATTACTAGAATACATGTTAACAAATATTTAATGCTGTCAATAATCGATAATGTGTAAGATAATAAACCACTTATGACCTGGCACGAGCAATGTGTGTTTTATGTTACATATAATAAAGGCGTGGGCTCAGGTTTTCGTGATGTTTATAATTCTTACAGAATTATGATCAAACGACTACTACCTAAATAGAAAACAAATTTTATATATTAGTACATATATAACGCAGCTATAACTGGAAATAAGCATATATATCAGTACATATAATATATATTATGATAATAATTATAATACCTCCGACAATAGCAGAAATAATAGTATTTTCACTCAGCCCAAAATAGCACGACTAGTTTCGGTTATAAGAAACCTTTATCAAAAGACTGACATATGCGCTAAAGCAGACCGTAATAGCAGGTCCTAGCTTCGATACTGTTTGAACTATGTTATCATTTTCAAACCTGACCTAATGTCTGTTATTTTAACTATTGTAAATTTTATATGTTATTTATGACAAGCAGATTAGAGCTAATCTTGAATATCCTAGTACAGACTGGACATAACTGGACAACAAACAACTAAGGTGAATTATATATACAACTAAACTTGTTATATAAAACACCAACCACACGAGCTCTGTCCAATGACACTGCTCGAGATGGGATACAGTGTTTCTATTCCTGAGTCAGGAGTACATATAATGCTTTAAGAGCGTACTGTATATATATATATATATATATATATATATATATATATATATATATATATGCTGGTGTGTGTGTGTGTGTGTTTGTGAGTGTGGAAATGATGAAATTACTTCAAGAATCATTATCAGAGATTGTTGTTCCTATAACTCACATCATTAATAAATCGTTAGATTCAGGTTTAGTCCCAGATCAGCTAAAAATTGCAAAGGTCATTCCCATATACAACATAGAGGCTGTGCTGATTAAGCGACAGCTTGGGGATTCTCCCCGAACAACAAAACCAAAGTCAGTTTACTACCAGCATTCTCTAAATTAATTGAAAAAATTATGTATAATATAGTTATGTCTTTCCTAAATAGCAACAATATTTTATATAAACATCAATATGGATTTCGATCAATGCATTCCACCATACATCCCATAATTAATCTGATTAATCATTGTGCAAAAGTCAATAATTCAAACCCTCATAAATACACTATGCCAACCTTTTGTGATTTATCTAAAGCTTTTGATGTCCGGAAAATTAATTAAAATAAAGATGACTGTTTTGGGGTGGATTTTGGGGGGCGGTTTGGGGAGTTAGCTAAAAAAACAATTTATCAGTTTTAATTAGACGTAAATTTTAGATACGTTTTATTTCTATCTACAAAATACGATTACAAAAACATCAACAGATAATGTTATTTAAACAAACAATAATAGTACATAAGTTAGGTTACATCAGACAATGACCTCTATCATCATGATACACGATAATGATATGTACTCTTGATGATAATCATGATGATGATAGTGATCCTCCTCCTCATCATCATTATCATCATGTACAACATCATTATCGTCATCAATAGAATCATCATTCTCATAGGCATGATCGTAGTCGTCGTCATCATAAATGTTATGCTACTACTACTACTACTACTACTACTACTACTACTACTACTACTATAGAAATAGTAGTAGTAATAGTGTTGGTAGTGTTGTTGTTGGTGGTGCTAATAGTAAGAGTAGCAAAAATACTACTAAAAGTAATAATAATGATAATAAAAATCATCATCATCATCATCATCATCATCAATATTGACTATTCGGTGATATTTTTGGCGAGTCCTGTTTGCTACCTGCACTCAGTGACCTCGAGTATAGCGTCGTCATGCGCAGCGACGACGACACGCTTCGTCGCCTCTCGAACTGGCGCCCCCTGCACGGTGCGCATGCGCAAATAAGCTTCAGCTGTCGCCGGAAGGCATTGCCGCAGAGATAATAAAGGAAAAAGTTGATGGCGTAGTTGAGAGTGGCCAGCGTGTCGGCCATCTTGTTGGCGGCGTAAATACGATAATAAAACCACTTACTCTCGTTCGGCCACAGAGAGTACTTAAAGGTATTTAAGTAAAAAGTAACGGTATAGGGTAGGCGCAGTACGAGGAAGGCAATGGCTACGGCTATCAACATTATTGTCAGTTGTTTCTCCACCGATAACCTGTTCTTCTCAAGTGTATCCTGTCTCTGCATCGTCCTTCTAGCGCTAAGCTTCCGATCACGGCGCTTCTGCGCATGCGTCAAATAGTAGATGATCACCGACGTCATCGAGCAGATGATGATGCCCGGAAGTAGGAGGGACCCGATCCGGAGACAGATCCAGCTGCCCACCTCGTACCAAACTCGATGTTCTATGCCGCAGACGATCTCCATGTTGCCGAGTCTTATACCAACCGACCAAAGCGGGAAGCTGCCAAACAGGAAACAGACGACAAACATGGCGGCGATCGTCATCCGGGTCTTGTGCGGAGTCGATATCCGAGGGTGTTTCAGCGGGCAGGCGACCAACAGGAGGCGCTCCGTCGTAATGGCGACCGTCAGCCACGATGACGTCAGTTTGCCGCCATAACGCAGGAAGTAGATCAACTTGCAGGCGAATTGGCTGACGTCCATGAAGTGGATGTCGATATTAAATGGCTTCTGTCCGCTATTTAGCCATCGGAGGAAGTCTCCAAACAGGAAGATGGTATCGGCTAGAGATAAAGAGATTAGATAGAGGCCACTAGCCGTCTGTCGTAAGGTTAGAGATGATAATAAGACAATAAACGATAACGTGTTGAATACCAATCCTGTCATGATCACCACACCGGACATGACGAAATAGACTCGTCTTGGTACGTCATAAGGTGGCTCGGTCGTTGATTGGTCGTCGCCGACGTCGACGTACAGTGACGTATTGTCGGCCATCAGAGGGAGCCATGGAACTGTTGAGTTGACACTTTCCATATCCGTAGACATTTGTTTTGTAATAAACCTTTAGCTATAGAAATAGTAGATAGACATGATATCTCATTCCTTTAATATATCTATGCCTTCTTCTATAACGTCAAAGTTTTCCTTGTTGCTATACTCTCAAAACGATTACGAACCAAAATTGTAATCTTCTCAACAACTGACTGCTAACATAGCTCCATTACAAACCTGTAAATTTTGTCCTTCATCAATTATTATCTATATTCGAATATAATCACCGATTTCTGTACACCGGATAATTCACACACATGGCTGTGACACAGCTTATTATAGATTTCACTTTCTGATATCATTTAATCAGTAATTCAGCTGTAGACCTACTATATCGTATAGCTGTCTGAAACAGGCGATAATCCCCAGTTTTCGCCACTTCTATACAATTCGCATACTATTTATCAATTATACAGATCTTCCTAGTTTATGTATACGTTTCTAATTTCGGTTTCAGGACCAAATTGATCACGACAATACTATAATTTGGTGTTTGTATCCATATTTGATATATATATATATATATATATATATATATATATATATATATATATATATATATATATAATGAATGCTGATGTTGTAACGGATGTTGTGGCGGATGTTTTAACGGATATTTAACTAAGTACCATACTTTCTGGTTATCTAAAAGTATTTATTTATTCATGTACATACATTAGATGATGCGACAATTATAAATTCATCTGTCATGTCATATGCCCACACCTAGTAATGTTTGGAAACATATTTATGTGTACATCTATAACATCTATAACTGTCCTTCAGGATCATATTGTTTACTTCATATCTGTATGGATAACTGTGCTGTTATTTTGCAATCATTGTTAATCAATATGATACATTGTAATGTACTAATTGTATATATATATGGTGTGTGTGTGTGTGTGTGTGTGTGTGTGTGTGTGTGTGTGTGTGTGTGTGTGTGTGTGTGTGTGTGTGTGTGTGTGTGTGTACTTGTGTATTTGTGCCCTTGTATGCGTGCGTACCGTAACTGCGTCATAGATAAGGATCAGAATCAACAGTTACGTCATATCTGCGTTTAACAAGCATCATTTAGACGTCACGTGACACGAGTAACGCGTAACACAGGTACCAAACATGCCACAGGTATGCCAAGTTTCTTGTCACTCGTCGTAGGTGTCTGTCTTATCACCTGTCACTATTGGCTCATCCTAAATGTCACATGGTAGTAAATTTAGCTAAATCGGAACTTAGCCAAACTCCGAAGTATGCTGTCGAGCGCAGCTCCATCTGTTTCCGGTGGAGATGAATCATTTGATGGGCCTTTAACAACCGACTGAAAAGTAGAATTAGTGTTTTAGTTTTATTGATGATGATTGTCATTATGATGATGATGATGGTGATGATGATGATGATGATTATGATGATGATGATGTTCATCATCATCATCATAATCATCAGTCACCCTACCCTTATTATGTAAATTATCTTAAGTTAAGACTATTATCATAAACTTCAACCCTACCAGTCATACAATCATAACGTTATCATAAAACCACACAGATATTGGATGGTTATAGTTGAGTGGTAAAATATATCGATTAAAAAATTGGAGGTACCCGGTTAGAATCCAAACTAATATTGTCCTTAATTCTCGCCAAAATGTCAGCTCTTAGAACTACTTTCCAGGATTTATGGCTATCAAATTGGAACGGAAACGTGCACACCATCGGATGCACGTGCGCAGACACACACACATGTGTGTCTGTGCGCGTGCGTGCGTGCGTGGTACCTTCATAAACCTGAGCAGAATCAGGATGAGACTCGGTTATGTGTGTAACATCACCCTTTATGAGTATCAATACTGAGCATGATTGCATATTCTGCTGTTTAATTAATCAGTGACATGGCGGCCATCTTAAAGTGATCCACGTAAACACAAACTTCTTTCAACGTCTCTACATACAGTATAATTACCGTATAATTACCGTATAACTTGCACGTAAGATGCAATAGATAAAGTGAGTAATAATACTAGAATCATTTGAAACAGGCAATGGCCATCAGAGAACTGCTGTAATGTAATATATAACAACATTTAACAACCATACCGCTTTGACCTGCTCTGAAGGAGGCGCCGTTGTTACTGCTTTGACTGAAACTGGCACTACGGGATTCTCGCGTGGTGGCGCTGCTGGTACGTTAGCTGGTCTCACAGTAGCTGCTGGTACAGTGGCTGCTGATCCAGTAACCGGTTGTACGGTGGTTGGTGGTCGAGTTGCTGGTAGTATAGTAGATGCTGGTGCGGTGGCAGCTGATGCAGCGGCTGTTGACCGTTCCTCTTTCGAAGTGGCTGTATTTAGATTTGTAGCTGCCGTTACGGTAGTTGTCGTTGTAGGTGCAGCTACTGGGACTATTGCTGCTTTTGGGGCAGGTTCTTCTACTTTTACTTTAGTGGTTGTTACATCCCTTGTAGCTGATGCAGATGAGGCTGTTGTAGTAGCTGTTTGTTTAGATGTGGCTGTTGACGAAGACTTCGGTGCGACTGCTGTGACTGGTGCCTTAGCAGCTACGACAACAGCGGCAGCATGTTCCCTGTGTCGATCGGTTGTCGGTGTTGTTGGGCTGTTACTAGTGGCTGTTTTTCTGGTAGTAGATGTCGTTGCAGTCTGTTGCTGTACCGGCATCCCCGATTGGTGGTGTGGAGTTCCTGCCAACAGCATGGTCGTTGTCGCACTCGTGGACTGTCTAGAGTGTTCTGGCTGAACTATCATCTCAGTCGGTCGTTGTTCGGACTGTTGTTGTTGTTGTTGTTGTTGTTGTTCCTGCTGCTGTGATTGTTGTGGTTGTTGTTGTTTCGGGGTTGACTCTTCTTGCTTGTGTAAAACAACAGCCGCCGCTACTACTGCCGCCTTCCTTTCCATTGGAGACTCTTTCAGTTTCTTGACCTTCTCTTCTCTTTTCTGTTCTTGTTTCTTCCTTTTCTCTTCTTCCTTCATCCTCCTTTCCTCTTCCTTCCTTCTGTTCTTTTCGTCTTTCTTCCTTTTCTTTTCCTCCTCTTTCTTCCTCTTTTCCTCCTCTTTCCTGTTCTTCTCTTCCTCTTTCTTTTTATCTTCCTCTTTCTTCTTCTCTTCCTCTTTTCTCCTCTTTCTCTCTTCTTCCTCTCCTCTCCTTTCTTTTTTCTTCTCTTTCTCTCTCTTTTCGGCCACTATTAGTGGCGCCACCTTGTTCAGTTTTGATTCGCCTAACTGCCTACTAGGTGGCGCCTTCTTTTTGTACGCGGGGTACTCGTGTATATGATTGTACTCGTGTGCGTGATCGTATTCGTGTAGGTGTTCGTACTCGGGCTGCTTGTACTCTTTGATGGCCCAGTACTCACGTATGTTGATATACTCGTATATCGATGTGTACTCATGACTGTCGTACGTATTGGACGATGGTCGGCAGTTATTCACGCTGACATGACCGGCATTATGGATACATCCGACGTTATTGCCGGTCATAAGGCCAAATTCGGATAGCGGTAGTTCCTTCTCGCCATCTTCACGTTTTCTCTTACGGACTTTGAACAATGTCTGGTTCTTCAACAGATGTTCGTAATCTGGATCATAAGATCTACCTGAGCACGGACTGAGTATGTATTCTCGTACTCTGGGTATATCACCTATTTGTGTCGAGTAAGCATCGAGTATTGGTCTTCCGGTTCGGGTCGCGTGTCGCAAATCAACTTCGGAAACGGTTCGTGGCCGTTCCATTAAACTCGGCATGATGCCGTTCGTCGGATCCTTCTCGTAATAAATCTCCTAAGAATATAAAATAATATTTGTTGATATATATAATATTAAAATAATAACAGACATTACGGAAAGAAAGTCTTAAAAGACAAATGACGTCTATATTGGTTTACCTTTTACCTACCTTTACCGTAGGCTATGAACGTGTCTAGTGCCAATAAAAATGGTGACAGAGCCTTAAGACCTCCAGGAAAGAAGATCGAAATACAAATATACTGTCGAGCATAAGTTCTGACCAAATCAAACTGGGGGCTGATCGAACCTCTATAAAGAGCATCAGGTCAAACTGGGGGCTGATCGAACCTCTATAAAGAGCATCAGATCAACAAATATCTGTTTTAGATTAGTTTTTCCTTTTAAGTGAAATCGATAGTTATAAGAAATATATAGAAGAAATTATTATTATTTTATATATCTGAACATCTATATACCCATATATTATCTATTTATCTATATGTTGTGTATGTGCGTGCGCGTCTGTGTGCTTGCGTGTGCGCTTATATCTTTTGGTGTCTTTTAGTAACCTCTAAAGGAGACTTGTTTTATTTTATATAGACTTATATACAAGATATATGATCAGACTAAAGATATGTGTATCACACTAACGACTTGTGTGTAAACCATTTCTTTCTCTCGTTTTATTTACACATGTCTAAGGTGTGATATTAATTTGAAATTATCACAAATTCACCGAACTCTGTTCAGGTTCAGGAAACAAACAAGCCACCACGTTTGGCGACGTGTATACCTTTGTGACGTTAGACGGTGGTCAGAGCTGGTTATTGGTTTAATACATGGACATGTATATTGTATGATATGGCATTGATCGAACACTCCCACACACACACACACACACACACACACACAGAGAGAGAGAGAGAGAGAGAGAGAGAGAGATAGAGAGAGCTGGTATATGTGTCAACAGAGACTGTGTTGACCTTATAGCTGAATATATAAAACTCAGGTAAGTTGTTTGTTTGTCGGAAGTTTGTTGACATGTAACTACTGGATCTCGACTGTTGACGTATACACATTTATCTATTCACATTTCTGATCTGAAATGTATTTGTCAGACTCTACTAAAATAGACATAACATGTCATACCGGATATCGATTAAGAAAGTAGTGCAAACAATATTAGGGTAAGAACTGGACAGATAGACAGATACCTGAACTAACTAAGAGACATAGAAAGTGTCATCCATCACAAGATACGGAAATTTATAGTTTTATAATTAATTATCATCAATGTTTATTAAACCTAATTTAATTTTATCGCCGTGACAAAGTTCTGCCATTTCTCCTGTCATACTAGACAATTTACACGACGACTGCGCCATCTAGCGAACGTCCGTTTGCGCGTCCCGTTTCAGCGGGCTCGCTGAACCATATGATAAAAACATTCCTTTTACCAATCGTGAGATCACGGAAATCACAATATGTTCCATATATTGATAAATTGTCTATTGTGTCCTGTCTTTCCCCTGTCAAAGTTGTCAAAGTTGTATCCTGTCTTTCTCTTTTGAATCTCTCTAACCTGCTTAACTTGTGTCCTGCCTTTCCCCTGTCATACTCTCTAATTTGTAACAGTTGTGTCCGGTCTGTCTCTTCACAGACTCTAACCTGTCATAATTGTATCATGTCTTTCCCCTGTCATACTGTCTAAGTTGTCACAGTTGTGTCTGGTCTAACCTGCCACAATTCTGACTTAGCTCTGATGGATGCTTAGTTTTACAATGTTTAATAAATATCGAAATTTAAATATCATCGTACGGCGAAAACTCGACAAAAATATCATAACGTTCCCAGCTATAGACCTATTAATTTCATAGCGTGTGCGTATTTAAACGTGAATGCTTGCGCAAACGCTCATATATATGTGTGTGTATGTGCGTGTGTTTGTGTGTTTGTGTGTTCGTGTGTACGTGCATGTGCGTGCGTGCTCGTGCGTGCGTGGGATATACCAGAAACATCTGTTATTTAAGGATATTATTATTATTATTAATAATAGTAGTAGTAGTAGTAGTAGTAGTAGTATTGAACATAAAAAGAAGATAGATGAAGAAGATGACATTTAAATTGTCCTCAATCTTAAAAATCTTAACTCTTATTCAATTCAATAAAAATATATCATATTTTAAACATTAACTATTTCGGAATAATTGTCCATCTTCACTTCCTTGCCTTGGGAGTTGTTTTTGATTGTTACTTCCTATAATAAATCCTGTCCGAAATGTCTGTTTTTACTGCTTATTTTATCTGAGAAACATCTCGTCTATTATAAAAGCCCTAACCCATGATTCTGTTGTTGCTCTGGTCCATGATTCTGTTGTTCCTCTGGTCCATACTTTTGTGTCCTGAAGACTGGATTACTGCAACTCGTTGCTCTCTGGTATATACAAGGAACTATTGCATAAACTCAAACAAGTACACAAAATGTCAGTCAGAATTATCACGGAGACCATTTTTGTTTTGCATTTATGTATATTTAACCCCACTCGTGAAGAGATAGTTGCCAGTTTACTTGTCTTCTCCTGCATCTGTTGGTGGCTGTGTGACAACAGTGTCAGGTCGTCGGCAAAGTCCAGGTCTTCAAGTTGGGTATTTAGTATCCACTGGATTACATTCTTCTCTCCTTTGTGCATATCTTCATAATCAAGTCGATGACCAGAAGGAAGAGGAATGGGGACAGCAAGCAACCTTGTCTAACTCCAGTCTTCACTTCGAAATGCTTCGTTAGTTGTCCACCATGTATTACGCTGCAACCTGTTCCTTCATATCTCTTCTTAATTAGGTCTAGTTCCACGAATATTCTTGTTGTCCTCATAACTCGCCTCAAGACGGTTGGAGACCGGACTTTCATCTACCAAACTGTATGAAATTTCCCCCCCCCCCCACCCCGAGGAGTCATCAGATCCATGAAGACAGTTGCAACATTCAAATGTCATGCAAAAAGCTATTTATTTCAATTAGCTTATTCATAGCATTCTCTTAATAATGTATAACTGAAATACTGGTTAAAGATGACGGGGAAAGAAGTTTCACAATTCTCTATCAGATGCACTACAATTCTAACCACCAGCTATCATATTTACATTAAAATGTTCCCTAAATCTTTCATTTCCGATCTTTCACGAGCCATTGCTAGTGTGTACTGTACTCGCTTGGGATTATAGTGTGACGTCACCTTTGTCAAACATTACGTAGTACCACATCTTTGTTTACAAGCGTCTTGTCCAGTTGACAGACAAAATGTCAGATTCCGACGAAGGTTTTGACCTTCTCAAGGATATCAAGCCCTACAGCTTTGAACCGCTCGCGAAAAGGGTCACAGACAGTATTAACTGTGAGAAATTAGCTGCAGCAAGTGCAGGCGTGGATCTAGACACCTGTGCCGCCGACACCCGGTCCACAACAAAAGTTCGGTTGGTGTGTATTTCTTTGTCTTGGTATAAGCTTAATTGATAAGTCAACACACTGGACACGAATGTGAATATTTCCCTCTTCCTATCACATAACGTTATTTAAAATAAAGAGATATTTGTCGGTATACGTGGATGCAGGATTGTGCTGCCCTCAGTGGAACACCTACTAGACTAGTTTAACAGTTAAGTAGTGTCTACAACACACAGCCATAAGAAGTTTTGAGTAGGCCTAAGTACATTTTAATTTGTTTGCGATTAAGTGAAATTTTACTTTATTTACGAATGAGTGAACCGGTGAATGTCCAATAGTTTGATCCCACGATTACCCTATTATAGCTCTATTCAGTTTCTCCATTACTCAGTTTGTTGAATATGGTTGGAATGGCATCTTCTGTGAGTCATATCCAAATGATTGTGCCATAGACAGTGAAATAACGAACATACGTTCCTCGAAGTGGCAAGTTGGCAAATTGGCTTCCACTGCACTCTGTACATGTTTCACAGCCAATCAAAAGGGGAGAATTAATGCATACTCCATCCACTGGCAGATCAATTTGCACAATTATATGCGGCACAATACACCATTTTAAACGATTAACAACAACAATATAGAACGCATAACACAGGTTAAATAAGGCCACGTGGAGATTTTATGTCTTTGTTTGACAAACATGACGTCACATTCCGAACTTTTCCAAAGATTCTCGATTAAAGCTGTGGCCATGTGAGATGCTAGCAAAGCAAGTTTTAAAACCACTGTAACTTCATTTCTAGGGAAAATATTTTTATCTCTGACTGAAAATGATTTTAATAAATAAGATTGACATTTTGACTGATTTGGGAAACCTTTTCCTGTGACCTTTAATATTAATATGCCTATCATATCTTTTTCTTATTGTTATTATTATCAATATACATCGACTCTTGAGCAGCTTGCTGGAAATATGGCCCTTAATAATTGGTTTATTATTATTATTATTATTGAACATAAAAAGTAGATGAAGAAGGTGTGTACATAAATTGCAATGAGAAACATGTAGCTCCATAAGGAAATTTTTAATCAATCTCTACTGACCATAGTCATAAATTATCTTTATAATATACCACCTCAAGAAATTGTCAATATATCGAATAATTGTCTTTTGGAAATTTCTAAAATAGAGTCCATCTGAAATATTTGGCAATCTTTATCTACCAGCCTTTTGTGGTTTATTTAAAAGAAAATGTATTGGTGTTTATTCACACAGGTAATAGATTAATCGCAGTAATAACTAGATCTTTCGTTTTGTCCAAATGATATTGTTACATATCTATCTATCCAAGTCAACAAACCTTTCTTCGGCCATGACTCCTTACAAGGAACGTCTATCTGTATATCATAATGTCCAAATATCTTTAATGGTGCCCTCTAGTGACTAAACTAGCAGTATTGTCTGTGGTTGTTATTTCTACCCTTTTAATGTCTTCCGGTGAATTGTCAATAAAAAAATTAATTAACTTTAAAACTTTACTGCCACATATCCTGGCCGCGGAATATGTGCGTGTTGCTTACCACTGCTGACATGGAATGTGCATACTGTTTGGCTAAAGCAAACAATAATGGTGTTGAAATATTTCGCCAGATGGCAGCAGCTGAGGTCAGGCCGCTGAAGCTATGAATTTGACAATATTTATCGGGTGCTTGAAATTATCAGCATTTATCACAAAAGGCAGTTGTTTCGTTTCTAATTTTGGTAATTCCTGTAACAGCAAACATCTAAAATTTACAATATCAGATACTATATCGTGAATATTTGTTTTAGTTGAGATAAAATCTAAGTTCGGGATTCTTTTTGAATACTTTTGCTGGAAGCGACAATAATAAAAAATTGTAACTGATTATACTTTTCGTTATTATAGGTCTAATAAATAGGGTATCAATTGTGTTATTGGACACACACGCACTGGCGCGCACACACACGCGCACGCACGTGTGTTTGTGCGTGTGTTTTTGTCTTAAGTATGCATTGAACATCCAGTTGTCGTTACTTCTTAATTATAGGCTGACTCTTGGGGAAACCTCACCGGGAGCAGCAACATGACAACATAATGACCTCATCTCGAGTAAAATGATTCTTTGTTTCCATTTATAGTCAATGTAAGTTTGTAGAGTGGAGGTGAGAACTCCTTTCGGATATAATTGCCATGAAACTAGCGCGTATGAGGGTTTTTTAAATGTTTCATACAATATATTCTGTAAGTATTTCGCACATTCACCAAAATACTGTCAGTTTACTTCCACCGGATAGAGTAATCCACTTCCTTCAAAAATAGTCCCAAATGTTCACCAAAACCCAAACTAAATGTTGATTAAATTAAATAGACTTAATTAAACTTCTATGGGAAATTCGAGGATTTCGCTATTTACGCATACAGATTATTTATTAGTTCTTTTCTAGTGCGGCTTTTGTCCAGACGAGTTTTGTCCAGCTGGGTTTTGTCCAGACGGGTTTTGTCCACGATCTATATATCCGACGTCGGTTAGTGTCTGTGACACAAACTGACCAAATTAAACAAAGCCTTATCGCAGCCAAGTTAAATATAATTCTTTATGTTTATATCAATCACGTGACGACATAAAATTGTTCATTTACATAATATCCCTGAACTGCACAATAATATTCTAAACCTGCACAAAGTATTAACTATCATCTTTGTTGGTGGTATCTGTAAGGCGGTGTTTCATAATACTTAACAAAATTATATATAAAGAAGGCAACCATCACTGAGAACCCACAATGAGCACAGATTATTGGACTCTGATATGTTATTAGAATTACTAGAATAAGAAGCCGTTCAATGAAAAGTGGCTACAAAGTGTCTACAAATTGTCAACACATTCGGTATCGATAATTCTATATAATGGCACAGATATCAAACAGTATAATATAATAGATTAATATTTCAAGTGTGCTAAATAATGTTATAGGCAACTCGTTGAAAGGCACATTTTTACACACACACACACACACACGTACGCACGCACGCACGCACGCGCGCGCGCGCACACACAGGCACACATATTATGACTTCTAGTTTGCCTCCAAACGAGAAATGGCGACAATTTTCGTTTCCGCTTTAACTTCTTGTATAACGTCACGTGATGTCGGGTAGGATGTCATGTGATAACCGTATTTGTTCATATTTCCGGTATTGTTGTTACCACTCATGTCGGGATATTGGGGCATGTGTTGAGCTGTCCTTGTTCCAGTGTTGGGATGGCAGACGGTTGGCAAATTATGGGTCATACTTCCGGTTAGAGAGCCATTAACACCACCTGGCGAATGGGTTGAGGTACTAGTACGGTAACTTGTCGTCTGTTCGGTAAATGGCGACGCTGTGTTTGGTGTATGCCTGTTGTCTCTATCTGAAAAATAGAAAATAATTTCGATAATAATAATAATAATGATAATAAGATGTGGCGTAGGATTATCTTAATGACATGAGATTTAATGACAACAAAGGCTTAAGCGTTGTACACATTTCTTTAAAGTATTAGTCTGTCTCCCCCCTCCCATCAGCTCCAGAATCGACGTCTGATATTAAATATCAAATATTGCTGTTTTATGACCACTTTTGTGCATGTAGGTTAAATGGGCCGAGCGACTTCCAAGGATATAACGCGAGGTGAAAGATGAAACAGCCTTCTGACATAACCGTACCGGGGTTTGTATCCAGCTGCTATAAGTGTAAGTCTTTGGCCAACCGCGTTACTATTTATAGCTTATGGATGCCCGCTTACTACTACTGCTATTGTTATTTTTACTACTACTACTAATAATAATTGTCATCATCATCATCATCATCATCATAACTATCAACATTACTAATGGGGCAACCCCCCCCCCCATTACGTAGCGGTTAGAACATTGCACTAATAATCTTAAGATCAGTGTTCAAATCCGATTAATTTCTGTATTTCTGGGATGTTTTCTTTGATGTTTTCACTCAGCTATATGTTCCCAGTATGACAAAACATTTAGATAAAACATGTCAATCATCATTCTTATCATCATCACCATCATCGTCAATCATCACCAATCATCATCATACAGTCTTGTTTAAGTGTGCCAACTTTTCACTTGGCCAATTGATAACATGATGGACTAATGTACAGGTTAGGTTATATATCTAGAAGTGGCAGCTACAAAATGTATACTGCCCGGGGACTTAATGTTCATACTGGATTGTACAGGGTATATGACATTTGAAAGAGACTAAAAAGGTAAGGCACTCAACCGTACATCTGTAAATCGTCCTTCCCCGGGACTCCGGCTTGAAAGGGTGAGGGTGGGGGGTAAACACTTTGACACTCTGACTTATATCGACCTTTTTCAACGCTCCCTCAACTCACACAGTAGCATACAGCAGGTTGGTTATAGTGCGGGAACAGTTCTTTTACAAAATGTCAGTTTTTATAGTCAAAGACAATTTGATCCATTTCAGGTATATGTTCTACATCTAGATCACGTCATCATATCAGCTGAATTATGTAAAATAACATCAGCTCTGAAGGTCACCAAATGCTATCTATCAGACACTCAGTTTTCAAAAGATGATTCTGGATTTAAACGAGAGGAGGAGCAGGGGGAGAGGGTGGCTTAACGACGTAATGTTGATCGACAATCTCGCTCTCTCTCTCTCTCTCTCTCTCTCTCTCTCTATTGGTGACTAGATAATTACCCATCTGATCAGCAACAATCAATTAGCTGACGTCAGTAACGTATAGAACTTACTGATTTGCTTCTTAATCAATATACGATATAATCAGCAAACTAATCAATAATAATAAATGTTAGTGTTACAATGTTTGTTTGTTGTTTTCGTTGTTGTTATTATTTTTATTAAATATTTAACTTCCGTCCACTTCATCGATTAATGTCAAGTTTGTTGTTTACCTTTTCCGTTCTGGCTCTTTACCGATTTCGTGTCTTTTGGTTTCCGTTTCCGGGTTTGGATACCTTCCTTCTTCATGGAGAGGGGGCGGTTGATCTAAAACGACACAGTGAATGAGGATGATAAATACCGAGATAAAAGATGATGACCTTCAGAAACAAAGATTGTTCGGATATCTCGACATTCGCCTAACAATGTTAAATGCCAATCATTAGCTAATTAGCCGACGGATAGCCGGGCTAGTTTTAGGCATAAATATCTCAGTGCTCTTCTCCCGTCCGCGCAAAAGGCATTTAGTGATTTAAAACAAAACATAACCTAATTATGGGACACTGATGGTTTATGGGTAATAGATCCTGACAGATAGATAGAGGTCGAGATATATCAGATTGGATTAACAACCAGAAATGTTAGGTGCGAACAGCGGATATAAATTATTATCGTGAAAAACGAAGCACACTGTAATCGTTATCTAAAATAAACAGAATAGGATAGCTAGGCTATGGCACCTGACTACCTGTAATTTGTAACCGATAAATGTATTATTTAATGTGTGTATAATACGTAGTATAGTTAATAATATTATTATGTATTGTTTGTCTTTTGTAAGCACTTTATTTGATACACTACATCCTATTGTCGTTGATTATCAAATTAATTCTGTAAATAGCCTAGATAGTCGGCGTTAGTTGTTAATAAATATAAAATATGATTTTTACTAAACTACGTTATTTGCCATGAAATTATATGTATTTACATATGCATGTATGCATTTATGTATGTATCCATACATGTGTATATACACAAATGCACACGTTCGCAAACAGCCATACGCACAAAACACACACGCGCGCGCGCGCGCACGCACGCAGACACACGCACGGGCGCGCACACACGCACACACACACAAACGGACAGTAATACACCGAGAGATCCACACTGACACACTAGCGCGCGGACGCACATACGCACACACGTACGCCCACATTCAAGACGTACCCCATGTAGTTTATAATATAGCCCACAAGCGTTGCAGACCGGTTCTCCTTCGCTATTTCTCCGCCAGAGGGTGGTAGTGGTCGTATGACAATTAGCGCAACAAAGTCCCACTCGGCGTGATGCGCTCTGACAAATAAAACAACAAAACATATTTATAAATGTTCTTTCAAAATTGTAGACACTATCCGCAGCCTATAGGCTTTTATGGATACGTATATAAGTATAAATTTAAACCTACATGTGAGAACAGTCCGACTGTTTGTGATTTTTTGAACGACACAAAAGTTCAAAGGATTTAATCTAAACAGTAATCTGGGATAAATAAACTCTTTAAGGAATTTAATCATAAGTAAATAGTCATATTCGTATGATCGTCTGTTATGTAATTTTGTTCACATTTCTTTTCGGATCACTTTCTTTATTTTCTCCGATCTTCAGTTCTGTTTCTATCCGGATCGGTACACCAAATCCCGTTGAATATTATTTATTCGGGATTCCCACAGTATTTTCTCGGGGATATTACGTGCCAAATGGGAAAGTTTTCTTGGGTAAAACATTATTTTCTCGGTGGCTTTCGATGTCAAACGATCGCAAAAATAAATCATTAGAATTTATTGGCTGAAATATTATTTGTAGCAACAAAAAAAAAACATATTCGGGAGTTCTCGAGACTATAAAAGGAACTAGACGAGATCTGTTGATGTAAGAAATATTTGGAACGCGATTAATATCAATAAACAGTTGGACATAACCAAAACACATCGATACAGTCCCTAAATGGTGTTCTGTTCGGGTCTTGTTGACTTACGAGTCTTCGCTGCGGCTTAATCAAAGGTCTCGCTAGGCCGTTCATCTTGTGATATAGTCCACAGGCATTACACAGGTAATGGCCCGTACCATCACGACGCCACAAGGGTGTCGATATCGAGCCACAGTTGACACATTCACGACCTTCGGGGTAATATTCCACACCATCTGCAAGGATAGACATGATATACTCGTTATTAGGGATTAGTGATATACGATATAAAGATGATATCACCACCGACAGCCATATCACGTGCAACACGAGGTGATATTATGTGGTAACGACATGTCGTTAGTGTTGCGTATACGGCGACTCATATTACAAATATTAGCTGACCTTGTGTCTGATGGTGATATAATTGAAACTTATATAACCGTAACCACACACAAACACACACACACACACACACACACACACACACACACACACACACACACACACACACACACACAGCACACACGACGATTATCTTCATGGCTTTACTAGGAGTGCATGAGGTTGATCACAGATCTCTAACATCTGGGTTCAAACTTCGACGGGAAAATATCTGAAGCATGTTTCAACTTACACTTCGCCTCGTTACTTTAAGACGTGTCTCTGGCCATTTAGCCTAGCTGGCCGTGGACACAAAAGTGACGTAAAAGAGCAAAATCTACACACTACGCACCGAGTCGAAATCGTTAAATTACGCCATCTAGCGACGATCTTTATCACTAAGTTTTCTACCGATACCAACGACACAAGATACCATAAGTCAACTATGGTAAGGTTATTCGTTAAACTGAACCAAAACTTGGATCCCGAACGAAACTTTCACCGGAATACGAAAACTTGGCGTCCAATGGCGGACAAGAAAATATACCACCAAGACTCGAACATCACGACGCGAATCTAAACATCTAAACATTATAAACTCTAAACTGGATACTTTATCACTTAAAAATGGCCGAGTTGATTCAGGTGCGATCAGGAGCGGGAAATAAAACAAAAAGCGTCAACGATCCATCATAATCAGCGTCATAGCGGCATCAAATCCCGCCGAATGCCTTCCGGATCACACCAAATCCTAAACAGGGTCAACAAAGAGTCGACTCCGAGGATCAAACGGAAGTCACGTCAGTCGAATCGTGGAAAATATGAGCTATTTTATCTCGGGGCATTCATTGGAAAGCTGAACAGACGATAAGGTGTCGGTACTTGGGTCTGTTTCCCGCCAACGGCCAGCCAGCCAGCTGCCTGTCGGGATCTTCGGGATCGGAGAGGCGATTACTCGGCGGCACCAAGCTCGGACAATAAGCTTTGCTTCATCAACAACAGAAAAGCATACACCTCGGATACGGAACGAGGAAGGGGGGAGGATGTGGAACAGGGGAGGAGAAAGTGATGGAAAAAGGGGAAAGATGAAACGTTAAAAGTTGCCTTTCGTCGAGATTAGACGTCGGGAAACGACTCAACAAAGCCATTTGTTAGACCCAAAGTCTAACTACCGTAAAGCCATTTGCTTAGACACCGGGATATCCGTTCAGGTGCTGACGCATGCGCAGAGCTTTTCACGTATTCGGCGCGGTTATAAATTATAAGATGGTTTCCGGTCGGTGAATGGCGTCGACAGACAGGTCGATATCATATATTTGTGAAAATTTCGTTGGTCATAAATTGGCATTTGTTTGCTCCGATGTTCTCGATAAAAATATGATGACGAGATTTAAAATATTATAAAATGTTTAATATTTCTCGACATCGATTCATTCTGCTCCGAAACGGAGAATTTTTTAAAAATGTCTTAAGTGAAAAATAATTGTTAAAATGTGCAAACGATAAACATTTAGTTTCTGAAGTATTATATGTCAGACAATAATCGTTATAGATATTCTATACGATTTAATACCAAGTGATATTCGTTTGTTTGTTTGTTTGAGCTCTAAGAACTATAAATATGGGTTCTAATATTCACAAAGTGCTACCCTTTAAAGTGAACAAAAACTATATACATAATCTGTATGAATATGTTGTAAACAATGTCTTCCCCAGTATATGTTTTTGTACGTGCGTTATATACACAACTTATAGGTACATGTAACTTATGTTCGTCTCCTATATACATACTTCACATTGATCAACAATATACATCACCTGTACATATCACCGATATAAGTCACACATACATTTTATCAACACTAATATCAGTAAACAGTCCCGTCCTTTGATACGGAGAAATATGGACAAATGGCGTGGGGCCCGCGGGGCGAGATCCTGAACCTACTAATGTTGTTAATCTAATTATAATATATGTTAATATATACACGCGGGCGCACACACAGCACACACACACATATATAAATAAATAATTAACATATAAATAATTATTATCTTTTAAATCATTACAGGGTCTTTACAGACATTCTTTGGGGTATTATTATATTACATATTATTTGTACAGCGCCTTTGAATGGCTCCTGCTAGTAAGGGCGATTTATTAATATCATTATATTATTATATATATATATATATATATATATATATATATATATATATATATATATATTATTTGTATTTATTTAATTTTATATTTTATTAACATATTTTCTTGAGGATTGCCCAACACTTATGCATATACTGGATGTTCCACATATATTTAATACAATTACGGTGATGGGGGAGGTACCAGCAGGTCAACAAATTAGACAAAAGTGGTATCATATTGACATTGCTAATATGTACATGATAATGTTCGTAACTAATCTGATGATGTATGAGATGATGTTAGAATATTTTATTATTGTTCATTATGAATGACATTATTACATTTTAAATAGACTGTTTTTGATCGTCGCCATAGATAATGTTTTCTATCAATCGTTGATTTTGTCTATGATCAATCAGATTATCTATCAGGTGCGGGTAAATGAGTCTCAAATCACGGAAGTATACAGTTCTCTTTGCACAGTAAATCTCTGACATTCAGTGAGATAATAGATAGGTGTCTCTGCAGTATTTATACAATTGATGCAGTATAGTTGTTGGGGAATGATACCATTTCATAGAGCCAGCTTCTCTGAAGACCGAGTCCCATCCTGATTCTGCTCAGGTTTATGAAAGCATCATATATATATATATATATAAAAAAAATATATATATATATATATATATAATATATATATATATATATATATATATATAATGACTCAATGCCTCTATCGATCACTATCAGATTGGCTTTATAATATATATATATATATACAGTATAACCTCACTTTTATTTTGGATTTCAAATAAATGAAACCCATATTTTTCAAGCAACCCATACACAACCCAACCCACAAGACAACAACCCGAACCCAACCTAACCCACAAGACTTAAACCCAAAACCAACCCGTGACCCGAAGAGAAAGTTCAACCCGTCCAACCCGATCCACGGGTCCGGGTTGGGTTAATCCGTTTGGGTTAACCCAACCCGTGCAGGGCTCTACTGTACACAGTTATTGTCCGATTTATAACAACAACATGTTCTATTATTTCCACAGTATTCTTCTAACACTATTTCTAAATCAAATAAATGTACTTCTGACTGTCACAATAAAATAATGTTAATCTGCTCTATCCCCAACATATGACGTCATGACAAGAATATCGTTTGTACAGGATTTTAACGTCAGTGACTTTCTTCTGTGAATTGAGCTACTAAATACAAACTAAACTCAGACAATGTCACAGAAAGTCATTAAAGTTTCAAGTCCTGTACAAACGACATATTCTTGTCATGACGTCATACGTTGGACATGGAACAGACTAACATTATATTATTATGACAGAAGTATATGTTATTACCGACCTAATTAGTTAGACTAGAGACGTCCAAAATAACTATTTCTGAGGCCAAAATATAACTCAACATAACATTCCATCTTTTGGTACAATAAGTCTCTTCTGATATTCTATTATTTGGTTTTCATATGATAACCAAAAAAAAACACTTCTTCTTCGATCCGATTCCGTCCATAAGGTGGTTGTGTTAGTAGATCAATCATAACCGAAAACCCGAGACAGAGTAGGACAGTATGAAGTTTCACACACACACACACACACACACACACACACACGCACGCACGCACGCACGCACGCACACACACACACATACTAACACACACACACACACACACACACGACGAGTATCTTCATGACATGAGGTTGGTCACAGATCTCTAACATCTGGGTTCAAACTTCGACGGGAAAACATCTGAAGCATGTTACAACTTACACTCCGTCTCTTTACATTAGGACGTGTCTCGAGCCATTTAGCCCGCGCCATAATACAATCACAAACAAGCCACGCACCCGCCTACTCGCGCGCGCACACACTCACACACATAGCTTATTTATCATTGGTGCTGGTCACACCTTGGACGTTCTCCTGACGAACGACTCTTTAGGGAAACATCCCACAAACAAATGTATGAATTGAATGCGAACCCAGAACCTGGCGGTTTGCAGCGCAGTGCTCTAAGAACTGTGCTATAGGAAAATGATAGAGGGGTTGATAGACGATTCGCGAGACTAATCCTAAAATATCAGCTACTGAAGACCTGAATCTGTTGTGCTAACAAACTACACTATGCCATACTGAGGTATAGATATAGACTTATTATAATCTATAGATAAGATGTTATCAGATAAGATTGTTTACTGTAGTCCTTCCAATAAAGATACATACCAATACTGGTCCAAGCCGCTATTCCCTGTTGTGACGTCAGCGTCGAATTGCCGTACGCCGGCCACGATGACATCATCGTTTCCGATCCCAAACCGTATGACGTATATGGATTGCCGAACTGTGTCACGTGGTGTGCGCGGTCGTAGCGAGAATCTACCCGACCGTGCGTTCCGGCGGCTGGCATGCGCGACGAAGCATTATACAGACTAGCTTCCGGCGATTGAACGTTCCACGTGGTGCCCTGCGGTGGCGACAGACAGCTAGGGGCGCCACCGTACGATATAGGTGGCGACAGCGTCGGTCTAACATTGGCCGTGTATCTCTGCCCATTGGTAACTCCAGCATAAAGGAACTGGCCACCATCATAGGACACGGAAGACGAGCCGTGCATCGCTATCGGATTACCCGTGACTGGCCACGTGATGGAACACGTGACAGAACACGTGACAGGCAAAACACGTGAAGCAGTACCTGAACAACACCTCCAGTAGAAACGTCCTTGTAAAATGTCACTTATTACAGCACGACATCGATTATTTTCAGGGCCCCGAGTCTGTCAGGGCTGTAAGGAAACTAATCCTATCACAAAGATGAAACCCTTGTCAGTATAACTAACAAATTCCGGATATTGACGGCGTTCAGGAGAAGCAGCCAGAAATGTCATCAACAAGCCATCAACCATCTTCAATAAACTGAAATATAACAAAGAATTGATTTATAGAATGATAATAATGATGTTTAGTTTAAACAATTGATACCGGACAGGGTGGGGGGGGGGGGGGTACATATTCACGAACTAGGGGGTTATCTTTGATTATGGCTCAGAGCGTGATCAAGTCTGAAGGGTGTTGTAGATCCAGAACTGAGATGATTATTGAGGTCAGTCACATGGTTATTGAAGTCCTTCACATGGTTATTGAGGTCCGTCACATAGTTATTGAGATCCGTAACATGGTTATTGAGGTCCTTCACATGGTTATTGAGGTCCTTCACATGGTTATTGAGGTCCTTCACATGGTTATTGAGGTCCGTCACATGGTTATTGAGGTCCGTCACATGGTTATTGAGGTCCGTCACATGGTTATTGAAGTCCGTCACATGGTTATGTCATGAGGAGATGGGGTTTTGGTGTTTGTAAAATAGTTATATCGGGGGTGGGGGGGGAGGGTTAATTTTGTTTTCAACCTAAGAAGTTGTTAGAG
The DNA here is from genome assembly GCA_025642065.1 of Paralvinella palmiformis. Lineage (NCBI taxonomy): Eukaryota > Metazoa > Annelida > Polychaeta > Terebellida > Alvinellidae > Paralvinella > Paralvinella palmiformis. The sequence continues at coordinate 277,041 of JAODUP010000705.1, read as the reverse complement.
TTTGTAACATGGTTAGTAAGAAAAGTTGCTTCAGTTAACATGGTTAAATAAGGGTAAGTAAGATTTTAAGAGTTGGAAAGTTTTTATAATTAGTAACGTGTTTCGATCTGGCGGTTGTCAGAGTTTATAACATGTAGCATGGTTAGATTGAATGGGTGTGGGGGGGAGGATTAGGGGGAACGGTGAGAAGTTTCGGAGCTTACTGATATATTAGAAATATGACAAGGTCTGGATGGTTCTTGGGTTATATAATTATATAATTGGGGGGTGGGGATGCGTCAACTACTACTATATGAGTTGGTTTAGAGGAGGTTATCTAGCGGTCACAATAAGATAACACATAGTGACATCAAGTTGTGTGTACAGTTAGACTTATATCTAGATAGGAGAGTTTAACAATGTAATAACAAACTTATTGGAAGAAAATATTGGGGTGTATCTGTCCGTGTATTGGTGTTTTTTTATATATATATATATATATATATATATATATATATATATATATATATATATATATATATATATATATATGGTTTTAATGCCACTATTTCTTTTATAACAGCATAACTACTAGGAATCTAGACCATCTTACATCGCCGTGCATCCAGAATCCGGTAATCACTTGTCAAGACTGACGTCATAAACATGACGTCACACCTGAGCCATTATACCGCGCTCTGAAACAACAGCCAAAAAACAACACTCTCTACACACATTTTATATGCGAAATGATTAACAGGTACATGGAAACTAAATCAAATATCAGATAACGGAGTGATATCGGTCAGTATACCGTGCTGATATAGTTGATACGATATCAGCAAATGGCGGCCATGATTCTACACAACACGCTTATAAGTCGTTTGATATCGGCAACAGGCGCGTGTACTCGCTATCTGCCCAGATACTCTCCGCTATAACTAAACCGTTTCTTCTGGATTTTACTCGTCGCCGATCCTGGATCTACTATACAGGAGCCGTGTTAGGAGTGTTGAATGTCGGCGAGGTGGGCTGGAAGTGATTCGCGTTTGTTTAGCGATCAACGTTTTAAAGGCATCGTCGTGATAAATGGATCTGACACAAAAGATGGCTGGATAAGTTATAAAAGTGTGCCATCTCGAGCTAATGACCGGACTTTGTGGAAGATCTAATTGTATTTGTATTTAGAGTAAATGTCCGGTGAATGATCGGTGGGGATTATTATCAGCTTGTATAGCTTCAGCCATCTTTGTTTATATGTATGCACGTATAAAGTTAAGCCAACACACAACACACACACACACACACACACACACACACACACACACACACACACACACACACACACACACACACACACACACACACACACACACAACCTTTAGTCATATATATATATATATATATATATATATATATATAAACATAATCTACTCCGTTGACCCCCCCCCCCCCATTTACACTGAAAATGAATGGTGTTGAGGAGAATATTTGGTTATTTTTATTTCACTCTGAGATACACACTTCCTTATTATAACTGTATATATGCGAATAGTTTATTAATTAATATTTTAAACACTTAGGTCATTAAGAGAAGCGTTCATGATCAGGCACCCATCAGGCTCTATGGATTCAATGGAGACAGACATCCCGCAGTTATCTTGATTTTGAATGAAACCTGTAAGTTTAATAGTCATTTGCATGCTCCCTATTTGTAGTATACGAAAAGTGTTAAATAAACTCATCCCTCTATCTATCTATCTATCTATCTATCTATCTATCTATCTATCTATCTATCTATCTATCTATTATTTCTTTTCAGCCGACTATTTCCGCCGAGTTCAAATCTAAGTACTGACGTCATCAACATGTAATGTTATTGATATGGCCATCTTTGACTCTGACTTGAGAGTTTGATGTTTTCCTTCGTTCTCTATCATCTTTCTCTGTGTGCGTGCACTGAGCATGCGTACATACTCTATCACATAATTAATGAGCCACGTGGAAGTCAATTCAAAGTGATACATATAAAGACAATTTTTTTACAATAAACGAATCCCCCCTCCCCACCAAAAACACTTTTATCATAATTATATAAAAGGAATATTAGCCACAAAATATTTAATTTAATGTCATTATTGGAATGTAACACTCCAGTCAAAATGAGGGCAACAGAGAATGATCGACCTAACTAACCGTGATATTATCGGGGTGGGTGGGGGGGGGGGCACCCTCCCGGGTTGTTGATCATTGCAGAATGTGCTACATACGGAAATAAACTAAATACGTATGGTATTTAATATTACCTTTAAAAAACATCACCTATAAAACAGTTGGTACATATAATATAATTCTTATTTAAAACATATTTGACTAATTCTAATAAACTTACCACGACTTGTCCCAGTGACCTGCTATAGTTTTATGGCTTACTATACTCGCACTCTGTATATGCGTGTGTGTGTGTGGGGGGGGGGGGGATATGACCCGTCGACACAGTGTGGTGATATGATATCTATATGTTATATCTGTTTATCTCGTGTAATGTCCATCTAGACGATAAGACGAGACCTTTTGACCACTAGCCTGCCTCCTGTACTCGATGTCAGTTTGTGATGGACAATAACAAGTAAGGATCGTCTGCTTATCACACAAGGGTGACTGTTATATAGCTTATGATTATATTTGGTTTATGATAGTATACGACCACATCATCTTTCTATCATGGTACGGTTATTCGTCCCTTTGTGCCTAGACGTATTCTCATATATTTACTAGATTCAGACGGAAGCAAACTCGATTCTATATACCAATGCCCGTTTTTCAGTTCTAACGCACGCACACACATACCCGTTCACGCACGCACGCACGCACGCACGCACAGATATATAGAGACACACACACGCACGCACGCACGCACGCGCACACACACAAACCTCATCCTGACATGTATATACGTCAAAACTATGTCCGAAGCCTAAAGGTGACAGAAAGAGCCCGTATTAACGCCACAAACAATAACGAATGATGTGGCGGCAATATACTATCGGCGTGTTGATATGTTTAGTGAAGAAGCGAGCGGACAGTGACATATTGCCGAGCTTCTTTCCCATCTTCCTTTGATCAGCCGCCCGCCGTCGCCTCCGAATATCCAACATACCACGTTCGCCACGAGGCGGCGCTACTGGCGCTCGGCGTCGGACGAAACTATGCTTTCAAGCGGACGTTTATCGGTTATTTGTTGATAAATTGGTCTCCGCAATCGACATAATTGATGAAGAATTATACGTTGGTCAAGACCCGATATTTGTATCAGTGTACAATCTGGATCACGTTTGACCCGAAGCAGAGAGGTCATTGTTAGTTTAAGCATCAGATTACCAGCCGACTATAGGTATTGTTGATGAAGTTGACTGATTAAAGCTGATCAATGAGTAATCTGTCTATTGTTATATTTCAAACATCTCTATATCTCGGCGGTATTTGTCTGATGTTAGTCATCATTTATATATACACGTTTAAAAACCCTCATTATCATACAATTGACGATTAACTGGGCGCAAGGTCAGTAAAATACGTCTCCGCAGTTGATCAAAAGTGAAATTCTTAAAAAGAAGCCGATTTGATGATATCCGTTGTTGCTGATGTTGCTCTAACCGTACTACATTATCTATATGATGTAATCTATCTAGTCTTTTTAACGTTTCCGACGGGTAACTCCATCCATAAAATGCACACCTGAACTTTCATTTCATAAGAAAATGGCTACAATTTTGATTTGAAAACAATAATTTTTTTAAATTAGACATATTGCTAGATTATTGTAGTAAAGGTGTAGATAAGACAGAACGATTCCCTAACACGATTATATTTAATTAAAATTAGCGATCATCATAATAAGTTATACTCTGATCTATAAAATTATCGAATTTTTCCAACCACCCCCCCCCAAAAAAAACCAACAATCCTCGGCTACTTTTTACTGATGACATTCATAACAGAGAGTTTCATAAGAAATGTTACCCACATTCGGAAGTTCATCTGAGGTCACAGATAGAAGACAGAAAATTATAGAAAAGACAATATTTCAGTTGATGATAAAAATGCTATTAATAAGATTATTCCAGTTATTTAATTAGGGCGGACTGAAATAATTAAAAAACATAGGATTCTTCAGCATTAATTAACTCTTTCTTACGAATTGTTATAATCTATATTATTGTTTGTCACTTGTTGAAATTTGGGGAAGTGATTTTTGCCTCCAAAATTTTTGATCCCAATTTATTTGGGGGGCCCCCGAAAATTCTTTTTTTCTCTCTTCTTTTTTTTTTTTTTTTTCCCCGTTCCCCAAAAAAAAAATTTTTTTTTTTTTATTGTACAAAGACATTTCAATGGTTCAAGAGTTGGCTCAACATTTCTCTGTAACGTCTGTCTCCGGCGGACATATTGCTAGCTGCGAAGTTTTACCTTAATTAACTCGCCAACATTCGGTGGTTAATTGACTTAGTCGTGTGAGTACTTCTTTCTTTTGGGGCTCAACTTTTGTGCGGTTTCTTATCACTTAATTCGCCTAATATTACTTAGACATTGCTTCATTTAATGTAGCCCACGGTACTAGGTTGTTGGCGTTATCGGGGGCCACACATACCCTCGACAGTTCGTAGATAACAAATGTAATTAAAATAGATAAGATTTCCAAACCTGGTCGTGGATTAGCGGTGAGTTTAGGGAGGCGTCCCTACTGCAACCAAACAGACAGAGATTTGGAACGGTCTTCCTGTTGTACTTAATAACCCTCTGCGACAAAGGTGTCAATAACATTATGCATTATGTGGATGCTCAGTTTTTGTCTTGGACCTATTATGAGTAGAGGCCATGTGTTGATGTTTAATTGAGATAACGCTTATCTCTCTCTCTCTCTCTCTCTCTCTCTCTCTCTCTCTGGACTAAAGCCGACTTGAATAAACAAAGCGATATTTAAAATAATAATTAGAATAACTTACGATATCACAAATAACAAATGTTAGCACATCTTGCGAAATGAATTCTTTCAGAGTCTGATAGAGATTGTTGAATAAATAATGGGATATAATTAAAAAGCTACAATTTGGTCATTGAAATGAATTTATATCAGCGCTGACTTCTAAAAGCTCAAACAGACAAACGAACGGACGAACGAGCCGGCCGGCCGGCCGGCCGGACGGACGGACGGACAAACAAATAAGCGGTAATATTAATACGTGAACAAGTATCAGAATACAAAAAACACACACACATATAGAGGCCCGCACGCCCCTATATGAGAGAGAGAGAGAACTAACATGAATCTTTTCAAGGGACTGATACTAGTGTTAACACTAATAAATACTAACAAACGTCAGCTGTACTACAGACAAACACTAACACCAGAATAAAGCACCAATTTTACAGACTTGACAAACACTAACATTAGGACCAGAACAACAAATAATCCGAACACTACAAAACACAAACACCTAAACACTAACACCAACACAACAAAACTCTAAGGCAAACACTAACCAGAAACACAAGTAAAGACAAAACCTAATCCGAGAACACGTAAACACAAAGATTATCATTAACTAACAACTGGTATCTGTAAACACTAAGTCAGAACTCGTATACGTAAAGAAACAAAGACTAACCCGCAACACATAAACACAAAGACTAACACCACAATGAGTAAAAACAAAGGCTAACCCGCAACACATAAACACAAAGACTAACACCACAATGAGTAAAAACAAAGGCTAACCCGCAACACATAAACACAAAGACTATTGACAGTAGGCAAACGCTAGCACTAACATCGCAACGCGCAACCATTAAAACACTAACACCAAAATACAAAAACATATATAGCAGTTGGTGATGTCTGACACTAGTTAGTGTTTAGTGCTCCTGACACTCAACTTTAGGCGATCAGTTAATCTCAGTAATCAGCCGATAAACCTTAACTTCTCTGGAATTTCTATGAGCGTTTATAAAAAAGTTGAAGTTAATTTGTTTCTAGAAACATTTTACGGAGATTACTTTGATGTTCGTCCTGATTGTTCTAGACACCAGATCCACGTAGATGATGAGAATATTTTTCTCTCTTTTTCTATCGGCGAAAATGTGTAAATTAGCGCTATCTCTGATGAATAATTCGTTTCGAGGAATGAAAGATAACGTACAGGTAAGTCAGTATGTGCCTAGGTGTTGGTGTGTGTGTGTGTGGGGGGGGTCGGATAGGGTTTTGAACATACACCCAGAGGTATGGCACACAATTAGGCCGCACGCAATATTTAAGCGCCTTATCAAATGTCAGCTGATAAGTACGATAAGGCTATGTAACATCGGCGAGTTATAAGGTAATTACACGCATTGAAGGTTAAATAAGTCACATCGAATAGTGCATCCACGTGTTAGTTAGTATAAGTGATACATAGATAAATGATCGGTCAGGAGCGAAACTTCAAATTATTCGGCTCAAATGTGTGTGGGTGAGTGAGTGAGTGAGTGAGTGTGTGCGTGTGTGTGCCTGCGCGCGCGCGTTTTATGACAGATGTATCTAATATTGAAAAATTTAGATCTACAGGCCTTCCAGGGTTGTCTCAAAAGAACAATTTGAAGTTATTTTCATAATTCCCAAGTAAATCATTTAAAATTTCGTTTTATAAAGTTTTTGTTTGTTTGTTTGTTTGTTAGATTGAGCCGTCGACATCCGATAGAGTACGTCAGAATCTATATACAAAGACCCAAATAAAATATTATACAACACCAGCGACAATATTCATGCTCGTACACTAACACGAACATCTGATATAATATAGAAATACGTGAAAATGCACAATACTATATACGCATGGTAATAAATATATCATATATGCTCGTGCATGTACGGAGTTAAGTATCTCAATTACTTAAATCGCAGTTGTAAACTCATTATTATAATACTAACTATTACATAAAGTATTTATCACACACATTGTTAATTATACCCACCAATAATTGTGTCATCATTGTAGACAAACAAAAGTTATCTAAACTTATACAGTTATTATTTATTACATAAATATTAGGTATATTATATACAAATGCCATACCTTTGATGGCTACCTACCATTGTTAGAAAAACATCTGTCTCAGTCACAGATCACCATCTTGTAGTGTGTTTTGCGTGCGCCAATGTGTGTGTGCGTGCGTGCTTGCTTGCTTGCTCGTGTGCGTGTTCACCGACGAAAGTAATCCGTGCCATTAAATATGGTGAACCGATGCGTAACGAACTGGGCATGCGATGCCTTCAGGTGAAGGCATTCCATCCATCCGCTACGATACCGAAGCACGTGTGGACGACACTCATCTGGGACGATCGGTAATTCTTCGGGACGTCAACGGCTGGAACTAATTACCACAGCGTTCCACGGGTCACCACTAAAAGCCACGAAGCCGCACACCAGTGATTGACGCGGTCGGGAAAATTTGTTCGGCGGCGTAGATTTTCTGATTAATATTCGCGGATCGTTTGCTTTTTGGTGCTAAGATTTTCCGGCAACGACGTGAATTAATGTCTAGCGATCAGGTCGGGACGAACGAGACTGGAGGCGGACTTAGCCGGTAGAGAGGTGTATAAATTACCTACAGCTGGTCAGATGAAAGCTCTTGTCTGGACAGCGATACATCTTCTGGTAGTTAAAGAACGATCGCGAGATGTGAGAGTTTCGGAGAGTTGAGCCAGAGAGAGAGAGAGAGAGAGGGAGAGAGGAGAGAGAGGCCGGTCCTGACGTGTGCAGCAGTTGTTACCGACACTCAACTTGGATAAATGTTTACTTTACTCTTGTCAGTCTGTGTTCGTTTCGAGCGCGTTAACTTTGCCCGCTCTGTCGAGGAACGCACGACCCTCCCCTCCTCGTACACCTGTACCAGCTAGAGAATCGGCTGGACCCTTCCTCTCAACGGTGGCGCATTCCACTTGCCATTGGAAGTAGATCCGGAACAAAAACCGTTGCAAATTTTAATACGGATACGGGGCGGAAGATACTCAATGTGACGATTGCTGTCAGGTAATAAACAACGTGAGTCCAATAAAGCTCGCAAACCGATAGTTTCCTATTTCCATTGCCCGAAATATACCATTGTCAGCGTATCCTATTCGGGTATTAAATTTGGCCATAAATGGATATCTGGAACGCATCAGCGGCTCGAAATAATCTTTATGACCAAAATTTAACAATTGGTGTAAGTGATTACATTGTTGTGGGCCACCAGATAAGAACGAAGTGATCAGTATTACTATCATCCAGCGATAAACTTCGTTCTTACTGGAACATTTCGCCATTTTAAAACCACGATCATTATATAACTGGTCGGCGACTGAGGGGGTGGAGGGGGGGGGCACACTTGCTGAAATAATATTCGATTTTTTGAACTAAGCAAATTATCGTCTGTCTGATAACTGTAATCTTCTCCAATTAACGGGGCTTCTGAAATATCAGCACAACTTGTTCTTTTGCGGCGAGTTTTCGGCCCGCGAAAGCTCGTAACTCAGCCGAAAAGTACGATAATAAAACGGGGCTAGCTTCCCACGTTACCGTCATCGTTCCGGACACAGATTGTCTGTTATCTATAAATCCGGGATCTTATCGCTATTGTTTTCTTGTTTATCATATTAATGCTGTCCTACAGCTGGATGCCTCTGCCAGCTCCAGTATCCAGAGCGACATTTAGTGGCCAACATATAGCCCGCCCCTTGCTCGTCTCCAGAATAATTAGTCATTAGCTTCGCTTTGCTAATGGCTTTGCAGTCTGGATCGGCCGGTGTCCAGGCGCCAATAACATGGCAGGCGACTTTCTGAGAGAACGAGAGGGGGGAGCCTCTTCGGACGAGAGATTGTTAGCAATTCGCGGTCAGGATTTAGACAAGCAGAACGATCATGGTTGTCAGAGAGTATCTACTGACAAGCTCATCAGCAACAACTATCTTGGTCGATCATTTGGCAATTTATATCCAAAATAAACCATGAATTTAATGGCTTCATTTGAATTAAGCAAATACGCTGAGAGGGGATACTATATAGCGATAATATGTATTGTTGACAAAAATAAATGCTAATTTTAATGAAGATGTTCTTCCGTTATCTAAAAATAACAACTGTCCCTGCCCTCAATTATTGTGTTGGGATAAATACCATAAATAAGAACATAATTATTATCTTCATTATAAGACTTCCATATTATATCAGTATCCAGATTTAAATTGTTTGTGATATTTTGTTTTCTTATCGTCATTTTATTTACAATCTTCTGATAGATTTGATAACATCACTAATTATCTGCACAAACTTTCCGAAGAGTTAAAGATATTGTGTTAAAGATATGTGCGTGCGTGTATGTGCTTGTGTGTGCTTGTGTATGTATGTATGTATGTAGGTGTGTGTATGTATGTGTGTGTGTGCGTGTATGTGTGTATGTGTGTGTGTATGTATGTATGTATTGTGTGTGTGTGTGTATGTATGTGTGTGTGTGTATGTGTGTGTGTGTGTGTATGTATCTGTGTGGTGTGTATGTTGTGTTGTGTGTGTGTGTGTGTGTGTGTGTGTGTGTGTGTGTTTAGGTGGGAATTATTTATTAAATTTAGTACCTTTTTATACATATAATCAACGTACATTACAGAGAGTACTTATCTATTTTATTGTTTTTACAGTCACATTATTTGGGGTATCATTGTACAGACCATTTGAATGACTCCGGCTAGTAATGCCACTTTATTAAATACACATTATTATTATTATTATTATTATTATTATTATTATTATTATTAATGGAGGACATAGTTTGCTTATTCAGGAATGTAAAAATAAGCCTATTCCATTGAGCTTGCTCAGTCATGCTGATTAGATCCAGGTATCAGGGGATAATTACCATATCCAGGTGGCGGATCTTTCAACGACAAATTGCAATGTGTTCTGGATTATCCACTTTCACAGACAAATTGTAAGATTTGTTCAGTCTGGATAGGGTCAGAACGAGCTTTTGATGAGCAGGAATCATCTGATAAAATAAACTGTTTGTTTAGATCTAGTATTTATTGTCTACACCAACATAACGTAAATACAACGCTACTAATGGCACGGTAGAGTGAGTGAGTCATTGAGTGAGTGAGTGAGTGAGTGGTTGAGTCAGTCAGTCAGTCAGTGAGTCAGTCAGTGAGTCAGTCAGTCAGTCAGTCAGTCAGTCAGTCAGTCAGTCAGTCAGTCAGTCAGTCAGTCAGTCAGTCAGTTAGTCAGTCAGTCAGTGAGTCAGTCGGTCAGTGAGTCAGTCGGTCGGTGAGTCAGTCGGTCGGTGAGTCAGTCGGTCGGTGAGTCAGTCAGTCGGCGAGAGAGCCACTCGTGAGTGAGTGAGTGAGTGAGTGAGTGAGTGAGTCAGTCAGTCAGTCAGTCAGTCAGTCAGTCAGTCAGTCAGTCAGTCAGTCAGTCAGTCAGTCAGTCAGTCAGTCAGTCTATTATTTAATTATGCGTGTATATGAGCGCGCGTGCACGTATATGTTATAGTATTTTGGAACAGGTACAATTTTGTCAAACAATGTACATGCTTACATACATATGAACTTACCCGTTTTTACTACTACTACTACTACTACTACTACTACTACCACCTCTACATCATCATCATTTTATACTACTTAGTAAATGTGCTAATTATTAATTAATTAAGCTTAATGCTCTAATTATTTACTTAAAAGGCGAGACGACAATAATAATAATAATAATAAATAATAATAATAGTTGTACTAAATATTACACAGTTTTCTATTAATATTTATAACTTTGTTGTTATATCCAACTGTTTCTTTAGTGACGACTCCAACCTTCTCGACGAGAAAATATTATATTTGTGTAACATCGGAAATGGTCATCAATTATCGCCCACCCAGGTAGCGAGCTAAACCTGCTCAGACCAGCTGCCAACTGGGCGACCAGATCAGCTGGATATCGGCCACGGATCCAGATCATTATCATCGGCCAGTCTGATTCATGGCTGGCTGTCATCTGGAGCAAAATCAAACCACGGACTCGACGCCGTTGCTAAACTTATCTAACCCAATCAATGACGATTACCAACAGAGTGATAAAATATCTCACCTGGCTGCTGAGCAATAAAAAGTGGACCTCTCCCAGCGATATAATGACATTTTGGCCGGAGATGGCACGCTGATTTTTAATACGTTACCAAGCAACCGCATGCATACTCGGCAGGTACAGCCAATAAGCGGGCTATAACATTTACCTGACTTATGAGAAATGTTTAAATCAGCCCGTAGTGTTCCTAGCATCATCGCGGTAAATTAACCTCACACCAAGTTAGCTCTCCACGCGCGGCGAGTACCTGCGTCCCTATACAGCAGGCGTGTGTGCGGATGCATGCGTGCTACGAACTGATACGATTGGAGAAATAAACGATCAGCGAGAAACATTTTATATTAATAACTGTTTACTATATCCGGTGTAAAAGAGGACTTTTTCGCTTTGAATATTGATCTGTACTCGTGGATCTTCAATAGTTGACACTCTACGGATCTTAATTAAGGATCGTACTATTTTAGATACAGGTTTACGTTATATAAACCACAATATATCCAGCTCCTAGATGTTGAAGCGCGATTTTAATATTTGCGCGCGCGTGAGTGTGTGTGTGCAAAGTGCGCGCGCGTGCGAGAGAGAGAGAGAGAAAAAAAGAGCGCGCGCGCGTGTTGTGTGTGTATGTGTGTGTCTGTCTGTCTGTGTCTGTCTGTGTGTGTGTGTGAGAGAGAGAGAGAGAGAGAGAGAGAGAGGTGTGTGGGTGTTGCTAGTTTGCGTACATATTTTAATTAGTTATACTGTATGCGTAGAGATGTGCCAAACTTTCTACTTGCTAGGCTATATAAAACTTACCTGGTCTAATAATAATCCCATTAATTAATATTCCGAAAATAAAATCATCAGATTTCACATAATGTTAGCATATTACAATAATATAATTCCCTGTTCCGTGTGTTGTTGGACGAAGCTCCGAATGCTGGCACATAAGACAAACGACTGGGTGGATTTAGCCGAGTATCCCATCCTAGTCGTTTTCGGGCATAGCAAGCATTCTCCACCAACTTGGGCAACACAGAGATTACAACAAATAGTATCACCTCAAAAAAAACGATCACGTGTTATATGGCTGTAAATCTATCGTGATGTAGAACTCAACAGAGATAGCACACACACGCGCGCGCACACACACACACACACGCACGTACGCACGCGTGCACGATGTGTGTGTGTGTGTGTGTGTGTGTGTGTGAAGCGGTACTAGTTCAAACAATTACAAATCCTGATTGATCAGTCTCTCAAACTATTTCCAGATCAGAGACAATCATTTATCGAGATGTCTTGTTCCGACTTTTGTCAAAAAGTCAAAATCAGTCGTCTTAACTATCATATATTTGATAACAACTAGCATGCTCGTCGTGGACTGTACTAGATTGTACTGGGTTGTATTAGGTTGTACGGGGTTGCGAGAAGAACTCCGGTTTGAGTTTTAACTTCTTTACTCCGCGTCACGTGACCGGATTACTAAATAACTGAAGTGGGTGTACGATGGAACGCCGGTATACTTCACGGGAAGCTGACGACGTCACCTGATCGCACAGTTCTAACGACGAAGCGGCAAATTGGAAACAAGTAAAGGCTTAAAACCAAATAAATTATTTATAGAAAAGCTGCTCGATCTAAAAAAATAAAAATAAATACACAAACAGCTGATAATATAATAAACAACTACAGTAAACACGATACCGTTCAAGAAAAACTGATATTAACGAGGAGCCCTTTACCTGCCGGAATATATCATTTAATTAGCGAACGATAATTAACGGAAGGGACACTTTATCCGATACAGAGGACCATTTGGTCACAAGCCACCGAATTCTATACGAAATTCAACTCGAATTTCCGACCCCGGTCACGTGGATGAAATAAATTAATTCGTTTCCACGGCAACTATCTTCCAGAAAGCCGGCGGAAAAGTAGAAAAATGGAACGGCGCGAGCGGTGAAAAGTTTTCTTTCGACAAACACAATTTGGACGGTTTGGTCATGGTGATGGAAGACCGGGCGCTATCCAGACGGCAGGCGACACGTTCATATCGGCTCGAGTTCTGGATCATTCAGCTATATAATTCTTCCTGGAAAATTGTAATTCTATTCGACCGTGACCAATAATGGCGGGCTATCGATAAGAAGGCGCGAGAGTCGGTGATTTACCGCGAATTTTATCATCGGCAACAACAGCTGCGTTACAGGCTCACCATGCCCAGCTGTGGTACACGGCTTGCCGTGGCCGCTGCCGCTGGTGGTGGTGGAATGAGCCGCTGATGCCGACAGATCCAGACACGTGCCACCTCGTGCTCTCTGTTTTGCCCGCCTATTCGCGAGATCCTGATCACATCCTGACGTGTAGCGGGCTCAGGTCCTGGATCCCCACAGCGGAGTGTAGACAAACTGTCGCAATGCGATGTTTACATGTTTACGTTGCTGTAACTCTAAGCTGCCTTCGGCCCATCTTCGATGCCCCGTCGTGGCTTCTGGCAGTCCACAGTCAGGCTAGAAGTCTTCACGATCCTGGACAATAAACTAGGCCTAGGTGTGTGTGTGTGTGTGTGTGTGTGTGTGTGTGTGTGTGTGTGTGTGTGTGTGTGTGTGTGTGTGTGTGTGTGTATTCCTCTTCCGGTCGGGGGAGATGTTGGGACGTTGTTTTCTCGTTGTTTTCTTGTTGTTTTAGTGCAAGTGTCCCGTTTCGTGATGGTTTTCGATGTGTTAAGTTATACGGCTCTACGGTCGGGCAGCGGCCTGGGATGGGTATTTGTTTGGAAGAAAAGCATATTAAAGAGCCCCCGCTGTCAGAAGGGAGACTTGTTGGCGGTAGTTAGGAATCGAGGGATGGACTGGTCTCTCTCTCCTCTCTCCCTCTTTCTCCCTCACCCCCCCCCCCCTCTCTCTGTCTTTGACAAGTCTAAACGTCTAGACTTATGTATCTTTATTCATAACGTACACATGCATAAACATATACATATACACATGCACATACATATAAAGCATTCCCCATACAAAGTTGTGTTGTGAGGCTACTTACAGACCAATGACAAAATAGGTGTCTTACCACGGAAATACGCTATTCCAGATGAAGTTCCCTGAAGAATTGTCCATGTCTTGTACTGATGCACGCACGCACGCAAGCACACAAGCAAGCAAGCACGCATGCAAGCACTCATATATATATATATATATATATATATATATATATTGTGTGTGTGTGTGTGTGTGTGTGTGTGTCTTTTTAAATTGATCGATTATCGCCCAATACTTCCAGCTTCTAGTTAAATGACGGCGAAGAAAATAGAAGCGCTCATCAAATGTATTGATCAGAATGATATATATATATATATATATATATATATATATATATATATATATATAAAAATTTAGAGAGAGAGAGAGAGAGAGAGAGAGAGAGAGAGGGAGTAGCTGTTGTATAGAGTTGTTATCGTATGTAGACCTCTGACCAATTGCTAAGAGGGAGTGATTACGATTTCTGATTTTCTGTGCCGGTGTCTTCTTGCACACTCGTCACACATGCGCACACTCAGACTCCTTTCCACTGCGCCGATCGCTCTATTGTCTTAAAAGGCTACAGCCCTCCATCCCAACAGGCAGCAGCCGACAACATCGAATCGCTACCGCCGCAAATGGCCGAAATGGCGAATAAAAGCATTTGCATGTTTGACTAATTCGCTCATTATCAAATATAGCCCGAGTTATCATTTTTATCTGCTCGAGCCGAGCCTAGCAGAGCCACACCCCGACCGAGGCGACGCACTCCCTGGCTCTGGTCAATGGCGTGCCATTCATAAACTGCGCTTTAATTGTGGCGATGAGAAAGTCCAGACGGCCGAATGCAAAGTGCCGTCATGACTATACGCCATCGGGTCTGTTGACCCTCAAAGAGCCTCAATTATTGGTGAGGAGGCAGCGGGAAGTCCTGGCCGGAGCAGGCCATCCATTAGAATGTGTCTAGCCGATAACGACGTCGATACTGGGGCGTGTGTTATAGAGATAAGCGTCTGTACATTCTTCGAGGCGAGCCCACACCGGATGTAAAGTGTGCGTATGCGCAGGTGAATGGTGGAGCGTGGCTGGATCCGGATCGCTTCTGGATATGTTGGCCATTGTAGTCTTTATGGAGTGAGTCAGTTTGTTGGTCGTTATCAGATCCGGTAGTAAGTCCGTAGCGGTCCTGATTGGCTCTCCGGCACGTCATCTTCATTGCTGTTCTGGATTTGGGATCTGTAGAATCTTCGGTGCATTCGTCATTTATCTGAGTTATCGTGATGCGACTCTCCGTGTGATTTCTTTATTTATGTAAGAAGCTCAGGTAAAACTGCTCTTTATGAAATGATAATATATAAATTATATCCGTCCGTCCGTCCGTCCGTCCGTCTGTCCGTCTGTCTGTCTGTCTGTCTGTCTGTCTGTCTGTCTGTCTGTCTGTCTGTCTGTCTGTCTGTCTGTCTGTCTAACAGGGCACACCGTCGCCATTTCGCAATATATTAACCAAATAACCATAAAATCATTGATATCTTTGTTTCCTAATAAAAATATCTCCTTTAATCTAGTAAATAATAATCACATTTATTCATCTTTTGACGATGACAATGGTGCTGATCGCGATAATGACCACAACAACATCAACAACACCAATAAAAATAATAGTAATAATAATAATAATAATAATAATAATTCAGGAAATATTGGGTATTTCTAGTTATAGCCTCCGGGATCGTTCGCCATCGAAGTTTTTTCGCCACCTGGCTTGTTTACCACAGACCACCAAATTTCCTGGACCCATTCGGTAAATTCGTCACACAAAATGTATGTAGCGTACTTTAAAATAGCTATATTAATGTTTTAATTACTGGCATTTGATAAGCGCTTCTCTGTGAAATAAACAGTATGAGTTATTATTAATTCACTGTAATAATATGAAACCAAATTGTATCCAAACATCGAGTTGATGATGATGATGAAGATAATAATAATAATAATAGCATCATTACTATTAGAAATGGTGCATTTATTTAACGTTTGCTTCAGTAATATACTCCTCAGAGCTGAAGGTTAATAAAAATCACATTAATGATAAGAGATAATATTGAGCTAATTAAAATAGTCAATGAAATAAAGTTATGCTGCTGGATTTAACCCGTCCCCCCTTTATCTAATATATATATATATATATATATATATATATATATATATATAGAGAGAGGGGGGGCTGCATGAGGCAGTAGTTTATGACTGATTGGTTCTGATATAACCATAAGAAAACGGATATTACAGGTGATGTCACTACACCATGGGGTCAATGACTACACCTACACACCAACAAACACACCTACACCTCCACACACATACATACACCCACACACCCACACACACACACACACACACACGCGCGCGCGCGCCATCAATCAAGATTTACTCGAAACCCACAACACTACACCTGTTCTCATTACAGTCGTAAATTAGTTCTAGAAAAAAAGTTAATCAGAGGAAGAAAAGTAAACTAAAAAAAAGTAACAACGAAATAGTGAGAGAAGTGACGTTTGTACGAATGTGAATTAAGAAGCTGTTGAAATGAAACTATGTTATTGTGTGTGTGTGTGGGGGGGGGGGGGTGCGTTTTGTTTGTGTGTGTTACTAAATCGACGTAATACAAACGGAAGTGAACGTACAAAATGCTAAAGAGAACACGAAGAAAAAACCTCACGTAAACGGTAGCAGAAGTGAGCGGAGAAAAAAGCCGGCCGATGTTAACACAGGTAAGCCTGTCTACACCTGTAATTAGTGGTCTATATTTGATTTTATACAAGTGTTTATCAACCGGTTAGCTACAGCTGGCTGTTGTTAGCGGTTAAGTGAGATGCCTACAATATGGTCGATAGTCAGCATTCGTTTGTTACAAATACATCACAGGAAATTTTAATTCAGCAGTTCCACTGAACGTCCATCTTGAGGCTGTGAACGTACTATAGACGGTGAAATGTTGTACATTCAAACGTCAGGTCATTCTGGATCTACCCGGAAAAGACGTTTCCCGGACAAAACGGTTCAAGAACCGACTTCCTCTATGGCTTCGAATGCTTCCGGTAGTGTCACGTGGCCGCCGGAGGTCTCCACGTGCACTGCGTGTCCGGGTCAAAGGTCGACGCACAATCTACGGCGTAAAGCACTCCGGTAAAGTGCGGGCTAAGTGGCGAGTGTCAGCTTTTATCCGCCGAGTGCGAGCCGGTCGATCCATAATTCATAAACCGATAACGCCATTGATGTGACGTCATCCCGGCCGCCCGTCGGAAGCGGGCCTACTAGTGACGTCACCGAAGCTTTTAGGCGTCATCGCGGTTCAGCGAGAGCTGTTAAACGTTTGATAGAAGGGTCGCCGACTCGTCTGTTATGTCGACATATTGATCCTGATCGATGATGATGGAATGTCGAAATTAATCCCGTCCTCTCTCCCTCTGACGTTATCCATGTCTCGTGTCGGCTGAGTGTGCCGTTAGTTCTCGATTTCCGGTCAACCGGAACGATGTCAATACGACGAAAGGGGCGATAATCGGGTGACTAGCGAATGTAGTAATGTCCGGTCGGGTTTTATGGCGGCTTATTATCTTATTAAATAAACTCAGTTGCTGATAAGAAAATGCTGCCGTTCTATAGATAATACCCGTATACAGATACTCTTAGATGAAGAGAGTACACACCTCTTCCATAGGTTGGCATCATCTACTGGTTGTAACCGTACTGAGAGGGTTGTACTTGTAACCCTACCCAGAGGGTTGCAACGATACTCGTAGGGTTGTAACCGTACTCGGACGTTTGTAACCGTACTCATAGGATTAGTCCCTTGTTTTAGACTCAATTCCGGTTATAGACATAGCATAGTTGATGGGAGACTGCGTAATGAAACATCACATAAATACAGCTATGAGTCGGGTTCGAACATACAGCTTAGAAATATGTAGGCTAATTCTCTGAGTGAGTGAGTGAGTGAGTGAGTGAGTGAGTGAGTGAGTGAGTGAGGCGGATATGACTAAAACCCGTAGAACAAAATCCTATATAAACTTCAACGGTATGTGAACAGAAGCGAATAGAACCTTAAAATTATTGCTACTTATCAAATCTGTTTTAATAATATTATTTTTACAATTAGAATTGTGGTTATCATTATTATAATAATTACTATTATTGGATTATAATCTGACAATTAAATCATTAACTAATGTTAATAAAAATCAGGTTATAATTATTATTAAGTCATTTATTCGGGATTTGTAGATAATGTTTTTGTTTGTTTCCTAGTTCTAACAGTCAGAACTTTGATTATATATATATATATATATATATATATATATATATATATATATATATATATATATAAGAGAGAGAGAGAGAGAGAGAGAGAGAGAGAGAGAATGATTGGTTAATATTATATTTGTATATGATACTAATGTGGACTTTGCCTACATGTACCGTGAACCGTTAGCGCTGAAAGTCCAAATCGTAGTAAGAAATACTAAAACTGTTGGCTGAAGGTTAATGTGTATTTGGTACTAATTAATACTAACTAGATAATATTGGTGATGTTGATGATAAGAATAATATTAATAATTGGCCAATTTAATAACGATCGCTGGACCTAAACTCCGACCCCCCCCCCCAACCAACTTCAAATACTCTGCTTTTGAATGTTTAATTTTAACAATTTTAAATACCAAAAGATACTATAAATGTTATCTAGAAAGGGGTAATAGTTGGGTTTTGGTGTAATGAATAGACGGATATTAAACATATATGATCATCAATTGATAAACTAATTTTTAAAGTATATATATATATATATGTGTGTGTGTGTGTGTGTGTGTGTGTTAGGGGGGCGGAGCCTGTACATGCTTGTACGACTTAATTTATATATGTATGTTAGGAGGGCGGAGTCTGTACATGCGTGTATGAGTTCATTTATATATGTATTTTAGGGGGGGGGCGTTCTTTTTACATGCTTGTATGACTTCATCTGTGCATGTATGTTAATGAAGACATCACAAGCTAATCTTCTCATTTCATTTCGCTACATTACACCTTAAGACGATCCTGTCAGTGTCTAATCTGGCTTGTTGCTGGATCCAGTACAGGTGTCTGACAGCCATTAGAAAGCCATCAGGATACATAATTACCGTGCCATCTGGATAGCCGAAGCGAATCACTAAACGGCACAACGATCGGACACACACACACACACACACACACATGCTAGCATTATATCTTTATCACATATTTGGTTCTGTTCGTTGGCTAATATTAATGCTGATCTAACATATACAGGGATTATACGTACAACATAACCTGATGTTGTATTATTATTGTTGTCAGTAAATATCTCTTTCCGAGTCGACCTCCTTTTGTGAAATTTCTATAAATAGATGTTCGATTTGTTGTGTCCCTAAGGTCGGCGTGTTAGTTTTACCTTATCTATCATCCACACGTGTACTCCAGGATCCACCCCCAATTTTTTTTTGTATCAGGTGGAAAGAAACTGATTTATCCTCCGAGATCATCACTTCATCCAACAGAGAAAGAGAGTAACCGCCAGTGGTTCGCTTTCACCTGGCAACGGTATTAGTTGTTATATATTTTTATCCCGTTTTAGAAGTATTCACCACTGAGTTGAGAAAGTAACGAAAACGCGACACATTCAAACAATTATAAAGAATATAGTCCTTTCGTCACGGTTGGCTAATGTTGTTATTATGTAATATTATAACACTACATTCCACATTATTGCGGTCAGTCAGCAGGCGTTTGAGATCACCAAAAACCCTAAGGATTGCCGATAAATCGGACTCCCCCGCGATACACCGATATGTAATCACCCTTCCGGTACTTACTATTTCGGCGGGGGGTCCACTCTCAATCAGATAGAGTCGGGTACACTAGAATGATTAATTCGCAAGCCCCGAGGAATTAAAGTAGCAACTTGACACGTCTTGTAATTTGTGTGCTGCAGTGAGGTTCATTAACGTGTCATAAAAGTGTCAAGAACTTGAATTAATAGATTTACAATGAAGAGACGGTTGGACGTCCGACATCGGTTTTATTATCTCCCCAATATTTGGGAGTGTCATCATAAAGTCAGTAAGTATCATAAAATCGGCCAAAATCTCCTCCCCCACACAGGCGATAATAGAATTCATTTCAACATAAAATGTGTGAAGGTGACTAAAGCCCATACCTGTCAAAATCTAGGGATCTAATATTAATAAATAGGGTGGGGGGATGTCCTATAATATTAAATATCGTTATATCTATTACGGTAAATATTGATGTCATATTGGTCGGTAGCTGTCACACTTTTAGAGAACTCACTCTAAATGTAGGAACTCATACTAAATGGGGATCTGTCTCTATATAAATTATGATGTATATAAAATACTCCAATAATGTCTTGACAACTACCTAAACGTTATACTAATATAATGTTATTGTCACAACTATATATATATATATATATATATATATATATACACACACACACACACACACACACACACAAACATATTTATATACATTACTTATATAGATGATGATGGTTATTTTGTGTTTTGCGGCTACTTTTGTGCACAAGGTAGGCTAAATGGGCCGAGCGACCTCCAAAGATAATGAAGCGAAGTCAAAGATGAAACACCGTTCAGATATGTCCAGGCCGAGATTCGAACACGGTTGGTAGTAATATGTGAGCCAACACGCTACCTTTAGACCACGGAGGCGCCCCCATTACTTGATTAGAGAGGGGTCGAATATATATATATATGTGTGTGTATGCGTGTCTACAAAACACAATGTCGCTCGTTAGGATTTACTTCAATAAACAGATATCCAGAAGAGATTAGTGTTTAGACTGAGATGTGTACAACTCTCAGACAACTGTGTGACTAAATTGGGGAGAAACTTCGTAATAATTTATCATCCATTTTGGGAGGGATAATAAGTAAAAAAATTATATTTCCCTTTATATCATAACTTTCAATATGATAGTTTCACAAAAGATATATGATCTGAATATAAATGAAAAAAACAATCTTTGAGGAGAAAGTTCCTTGTCACCGACAAACTTTACTCCGCCCGATAATTAGTATGAGGTATTCGTCAAAGAATATATCCTTCGTTTTATGACATCTAATTAATTTATGATGATTTCCTTCAGCTGGCCTTCTCTGTTATTGAGATTATCGACTACAAACAAAACGATCCGTTCTGGGGCAAATCTTTCAGTTTATTGTCTTCCTATTCAACTGCAATAAATATACGATTTATTAATGAAACGTTTAATATATGGCATCTCCCTGTTTTTTTAAAAGAAATGTAGCCAAAACTGATATGTTGAAATATTAAAGTAAAATGAGGGACCTCTTGGTGGTCATTTTAGGGGAGTGTGAATGCACCCAATTTATGGGCTAAATTGTTCAAAGGTTTGTATAATAAAATTTCAAGTAAATTTGCCGAAAAATGTATATTATTTACCTGAAAAGTTGGATGTATTGTATGATTAAAGGTCTATTCAATTTGCCAGAATGCAAACTCGTTTAATATTAAGAGCAATATCTCTGAATGTTTACGAAGACATTTTGTTTTATGATCAATACTAAAGAACAGAGAAGGCGGATCAAATTTAGCCCAAATTGTACTTAGTTAGTTACCATAATCAGTTAACACGTGAGAATTAATTAACTACATGTAGCTAGTGGCGCTAAGTATTTAGGTAAGTCAGGTGTTTTGTTTACTAAAGAAGGATGTGCTGAACCTGTTTACCTAATAAGTAAAAAGTACTTGAAAGAAGAAATACTGTTAGAGCGTTACGGCTGGAAATAGCCGCGCAATATTTTTAAAATAAATATCTGCCTACAAGACGAAAATTTCACGTTCTATAGTAAAGTATTTATTGTACTTTCCAGGGCTAAGTCTTTGTTAGCTATGTTCTGGGTTTCTTTTCAAATATTAAGTTTCATTTTTAGTTAAGTTCTGGTTGTTTTGCGGTTCCTAGAAATTTAATGTGGGTGTGTAAAGGTTTGCAGTTTTATAGAATACAAACCAGTGTACATATATGAAAACGTGTTTTAAATACACAGGCTTATATATATATGTTATGTATTTTGGCATACAAGAAAAAAGAACGATGTGCACAACTATATGATTTATGAATGGTACATAAAATAGATTAAACATGCTGGATACACTCCATTATCATAAAATATGCATCTATATACAGTGATAAATCCATTCTTATATTATAATACAACAGATATGTTGAATAAGGCACAATCAAATTTGTTTGATTACTTGTAATCGCTAGGCACTTTTTCGTCGTCACAATATTGTCACATGTAGGTATCACATCCATCCAGATTGCGAAATCAGTCCACTTGTCCTGAACAGCAATCGGGACAATGTCCCGTTTTATCACACCGACACCCCACCCCGGAAGTGAGACTGCCTTCGACGAACAATGGCGGGCGCAATATCAAAATAATAATAACATCAAACAAACACGGGATATGATGGTATTTGGTGGCTGCCTAAAAAACAAGAAGCTTCAGACAGGTCGAGAGATATGCAGTAATATTGGCTAGATAAATACTAATATTCGGATGGTTAGTCTACCCTGAGCTTCACTATAGCACCTGTTATATGTACCCAGCATGGATGAACAATATAAATGGATTAGTTCCGAGTCATTAAAAAGACACGGATTAATCTCAACCAGGCGTTGATTGATCGGCGATATGAATATGATAATCGAACATCTTGATAACCGGTTTGGGAGGATATTGTGATACGGAAACGAAAGAATATGGAACAAACTCACCCCAAAACAATAACATAAACACATCCTACTTGAATAATGAACATATTTCCAACATCAATCTGAATTATGACAAAGATCCCAGGTAGAGAAATACTCGTTCAGGTGTATCTTTCTAATTACATGTACCTGGACAACGTAAAACAAATATCACGTTATCCTTCTTCAAGAAACACGAAAGTCGCTGTATCTACCTTCATCAGTCACAGATAGCTTGTATTAACGTAAATCATCATCACGGTCATATTAATATTAATTCTTCTTGTTTGTACTCCAGTCACCGTGGACTATGTACGATATAGTTTTAAAAATACGTCTTGATTTTTTTATAAAAAGACAGATACTCACTCAAAATACATTAAATTATTTTTTAAGAACAACATCGGTACACACAAACACATATAGGGATGATTGAGAGTATTCTAACAACTGTATATTATATTCTAGTTATTGTACAACATTAGTGGTGACCGAACAGGCATCTGAAAGTTGGTTTAAAGTCTAATTCAAGGTGAGCTTCGTAGTTCGGAGTTAATGTCGCCTGACCAGTTTTTCCTCATGGATGACCACTGTCCGTATTCAATGTCTGGTTATTCAATAGACGGACAGAACGAATGTGAACTCACAGATACAGGCCAGTTCGCCGTTAGGGCGGCTCGCGCGCGTGGCTACATCTCCGAAACCTATAAATGCGAAACTGAAACCATCCATGCGGCGTACGACACGAGCAAAATAAGTTACGTAAACAGTACAGCACACCACGTGATCAGTGCGCAAGCACAACAACAAAAAACGGATATGGGACATCTCGTGATCAGTCTCATTTTGGCGACGAGGATTGTGGTGGTGGTGTGTGTGAGGGGGGGGGGGGTTATTGTTCTCTCTCACAGTTACATTCACACCCAGTCTTTGTACCTCTCTCAACATGCTCCTACAGCCACTGTACTATGAGACATGCCACCATTATCAGAAGGATTACTGTACATGGCCGCTAAGTTACGGTCAAGGAGCTGATTTCCGACAGACTGTAGACTAGAGGCGATCGATGAGGGTATGTTTGAGTAGGTCGTCTTTATGTTCGACGCCGTTGGCATGTGAGGAGGACTCGGGCCGCGGCCTAGGCCGGTGTTGGGGCTCGACTCCGGCGTCGGCAGGAACGACAGGTCGCCGTTAGAGCGCGCCACCATCGCCTTGGAGTCCAGCACCCGCGACGTCATCATGTGTCCGCCGGAGAGCGGAGATAGACCGCACGATTGGTCGTTGTTGTTGTTGTTATTATTTGTTTCCTGTTTTACGTGAACGTTCGAATCTGTAAGATGGAGGAAATAAGTAATCAATAAATAGGATGCATTAACAGTGTTCTCTGGATACGAAGAGGAACTTACAAACAATGACATACACCTACTCAACACAGGTAGTGACATACCTTGAGGGGTTGCTGATGAGATTCCAGTTGAAGATGAAGATGTGGCAGGTTTGAGGGGTGTTTTAGGCTTCCTCTTCCTTGTTTGTATGCCATCCTTCCTCATTGACAACGGCCGATTAACCTAATAGTAATATATATATATATATATATATATATAGCGTCACTGTAAATGTAACATACTATATTCTGTTATTTATTAACTTTATAATACATTATATGGGCTTGTTGACAGACATAATAACCTACATCAACCACATTACGTACCCCATGTAGTTTATAATATAGACCACAAGCGTTGCAGACAGGTTCTCCTTCGGTATTTCTCCGCCAGAGGGTGGTAGTGGTCGTATGACAATTAGCACAGCTCAGGCCAACTCGGCGTGAGGCGCTCTGCTTAACATGGGAAATAATAGTACACTGTCAGCATGGTTATAAACTAATATAGTGTCTAGAATAACTACCGCGTACCAAATAACAAAGTTCCCCGGATTAGACCGGTCTGTTTAATACATAATTGTTACATAACGATTTCAGGCCGTTAGCTAAAATGACATAGTATATATATTTACCAATCTTTTTTGCGGTTTCATCAGCGGCCTATTAAGGCCGTTCATCTTGTGATATAGTCCACAGGCATTACACAGGTAATGGCCCGTACCATCACGACGCCACAAGGGTGTCGATATCGAGCCACAGTTGACGCATTCACGACCTTCTCCGAAGTATTCTCCGGGCTCTGTGGAAAGACAGACAGTCAAGGTAAGTAATTAATTAACGAGAGAAGTAAAATAAGGAAGCTTTCTGAGCTTCATTATTTATATTTTCAAATATTAATTGCCTACAGCAGAATGTACTGAGACATGTGAAGGCCGACAACGAATGGCACCCCACCAAGGGGCCTCCCGATAAGCGTCAAACAGCGTACTGTTAGAGAGGGAACGCACATCTCGGATATCCCGATAAGTGTCAAATGTAAAACATTATGTTCGCGACCCTAAAGCTATAATTATGACGTAGCGCAAGATTTAAATGAATCACGTGTCAAGCTAATGTTTATGTGGATTTGGGGAGGGGTGTATGTGTCGGATCTTTATCAAAGCACCATCCGCCCATCAACTTCTCTTAGAGTCGTATCGACATTATAGTCCTGGTACGCTCTCCAAGTTAAGGTATCTGTTTTGTTAGTGTCCTGAACGGAGTCCACAAACGGCCGCCAATCGAATCCGTGCACATTGCCGAGTCTAGGTGGCGCCTCCAAGTCCGGAAAGTCTCAGTCCAGAACCGAGAACGAGCCTGTAGAAATCAGCGCTAGGTGGCCGCCTTCGAGAGCGTTATGGATCGCTTTTCACAACTTGTTTGTACAGCAAATTAGAGCTTTCTGGACACGTCGGAAAGAGAGAGAGTACTCGTTATGCGAGTAACACGAGATCGACGTCTTGTTACTTGGTTTTTATGTGCTGTTCAGCGGCCGAGGTCACATTTTGGATCCGGAAAAGGGAAACTGGAGAAGCGGCCAGAGAGAGAGAGCGAGACCAGCTTTCTGTGTATTAAGGATTTGTTCCTATCTGGCCAGACGCTGGGCCGCTTTTGATTAAATTACATCGTGCTTATTAGGCAACAATTATTGAGTTAATTATAGGTAGGATCACCGTCTACTGGCCGGATTTGGGTCGAGAGACCATTAAAACAATGAATTTGGAGAGTAGTTTGAAGGAAAATCTGTTTGATACTTGGGAGAGGTGGACAAGGAAATTAAAGATAGTAAATCAGAATATTTACCAACACCCTGTCCTATATATTACCACAAACATTTGACAGATGTAGTTCGCCCATTTTCGATATAAGTACTGATTATTTTCTCTCATTGTTATCGTCGCTTCAAAATTATACGGATCTGCTGTTTGGCATTGATTAGGTAAGGTAATCATCGTTCAGGATAGAAATCCTCTATGTGGGCCAAACATCAGAACCGGAAAACGCTTTATGGTTTGGTTCACAACTACTCGGTGACGATTTGACCTCCAAAACGAGTAGTCAAGCTAGGTCAGACCGATCCCCCCCCACACACACAGAGAGAGAGAGAGAGAGAGAGAGAGATATATATGCATAGTGTCGTCTGGTATGCCGCCGAGGGATAACACGATCCAGATTGCTCGAGAAGTCGACATCAGGGTAATACGACCTCAAAATATTGGCCATCTAGTTTTCCATCGACTGGTCAGAGTTAGTACTCGGCTGACTGACTGACAAACAGCACGAAAGAGGCGCCACCGTCGCGTGGTATACATAATGTTTGTCAACACGTCTAAATCTGGATTTATTTTTATTTACGACCACAATCTGTCGACTCGTTAACGGCATCACGATAAATAGTCGGCTGACAAGTGTACGCAAGCTTCTAGACTAAATTATTTTATCGCAAAACGATAACTCCCTCTTCCTTCTTTAGATAGTTGGACGCTACGATGGCACACTGTTTAGATTCAGAACACCAAGTTGTGGGTTCGACACCGGCTCACACCCGTGTTTGTGGGATGTGTATCCCTGGGGAGTGGCCCCGCGGTCATGTACGACGTGCGACCGGCGGCGATCCTAAAGAACTCAACTTCTAGAAATGATCAGCGTTACAACGACCTGGGCATATAAAAATAATATCAAATAATTTTCAACGCTCCGAGTGATGACTATTAACCCCCCCCCCCCCACACACACACTAAAAAAACTATTTACGGCGTGATAAATTCCTACTCCGTTTCTTCGAGGAATATTTTACGTTGTGTCCGTATATCATCCCCACGTCGGGGTAATGGTAGGGCTAACACTGCCCAAACTGGTAGCTACCATATATAAATAGTTATTCCAATAAATTCATCCTCAATAATAATTTTGTTGAACACTCGTTTTTGCCTGAACAATTTCGGATTACTACGTTTGTAAATTATTGAACAAATACACTATCATTTCATCATTTGTAAACATACTATCATTTCATCATTTGTAAAGATAGTATCATTTCATCATTTGTAAAGATAGTATCAATTCATCATTTGTAAATGTACTATCATTTCATCATTTGTAAATATAGTATCATTTCTTACTTCCATCTTCATGATCTTAGTGAGTATTAGATAATAGAGATATGACTTACCTAAAGTCCTTGAGTACTGTAGTCCTTGTCCTGCCAGTGAGAGTCCTTGGGTATAATTATAATTACCCCAAGACCCTAACTCGTTACTCATATATGGACTAAATGGTGAGAGTCCATTAGACCTATATAACGGGTCACCGGCACTGATGGTGGCGCCATCTGTCCTGTGCCATGACGTCAGCGGCGTCGGGTAGCTCTGCGACGGGACGCCGGAAGTGTACGACGAGTAGCCGCTGCCGCACTCGGACGTCATCGGCCATGGCGAGGCTCCGACGCCGGAAGTGCGCTGTGCGGCCGGAGGCGGATATGACGTCATCATGGCGTGCGTCGTCGGCACGTAGAGCGGGCCGGAAGAGGGCGTCGATAGCGACGACGGTGCGGTCGTGTCCGATCCTGGATAGATGTTGATGACGTCGCTGTGCGAGGCGGCCGTCGGCGTGAAGTATCCGGGTAAGACCGACGATGGCGGAGGTATGGCACTCGAAGTATCCCGTGACGTCACTGGTCCCGATGATCCCGAAGGACCGCCGGAGCCCTGCATTTGTATCCCGTGTTCCGTCATCCCGGGTATTAACGTCATCACGTGTTAGCGTTCGTCTATAGGTCGGATAGAGAGATAAAGAAAGAGATAAATTAACTTAGGATTTAGTAAATCAAGTGTCGTCCTTAATCTTTATATCTACGATGTCATCTTGTTATCGGGACCACATAGAAAATACAAGGTCGGTGACTGGGGGGACGGTCACACACACGCACACACACAATGGGGGATAGTAGTTCAGTGGTGAAGGTTATCTGAATACACACGCGCATTCACACACATACACACACAGGGAGAGCTATCCAGTGATGAAGGTCATCATCAACACACACACACACACAGAAATACACACCTGTGGTTCAGGTAATTCGACTCATAACGAGTAATAGTCGATGAGTAAATCATCAAACAGAATTGATAACCACCATCTGAGAGAGTGAAAATATGACATCTGACATCAACACAGAGTTGGCTGTAGCACGTGGGGGGGGGGGAATCCTTTTACCAGGCGATCACCAATGTTTTCACAACCTCTACTTATCTCATACCCCGGCAACTTCGTCCCTTTGTACGGCGGCCGATCCGCTCTAGGATATAGTTGGCCAACGCGAGTACAGCTGGCTCGGTGGCCCTCGTATCGCCATTTCTAATCATAGATACACATACACAGAGTCGAGGCGGTCCCGGCATGCCATCTCTGTGTTTACTAAATAACCACATTCTCGACGTACTTCTCGAGGGTTGTACTTCTATATGGCTGTCGTGGACGGGGGCAGCTCGAGCTGGCGGCCGGACGGAAACTCCATTCGAAACAATAGCCCCTCCGAGTTCAGTGTGCGGCTTAACAATAAACAGTCGTTAATTGTGTGTCAAATAAATCTAGCGCAAGTAAAACAATCAACGATAGAAGTACTCGGGACGGGCCACGGCCACATAACAACAACAACAATATAAGTCGGTGGTAAAATGGAAAAATGGCCGAATTGTACCGGCTTTGGTCAAGTGCCGTGTTTTGTTCGCGTCACTGTTTGTGTGTGTTTGGTGGCCGAAGCCACTTGTCTTTCGCTTCTCGAATCAACGATATGTAGAAAAGTTCCTTCAGCCGTTCCGCCCCCCCCACCCCACCCATGTAATGGCCACCAACGTTTCGTTTACGAATTCAACGATATATCTTGCAACCTCCATGGATAAATTCATATCGCGCTTGCCCGCAGACGTCTTGCGTGTCGGTTCAAATCCCGACATGACTGTGTCTAGTAGATGTCTCATTCACTCTCTTTGGGGATCGCTACGTCTATTTAGTTCATCGCGTATAAATAAAAGTTAACCGTGAAATAGCAACATTTCACAATTTGTAATTTAAGTTAATTGTTGAAGCAACGACATCGGAATAATTCACAATTGGTGACTAACTGTACACTCATAATACATTTCTTATTTTGAATGTGTATGTTCTTGTTAATTTGGTACACGTGATAGCCGATTTGTGTTTGCTAAAAGCTATTAATAAACAAGAAATATCCACTCATTGAGTAAATTTAACCAAATGTTGCGGGGAAAAATTCGATTTAGAAACTCGACAATGTCTTGTTTCCATAAAATTCTCAATTCCATTCCATGGTACGGGTAAAAAGGTTTCCGGGTGAGCTACCTTCATTCCACATAGCCCCAATTATCTAATACATCAACTGTCTTTACAGAACCGACGACTACCTATGGATGGGAATCCCCCGAAAAGGCTGTTTAAACCATCTTCCTCTGACAGGGACACAAAAGATTGGTATTCTAACATAGAGAAGAGGTACACCGTGAATGATATCGTCAAACATGGCCGCTGACTTGTGAACTGCAGTAACAAGTCGGAGAGATTCACCCAGTTATCATAGGTCTGGTATCGTCTCGGTGTCGTCGTTATCTGTCCCAGTGATAACCTTTATACACGTCGGCAGATAATGTCTATATTTGTTAGACTACTAGACCGATAACAACTTTATCTGTTGTATTATTAGTCTCCGATAAGGTCCTAGAGCGCTGACCTTATGCCAAGAATCAGCACCGGGACCTTGTCTATAGTAATAAGACAATTATTACGATCAGATGTAGAATGATGCGAGATGGGTCAATAAAAACAGATCTCTCTCTCTCTCTCTCTTTGAGAAATATATAAACACCGCCATCACCATTGTCTTAGAGCCACAAATACGGGATGAACAGACCGGCCGACATCCTTCCTACCTGTTGATGATGCAGACACGGGATGAGCAGACAGGCCGACATCCTTCCTACCTGTTGATGATGCAGACACGGGATGAGCAGACAGGCCGACATCCTTCCTACCTGTTGATGATGCCGCGATGTTAAGATGATTATTTGTTCAATTCCGGATCTGAACGAACAGACCGCGAAGAAAGAGCGTCGAAAATCCGATATGCAAGAAGCCTGTAATTCGCTTCCGGTCTACGTCTGGTGTGTGGTCACGTGTGTAATTGCCAACAACCTGACTAACTAACTCCTCCCTGGGTCAGTCTAACTTAGACAAGTATCAATTCTTAAACAATAAATATCAAATATGAGTGTTGTAAGAAATGGAAGGGGAAAAAAGCTGTTTGTGATCGCTTATTGATTAGACTCAAACGTACAAATTAATAATAAATAGTTCCCAACATACTCCAGAACGAGCTCGACAACTATCGGCAACTAGCCGAAAAACACCTAACGGATTGACGGAGAAATCACACCAGCGACGGTAGAAATATCAGCTAAAATCGTGCCACAAAATATAAACCCTGAACTTTTTCAGGTGTAAGAAACACTAAAGAACGGGATGTTACACTACTTTAATGTATCCACTAGACGGCTATCGGGATGTAAGACCAGGAGCAGTAAGTCCGTCGAGATTTTGACCTTTTACAATAACTAAAAGTGAACTTTTCCTGGATATCGGAGTTAGTGAAGTCTGGCCGCGGAGATCGAAACTAACACCTACAGACAAGTGTAACTCTAGATATACGATGTCCAGAGAGAGGGTTCTCTCTCTCTCTCTCTATGTGTGTGTCTCTCTCTGTGTGTGTTTCTCTCTCTCTCTCTCTCTCTCTCTCTGTGTGTGTCTGTGCGTATGTGTGTGGTTTATGTTCGTATCCGCTCAACACGAATAGGTTACTGAAAGGAACGAATTCAATGCTATATGTTCCATGGGTCGGACCGATGATGCCACAAGCTGGTTTATTTATGAGAACGATTGAAAATCTGTTTTATGTCCTTCCTAGATCCCGCGGACAGTTGACTTCCTTCCCAGACGGGGACCACGCGTCGCTTGCCATGTTCGGGATGCGAGTTACCACGTGATCCGGACGTTGTCATCTTAGATTTTAGATTCTGAAGCAATGATCCCAATAGGAGACGGAGTCCAGCTATCCGGATTTCCTGGCAGACACGAACACACCATAGGTGTCGCCGTAAACCGTCGGAATCGCGTAGAACCTGGTACGGATCGGCGAGAATTTCTTCGGGATCCACCACCGCCTAGACTGAGTCCGCGACCTAGATACCGTACCAACGGAGCGGAAGCCATCAAAACATTAAAAATTCGCCACGAACAACAAACAGCTCCGTGAAAGCCGATCCAGTTCGGTGGCCGCCTCTCGCTGCTTCGCAACATTCTCAGCATGCTTCGCCCGGCTCCCATACCGGAACATCCGGCCAACGAACGGAACACCGGACAAATACCGGCAGCGACGGGAAGTCTAGGCAAGGTCGTATAGTTTATCAGATGGCGAAGATATTACACCTCTCTCCTACCTGGCCATTGATTGATTTAACTCCTGTACACCTTAGGTAGCCAGTCGCTGACAGTTTGTACTCGTACCAAATCCAGCAACTCGGTAATTGAACGATCCAGATTACGATATTGGTTTTCTCGCGCCACCGAATGCCAAACGCACCGAGCTCTCCCGGATCGCCAGGGAGAATTCCAGATCAGATTTCGATTATTAATGTAGGTTATTAGGGGAATGATCTCTCCGGAATAATTCGCTCCGCGGACTTTTGCTAATAGCGCCGATCGCCATCTAAACGGTGAGGCGCTCGCCAGGGGGCAGCACTAGGCCAACTTGATAAATACGGTCTCCGGTTCCGGCGGATTTCATTTCGTAACGGATGCGAAATGCCACACCGGGACGACGTCCGGATGACGAGAGTCCGGGACAGAGCGCGTCAGGAGTAGCCGGCTCTGTATTATGAGTTGTTTATAACTCAAAATTACGGCGAGGTTTGCCCGGAGAAGAATGCTAATTTGGCAAGTTTCTTTAGCAATTTGTTCTACGTTTGCTGAAGAGAATAGCGATCTCGTCGACAGCCACGACCCACCAGGAATCTGGATCTGAACCGTACCGCAAGGATTCGGTGTCCAGAACGAGACTAAGTTGTAGACTAGTGTGTGAGTGTGTGCATTGGTGTATTTTAACTAGTCAACGCCCCGGATCCTTTAACTATCCCCCAATGTATCAAATGACTTTTAGTAGTCATGTAACTACTGATTCGCGGTAGTCATCAAACTGGCATTAGTCATTTAGATCCGGTTTCAAGCAGTTATTTGGGCATCTTACATTAAAGCTGTCATCCACTTGAGAGGTATTTATTATACAGACCAGCTGATCCTCGTGACACAC
This sequence comes from Paralvinella palmiformis, assembly GCA_025642065.1. NCBI lineage: Eukaryota > Metazoa > Annelida > Polychaeta > Terebellida > Alvinellidae > Paralvinella > Paralvinella palmiformis. The sequence goes on along the minus strand of JAODUP010000705.1, from coordinate 244,283 downwards.
ACACACACACACACACACACACACACACACAACAACTTCGTGAACTATTTCGGAATATGAACATACGATCACATGACTAACCGTTATTATTAAGCGATCACCATCGATCAATCACGGCGATTCCGGAAGGCGACAAAGAGATGCGAGTCGATGCCGCGCCACCTGGCAACCGCTGACGTACGTACAGCAGCGCAGCTCGATCCAGAAGGCGCAGAAAAATCCAGAAAGCGAGCTCTCGGCTTACACCATCAGACCTCATCAACAAACATCTGGCCGCTAGGCGGCGTTAATATGGTGGAAAAATATGGCGGGAAAAATAGTAACACCGTCGCTGGCGAAGGTTTGTTTTGTCCTATCTGATGACTGGTCGATTGACCTCTGACCTTGCCAGGAAAAATCGGGGAAACTTTTGCTGTTGCTAAATACATCATCATCGTCTTATCATCACATCACCTGCGTCGACATTTGGATGTAGATAGAAGCCACCACAGAGATATCTGAAATGACTTCGTCAATGTCAACTGTAGTGTAGTGTCTTCTTCCTTGTGAACACTGGTGTAAATGTCGGCTCTAAGCGAGCCGAGAACAAGCGACTAGCTTTGATGTGATTTCACGGCGACTCTACGCCTTTCCAAGACATCGCTCGGTAGTCGGTTCGTTATGGACTAAATATAGGCAAGTTGTACCAAAACTCGGAACGACCAAACATCTGGCCGAAACAGGTTATAAATGTATATAAATAACATTTGCAATGATCTGCGGTGCTTTTCCAATGATCTGCGTTGGTTTTCGAATGATCTGCGACTTTTGGTGAATTAAGTATTCGCCAATTAGCTGAAATCGCTGGCTTTGGCAGCGGCGGAGTTTTGGAGTTACGGCAAGTACATTACGCGATTTGCGGCGTCTATGCTCGGCCAAATGTTGTTTGCTTTAAGTATCAAGCATTACACTATCATTGTACGGCTGTGCCCAATGGGCGAGAACCAAGCCCAAGGGTCTCTGCCCAAAATTTCAACAAGAACTACAATTATTCTAGTCGTATCGTCCAGTCTAGCTATCGTTATATATACTATTTGTTCTTCCCACTGGTATTACTGGTTAAGAAGATCTATAATCCCAGGATCAACTTAACGCGCCATTCAGAACAAACAAACTTCTGCACGATTTAGGGTGCATGTTCGGCAGTGAGGGGGGTGTGGCTTTATGATCAAAACGACATCTCGTACGGGGTGGGGTTCCTTTCGCTCGCTCTCTATATTCGATTGAATAGACTATAACGGTAATAACCGGAAAGCTTTTAAAAGTGCACTAAAAGCACTACTCGAAACACTTGAACAAGTGAAATGCTCTGTTTGTCGCTCCCCAGTACACGAGTTTAGTCGATTGCTCGGTCACTTGTAATTGAGCGTACAAGCATAAATATAGATTTGGGGGGGGGGGGATTTTTAAATTTCAGAACTTATTTACACACACACACACACACACACACACTATATCTCTCAGGGACTATACCCCTTCATATATATATATATATCATGTGTGTGTGTGTGTGTGTGTGTGTATGTGTGAGAACACTGCGTTCGTGCGATATCCAGAGTTAATTCGACCAGAAATTATTTCTCCGTTATCCAACACTTACCTTGTATTTAAGGAAGGTTTATGTCGCCAGATGTATTGAATTTCCGTTCTATTGAGATTCTAGATCTAGTATATATTTAACTCAACAGTAAAAGACGCATTCAAAACAAGTAACGTTCACAAGGTATCCCGAGTTCATCTATATGTGGTCCGTATGTAGTATATAGAAGCTTCTTGATCCGGACGTATACTAACCAAGTTAGAATAAAAGAATGACAAATCCACGGATATTTCTTTCCAAATTGTTCTGGTTGAAATTTTGTCTTTCCGTTTCGATCCAGACGGCGGTGTGTTGCCTGTACAAGGATACAAGTAGCGAATGATGTGAGGGTATCCGCCGATCACCGAACAACGAGACCGACTAGTGGCTTTCTGGAGTTCCTAGAAGCGAGCCGTCGGCCAATCAGAGGCCAGAACATGTCCGCTACTGGATCCAGGACGGTGCGCTGGTGCATCTGCGTGCACCAGCCGCCAGTGGGAACATCTCGCGTGTGTTCTGCCAATATCGACACAGTCCATGGCTATCCCGACAGGTGTCCGGCTCTAAATCGGCGCCCTGACACCAGGGACGACTGCGGAACAATCTGCCACCAGGAGTCCCCTCCGTTCAGGATACCCGGGCCAGATCCAGGGATTCCAGGGCTTCGTCGCGGGGACCCTGGACACCGGCGTCTTAGCAATGTTGGTGGCCAATCAAGTCTTGGCGGGACATTTTTATAGATTTTACAAACGTAATTTGTATTTTCCACGCAGCAGTTGTGACACCTTCAGGCTGTATGGGTCCGTTCTAAGAATTATGGTTAATTTACCAGGGAGCGTACTGGCATACCACAGACATCGGCTCGTACTAGGATATAGGAGAAGTCACTAATTTGTTTATTAGCTGTCGTATAGCCGTCAGAGGGCTAATTCGTATGTAATTTGCAGTGATTCTCTCCTCTGGAAACGCTAATAAAATATGCCATTTACGAGGGGAAGAGCCAATTCGGCGCCGTGCTCGGGTCCCGAAATAAAACCGACTTAAAAATGCTGATTCTGGATTTACAAGAACGAAATTTTGTTACAAGACTTCGGTGTGTAGTTAGTTTATCTACGAGACACCTCCAAATTTGAATATAATTGTTAACTTTTGTTAACAGTTAGAAAATGAGTCATTTCTTTATTTGGCCTTTTGGATTTATCCGAATGCATACAAAACAAACATTTGTCCCATTTTCATTTAGCTAAATAAAATGCTGTCCTCTTGGTGGCCATTTTAATATAACAATTCAACACCTACACATAAAGAGATAGAGAGAAAGAGAGAAGCATAATCCTACTCAGCACGTGATCGACAATCCCATTGTATGGTCCATACATCTGACTGGCAACAATATGATCAATATATTATAATGCCAGAGAGAGAGAGAGAGAGAGAGAGAGGTCCGACTGACGAATGTGTTGGATCTTTGTCTGAACAAAGCTACAGTGGCTCCACCCATTGGCTGATAGATGGCGCTCGATGTACCGCCCACTGAGCGATAAGCCAGTGGGAGAGAAGATTAGCTTTCGGAGGGAAGCTCCAGGGAGTGTGGGAGGTATAGACGGGGAGTGGTGTACCATGGTGTAGGGAATATCGTGGGAGTGCTGTACCATGGTGTTTGGAATGTAACAGGGATTGAGTGGAGTCTGAACGCGAAGAGTGGAATACGGTGTACGAGAATCGTACGGATTGTCGGAATGAATGAGAAAACACAATCGTCACCTACCATACTGTTATTACTATTATAAGACATCTTTGTTTAATGGCATAGCTCTATTCCAACACACACACACACACACACCACACACACACATATATATATATATATATATATATTAGAGTATATTTCATCTGTCAGTTTTATCTAATAAGCAACGATTTAGATAACTCCCCGTACAACACACTATTGTTATCATTACGATTTAAGTGTTTACAGGTTATGAATCCCGAAGTTAGCGATTATTCGAAGTGTATCATAATCTGGATTAGATAAGCTGAGAACGAGTTATTACTGGCTCGGATAACCTTGGTTATAATATGGTATCACACACAATATAATCTGTAATAGATGTTATCAAAGACATGATCTCATTAAGAGATAAATACGCTGTATCTTACCACAGGACTGAATATAGTGGGAATCCTCTCTCTCTCTCTCTCTCTCTTCTCTCTGTGTGTGTGTGTGATAAACACCTTGTATGGCACCACAGGACGGTACTATATATATATATATATATATATATATATATGTGTGTGTGTGTGTGTGTGTGTGTGTGTGTATGTTAAGCACGTTGTATTGCACCGCATATATATATATATATGTGTGTGTGTGTGTGTGTGTGTGTGTGTTAGTGAGTGTTTTGTTTGGCCTTGGTAACATCCCAGAGAGAATTGTTATAAAAATATAGTACCATTTTGATAGCTGTTTAAATAATACCTTTCTAATAACCTGTTAACAGGAACCAAGCAAGACTAAATAACAACAGTAAATAAAGCTCAGACAATATCTGAAATATCAACTAAATCAGTCGACATCGTCTCACTTCGACCAGATATTCCCATAAAATAAGCTTTCCGCCATATAGAGAGTCGGGATCCATGATTAACTCGGAGGTCCCTGGACACAATGGAACCGAAAGGTTGACATTACAGCTGCCAACAGGCTGCAGTCCGTATTTCCTGTCTACCAAGCTTTGTTAACATAACAAGTCCATGCCATAACTCCACTCCGACTGACGCAGTCCACAGTTACCCACGATGTTTACCAAACTCTATCCAGTAATTTACTCTGAATTTAGTAATGCAATATTTGCAATACAAAGCGTTGGCGCTTTGAAGCAGAGGACAACAGTGATAAACAAAGCCATTTTTTGCCGGTTGTAAATATCAATTATACGATCAACAATCACGGAGAAACAGAAAGAAAAAAAGTACAACCCCGAACGTTATATTTTTCTATCGCTATTCCAAGAATTCCTGGAAGTTTAACTGATATTTAGAGAATATTCACCGCGCAGCAGGAAAACTAGTGCAAATAAACATGACGGCTTTCTGATAGGAGGGGACGACGCGCACGCGCAAACCTGTCAACACTCGCATAGCATGACGGGAACTGTTTGTAAAACTCTTCTCGCAACAATATGACAGCTGATGAATGACACATGGCAACATCTACACGGAAATATCTCTAAAGAGTTTGACAAATAATAAGATTTCACATCGAAGCACTGCTTTAACCTTTAATCTCAGTCATAGCATAGCAATGGATAAAACATTTTTTTATTGAAAAAGCTGAAATATGGAAATAATAGGACAAAACTTGTTATGCTATTCAGAGCGGATTATTTATTTATATAATATTTATGGTTGGCGTAATGACGTAAGAACCCGTCATTGGTGACTTGTTGTTGTCATCGACTGATCGAGAGCAAAAATAGTACAACACTTCCTTCGAGAGTGGGCGATATTAAATGAACCCCTCAGGGTAGTATGGTAAACATAGTTCATTGTAAACATGGTGCATGGTGGTGCTATCATTACCGAGAGTGAAGTCGATGTCACTTATAGCGCACGTTACGTGATACCCAGGAAAAAAAATTCTCCGCCACAAAGCGATGTTTATTTTAAAGCCGCATTACGCGTTTTAGCTTGACCCATTTCGGAGCGGATATTATGTTTGGGACATATTTACAAACTACCAAAATGTCATTGGTAAGGTGATGACACGAACACATTATAATACATTATAACAAATTATAACAAGCTTTGGATCGGTTTTCTTGTCCAGGACCCGCTCACCACATTTTGCCTTGAAGACTGTCATAAAATGCACACCGCGACCTGCTGATCGGGCTACAGGATACTATCCCCGTTATTTCGCTCCAAGCGGCTGCCTCGCTTCGTCAAATGTTAATTTGACAAGTCGGGTCACCTTGGGGCTGCTCTCCACAGGGCCACGTGCCCTGGGGGCTGATCTCAGTTTCTATATAACCTCACGGTGAGTCTAACAGAACTCCGAAGAGGCAACGGGTCATGTGATATGTATCCTAAGAGCTAGTGTGATGCCCTATCTACACCTGTGTTAGGCAGCTACTAAAAAACCCTCAAAGTTATCGTATAGAAAAGGTGGCAGCTCGCCTCTTTGCCAAAACCCGCCCTGTTTGATGTCGGTCGATATTTTGTCTCGGACGCTATCCCGAATGTCGTATCGCTTACCGCCACATGATCCGTGTCGTTGGCATCGACTTCCGGATACGGCGAGTAAACTAAAGATTATAGAATTACATCATTCTGGATTTAACAAACGGGAATGAATGTTTGGAATTCTCTTCCTGAATATGGCAACGGTGACGAATAATGTGCGCATTGTTGTCGGCAAGCTCCGGAAGAAACCGGAAATACGTCAAATGCTTAGCGTACACGTCATCTGTGAAGTAAACCATCCACGGATGAACGTCTCGAAGTGGCCAAGACCGGATGCAGTTTCGTTCGCACTAAATTTTAATTCAACCCGGAAATGGCGCCATTTCGCAGTTGGTGTTATTTCTGCCCGGCCCGACAGCAAATCGTACCCTCTAACTGCCGGCCGTCGCTCGTAAAACATTCTCCGAAGAAGTTAAAAACGTCGTCGATCACGGTCAGGTGCCAAATTTCACCTGACATCGCAATTATAAACCACTAGCCGCTCGCCAGTTACGCTAACTGGCCAACACTTCACACTCGGCTACATGGTTCTTTTCAAGTGCGAGCGGACATAATTGAGTAGACAAGCTTTTGGGACGCGAAGTCTCAGTATTGGGATGTTAAAGCTGGTTAGCATCACTCAACAAACCATAGAACATAACCATTTCGCTGCCATCGCCGAGCCATTGTTGGATGCGGCGTGCCGCTCGTCATCGGGTGTTTGTCGACGATTGTAGCGCGAACTGCGACCTTTTTACGATCCCGATACGACATTGGAACGCTAGCGGCCAGATTTATGAACTTTGCAGAATGCACACACACACACAAACACACACTCGACAGCTTAAGCGGCTTGTCGTGGTCGCAGCAACTGCGGCGGCATTGGACCGCTTAGAGCCTTGACAAGCGTGTAATTGAAATTAATTCCACCAGTTAAGAGTTGTCCGGATCTCTGACGCCACAATGGCGGCTCTGGATCGCTTGATGTCGCCCGTATGTGAATTTTGTCCACTAACGAGAATTTAACACCAATAGGAACTCTCTCTGGTCTGTTTATTTACGAGAGAGAGAAAGACGCCATAAAAAAACCTTCCTCGCTATTATTATTGCTAATATTTAGTAAACCATAGCCGAGTAGAATTTTGTTGCTGATCGATCTGGCAACAATATCTGATTATTATGTATATAATTAGTACGTATCTTAATTTCAAAACAATGACAATCTTCTTACCTAACATATTTTAACGGCGGAATCTGTCGAAGTATATATATATATATATATATATATATATATATATATATATATATATATATATATATATATATATTCCCTTATCTATTGAAGATAAAACGATACGGGCGTTATATCCCAGGCAGTTGGTCTTTAACACACACATACACACACGGGTGTAGCATCAGGTGAGGATATTTTCATACACACACACACACACACACACACGTCATCAACTGAACCAGAAAGGTACCATGTGTCACTAGTTTATGTCTGTACGTAGGGTTAAATGGTGTATACGACAGGATAGCTTTAGCTTATGTATGTACATACGGAGTTAGGTTGTAATATCCTACTAGCTGTGTTGACACCTGTAAAATGTATCCAGTTCCGGTGCAATGGAACCAGGTGTGAGGGTTATCTCCAGAACGTGTCAGGTCACGGCTGTGATGTAATAGAGTGATAAATAATAGCGGAGTCGGCACCGGCCAGCTTCGTTCGGGATCAGCAGTCCAGAATCCGGACCTTTTATGATTTATCGCCTCCAAGATCGCTAATTGTCTTTTCTAGGCAATGTTTTTATGTTCGGGATTCGCCTCATTCATCGTTCGGGATTCTCGGCGTGAAGCATTAACACGATCCGTGAAATTTAATGGAGAATTCTAATGGGCGTTAAAAAATTGAATTGTCTGGAAGTTACTTCGGGATTAAAAAAGATCAATATAACGCTAATATTGCCATCATTTTATTGTTGATCAGAATGTACCTTATCTTTCTGGATTATCATAATCGTAACCTAGATATAGAATTTACACCGCTCTCTCCGAAATGTTCGCTCCAGAAGGAACTTTTCATAACATATCACGGGAAACATCTCACACCTGGATCAGGGTTTTTTTTTTGTTCTTAAATTGTAGTTCATAATATGTTTGCTTTGCGAAATGCTTTGAAAACTAGACAGGTAACTGATATGGTTTCTGTTGGAGAATTTACAGTATAGAGAATATAGCTGGTTATATGTTAACCGAGGTATTAACACCAAAACTATCATATCTGCTCGTCATTATGTGTGTGTGCGTGTGTGTGCGCGTGCGTGCGCAGCTGTGACTGTGTTGTCAATAATAACAATTAACATATGATATCGATTTTATGTATATTATTAAGTAATACTGTACAATTAATACAACGCCTTTAGAAGTTTAGTACTTACTAGATAACGGTATTCAAATATTATATATAATATATGATAATGATGGGTTACAATCAGAATAGCCTAAATTGCCATAATACAGGAATGGGAGGATCGTTGACATTCAGGTTACTTTGTTTGGTTTGGTTGGGACACACACACACACACACACACACACACACACACACACACAACCGATGCTGACAGATCAGAATGATATAAAATAATACTAATTATTGTTATCCTAAAACAACACAAACAAGACACACACATATTTTTTATATATATATATATATATATATATATTTATATATATATATATATTTATATAGACTACATATATATATATATATATATATATATATATATATATATATATATATAACTGATGTTTTATCATAATAATAATAGATAAGTCCTACCTCACCTGATCCAGAGGGCAGCCGTTATCTTTTCCAAGACAGATGTAGAATATCTCCGTAAGAGCTGGCGACAACCAAGCACACTTTACGAGTTAACTATTCAAAAACCGACCATAAACGCTCGTGTACACACAGGGTGTCAGAACACGTCCGGATCACACCTGTACTCCGATGTATAGAACCTTCCGGATCACTAACGAGCCAGGGCCCAGCTTTCTGGATCAGTGCGTAAACCGGGGGCACACGTACACTGAGAGAGAGAGAGAGAGACCAACAGTTGTGTACTGATCGTGCTGGGCGGAGGTTCTGTTAGTACAAGTCACAAGCCAAGTGGTTATAATCCCCGAGGCCCCTCACATATCCAGGTAGTGAACCATGTCCGGTTGTCGCGCTGTTGGTGCCAATGTATCCTCACAAAGTTAAATCCGCCGCCTCTCGGAAAACACCACAAACAACCAACTGAACCGGGGCCCTACCCCCCACACAATGAATAACTAACTTTTGTGTACATAACGCCATTTAATATTAAACAACCAGGTAAGCGTCAGGTATTATCCACACATAGACAGCTGATTAGGGTGAGGATGATGATGGAGATGATGACAGGTTGGTATATGTTTGCCTAACATTAGTCCATATATCTTTGTTTATTTGACGGCAGGTAAGTGGCTCGTGACAATTGCACTTTAGCAGTAATCTCACCGTCGCGGGCACTGACGTACCTCGCACGTGATCGACAAGTATGGATGACGTAATATGTAATGGTTTATGTCCACATTTATGGCGTCAGCTTTTGATCCTAGATCCGCTTATCACGTGACATTACGTCAGTGAATGCCGCGATTCTATTTTCGACAGGTTTTTCGGCGATACCAAAGATTAGAGTATGAACAAAGATGAACATAGAATAACAATAACACAATACTTAGATAAGGTGCAGCAGATGGAGCTGGAAAGGCCAATTGGACAAAAGGCCAACTAAATAAAGGCTCACCGTTCAAAAGGCATAGGGAGTAGTAGAATAAATAGTTAAAAGATAAAAAGGCCATGAAGTGTCAAGAAGGAAAATAAAAGGAAAGGATCCAACAAGCAAAAGTGCCTTCCTTTGATTCCGTATATTTTCCATTTGCCGTCATGATATTAAAACACACACACACACACACACACACACACACACACACACACACACACACACACACACACACACACACACACACACACACACACACACACACACACACACACACACACACACACACACACGGACAAATGCTCACCAGACAAATGCTCATCAATAAAGTGAAAGATTGGACAAATGCCCACCAATAACATAAATATTGATCTAAAACAATTAATTTTTTATATATCTATATTTCCATTTTTATAATATGTAATTTTATATCTTGTAATATTTTGGGTTACAAATATTAAAGTGTAATGCCAACATTTCCATATATTATATTTCCAATACTACCACTAATATTTTTGTCTACTGATTATCAATTAAATTAATACATTTTCAATTAAAGTTCTTTTCTATAGACATTAACTGAAGCCTTTAGAAGCCATGTACGTCAAATGCAATGACCTTGAACTAGAAGATCAAAGTTCTTTTATGTTGAAAATTAATTGATTCCTTTATTGAAGCCATCTATGATGTAATCTGTAAGTTTATTTATACATGTATCATCAATTGCAACGTTTTATATTGTCTGTTAAAAATTATATCCATGATTGCAATCATATCATATTTAGGACTGCGTTCATTGCAATCATGATCCACAAAAAGACAGACAGACAGACAGACAGACAGACAGACAGACAGACAGACAGACAGACAGACAGACAGACAGACAGACAGACAGACAGACAGACAGACAGACAGACAGACAGACAGACAGACAGACAGACAGACAGACAGACAGACAGACGGACGGACGGACGGACGGACGGACGGACGGACGGACGGACGGACGGACGGACGGACGGACGGACGGACGGACGGACGGACGGACGGACGGACGGACGGACGGACGGACGGACGGATGTCTGTCCATCAGGAGTTTTGTCCAAGTGAGTTTTGTATTACATCTGTTATATAAAAGGATTGTAGAAACGTTGCGATCCTTATTTGGGGTTAACTTATAATATAATATACTATTTCGATATATTCATGATTTCATGTACTTAATCACGCTGTATTTCCCATTCGGAAGGCAAATGATCAATAAAATAAATAAAAAGATGACTAATGCATGCAGACCGAAATGAAGTCGGTGTCACTCTTAATGGGACGAATATCGAAAGGTACGAATTCCAAAAGAGACGATGGATGTAGATTACGTTTTGTAAAGAACGATCCACACCAATACGACCAAGCAAGCGTTCTAAAGGCACGAAGATCGTCCATTAAAGACGATACGGCTGAATATGATCCGATCCGAGATGAACATATTGAGAAAGGGTTTGCCGGTTAAAAACTCCGGTAGTAGATTTATAGCAACTTGAGCCTAATTGGCGCGTATAGCGTTCAGTGCGGGCAGGCGGCCATTTTCTTTAGACCGCGTACAAACTTCTGGACGCGTACACGGATTTCTCTAACCGCCCGATGACATGATAATTTCAGGAATTATGCCGATTTAACCAAGAACCAAGGCTCCGGCGTAAAACTGATTTGGTTATCGTCGAGAAAGCCTCTTGTTGTGGTAATTCTGCTATAATTGCCATACAAGGAGCTTTCTGGGAGAGTCTATCATGAAAACATGTTTTAATCAAGTTGTTTGTTCGATGAACACACACGCAAAAAACCTAACAAACTTCGGATTGGTAAGAGGTGTACGGGAGGGGGGGGGGTGAGATGGAAGGAGCTACTTCACTTAAAATTTGTTTATTTCGTGTTGAATAATAAAGTTCTGACGTCTGAACGGAAGGAAGGAAAACCAAATTAGAAACAAAACAAATTTGTCTAAAATAATCGAACCAACAACTTAACGGAACCTCCTACACAAAATTACCGACTCTTTTTTAACCGAATGAATTAAGGAAAAAAATTATTTGTTCGAAACGACATAGAGAGCTATCTGTCGCGTTATACAGCCATGTACTCTCTCTCTCTCTCTCTCTCTGTGTGTGTGTGTGTGTGTGTGAGTGCGTTGTGCATATATATATATATATATATATATATATGCGTGGAAATGTGTATGGGAGTGTGTGTGCAAGCGTGCTCGCGCGTCTGTGCCGGTCTTTGCTCGTTTGTGTGTCGGGGGAAGACCAATCTGGGCAATATTAAAATTTCATATTAGTCAGTATATGCAATTAACAATTTTCAGAACTGTTTTTATACATCATGCATGCCATAAACAAGTGTTAATTCTCAGACCCATATAGGATGGGTTATGTTGTTGATAGTTTTCCCTCACTTAGGAGATAGGGATTTCTCATTTTCGTCTCGATCATAGATAAAAAATATTTCAAACGATCTTCACGTCGGATTATATTGAGTTTTAACAACATATATTATATACAAATTTATAGCTCTATAACGCGTTACGATATATATATATGTGGGAGATTTCGTACACCTTACAGTCCAGTCCGCATTCGGAATTTTTCCACCTCCCTTACTAAAAATATTTGTCCCAAATGAGAACAAACGAGACTAACTGCCATGTTTATCCAACTATACCGATACTAAGCAATGTTTAATTTAAATTTCGCTGCAATTAGTTGCTGCTTGTTAGTCTGGATCTGTTACGCTGGTAACCAGCACGACACTTTGTGACCGACGTGGCTCTATAACAAGCGGAAGATAGCGTCCCTGGAGATCGGTTTGACTAATTGCCGGAATGATCCGAGACAGATTTAATTTGTAATGGCCGGTGTCAGGCTAGCTTGATTTGCCAACAACAACACAGCGGTGTAATGTTTATAATAGCAACAATACACTCTCGGTGCTGACAAGTGGACGTAGATCCAGATAGCACAGCGGGACTTCCGGCACTCTCTCCGGATCATTTTTCCGGCTAAATTGGACATCACTTTTACACAGCTCCGGAACTCCCCCAATGCACACACACACACACACACACACACACACACACACACACACACACACACACACACACACACACACACACACACACACACACACACACCATATAATATATATATATATATATATGAGCGTACCCGTGTAAGTTGATTGTGTCTGTGGGCTCTTTCTTTCTCTCTGTTTCAATTGGACATGATTAATGTTCATTTATGATAATTCTCACGAGGAACTGTCTTATAGTCTTACGTCTTTTAGAGTATTTCCGGTTTTTACAACGCTCTCTCTCTCTCTGTCTGTGTGTGTGTGTGTGTGTGATCCAGGGAGGATTTACACTTGAAAGTTCAGTTGCAATTGTAGAAAGAGGACGAACAAAGCTCTCCAAGTGAACAACTGCTCCATCGAAATGTCAGAATCAGAGTGCTACCGCATTTTAACCAGTTATAAATAACATTGTCCAAGTATGCCAGCTTTGGAATATCAACAGTGACACGCGTGGAAAAATTAGTTGAGAAATGGGATACAGTGAGTACAGCGAGATGGGATGGGGAATATTAATGGTGCAAGGGAGGAACAACACGAGATAGATTGTAGATAGATAGATAAACTTATAGATATAAAAATAGGTGCGTAGAGCAACCAGGTGAACTGAAAGGTAATAGACAAAAGGAATAATATAATAGATAATATGTCCGTTTCCATGTGTGCGTGAATGTTATGATAAATTTATAATAAAAACGTGGACAACGATTTTTTTACAGTATAGCAATAGATTAAAGGAGACATAAAACACATCAATAACTATGATGACTATGAGATTATGATATAAGAGAAGATATATTATGACAGAAAGAAATGACGGGTCAGTGAAAATATCAACAAAACAGATGCGTCTTCACTCGGATGATGTTACTGATGTAGCATCTCTCAGGCGTATTGTGGACAGCGCGTCTTCCAGAAGAATGGTGTAGCTTTCACGAACGAGCTGTCGCTGTATGTGACTGTTCTTATCCACGGCTGAAGTGGAACTTTGTGAGCTTAAAGATCTGTAAAGTTGGTAAATCTCGAGAAGTTCTTTGATGTATGAAGGCGAGATGTCACGAATGGCCTCGTATGTGTGCAATAAGATCTCGTACTGAATAGGACATGCCACTGGCAGCCAATAAAACTCTTTCAGAACTGGCGTTATGTGGTCACATCCCATTGTTCGCCTTATCTATCGAGCAGCTGTATCGTTCACGCCTTTTTGTTCACTGATGGTAGTACTAGGAAGACCCTATAACAGACCATTATAAATGGTTAAACCGTTATGTTACTATACGATTGACTGGAGGTTTGGGGTCGTCATTAATTGTTAAGATATTACCTTATTCGGTCAATATTTCGGATGTGACTATATATATATATATATATATATATATATATATATATATATATATATATATGACGTCAGTGGGTTCAGTTGCTGATCCACGAGCATGTTGATGTCAAAGATCATTCCCAAATTCTTCACCTTTAATGTTAATGGAACATTGATACCTCCGATCCGTACACACACACACACACACACACACACACACACACACACTCACAAATGAACCAAAGATCGTTTATAATTAGTTTATTACAGCGTAATTAGTATCCTCAACTAGAAACGTTACTTAACTAACTACATTTATAAGAACATTATTTATACAAATATTCAAAAATTACTTCAACTTCGTCTAATAAGGTCATCTTATTATAACGATATTATATAATGAACTTAAAATATTCAAAGTTTCTCTCTCTCTTTGTGCTTCATTATGTATGTGATGTTTGCTTGCGTGCGTGTATTCGTGCTTATGTGCATGCTGGCATCTCCACGAGGTTTTTGTTTATAAAGTGGAACCCATCCCTTGTCATCACCTATATCGACGATAAATAAATAGGAACCATTTTCCGGATCGTAGGCTTAGTTCTTGTCTATGATATTAATCCAGGATCTGTTCGGAACAAAGTGGCTCTTTTAATAAATATGATATCTGTCTGTTCGGGAATCGGAAGGTTTTCTCGCCGTGAGTTTTGTTTTTCTAGACGAGTTCCGATTACCCGGCGTACACACAGTGATGAACTCGGCGCGCCGCCCGAGTCGCTATCCAGAAAGGAACCATTGATCCCGACATGGGACTATAGACGCCATTATTAATAATAGTCATCATCTCTGGGATGTCTTAGATCCGTGTTGTTCTTATGGATATTCTACTAGTATAAGATGGCGGCTGGTCGTATCCGGTGGCCGATGCCCGGATGACGTTGCGCGGTGTGTTTGTGTTTACACTGGTCTCGGCCCGGATCGCGAGATAACAATTTGTCTTCGGCGCGCCGCCGGTTCCAGATGGCGCGAGCTCGATCCAGAATGGACACCACTTCAAAAGCGTTCGGGATCGGTGAAGATATTCAGTCGCGCCCTCTGTAGGCAGTCCGAACGCTGTACTTGCCTTGACAATTTGCCACTGACTAATCGTGGCCATTAGAATGGATATTAGGGATGTTCTGACCTGATCTCGAGTTTACGATCCGCTTTCATTGCATGACTCTGTTCTTCCGGATTGTCTGTTCAGGATCATCTCACCGTCCCGTTAATTACCGCCTGACTGACTCCTTTCTCTCTACCATCGTCGGTTTTATATGTATCGGTGAATGCGCGTGGCAGGTGTAGGCATGGCAGGTGCCGCTGGTGTTAATGTAGGCTGGATGGTGCCTGTAGGCAGGTGCCTGTAGGCTAACCGGACAGTCAGAGTTATATATGGCGGTATTTAGCATTCTGACAGGCAACGAATGTTTTCCAGATGTTTGGCCAGAGTCGCCTGGCAGGACTTCGGCAGATCCAGGTAGTAGATTTTATTGCCTCAATAACAGGACAGTAGAGACAGGCCAGTATTCTCTCGAGCGGTCATATCCAGAATTGAACAATTATAAATAAATGTTTATCTCCCTTCATCGGAGATCGTTTAGGAGCAATACGACCTCTTCCTTTCACCTATCCGTCGGCACCCGCTGAATAAACTCCCCCCCCACTCCGCCCCCCGTTTTTTGGTCCTTCGAAATTTTATCCCCTTCAAATTGCCGAATTCGAACGGATCTTCAACAACAAAAGCTATTATTAAGTTAGCATTGAAAAAGAACACCACGAGTGCATGTTACCGGATTATTTTAATAAAGTGGACGCTACATAATGACTAGATAGGATCTTTATCAGGGTGTCATCTCATTTTAAACTGCGATTAGATTTGAATCACGCACCCTAACGATCCATTGGATCTGAGGGGAAATCGGAAGTGAGCTTGGTAATCGCAGAAAATGAGGATGCAAAACGGAAAGAAGTTCAATAATCACCACGTAGTTAAAACAGATCGCAGATAGAGGTCATACAATGTCAAATGATAGACACTTCTTTGGCGGAATTCTACCAATTTGTAAAAGAACGAAACGTCGACGTGCGAAACGTCGAGGGACAACATTTCGAAATGTGTAAAATGCACCCGAAATCCGCTGATTTAATTAATTTTTAAACGCTTCCTTGAATAGGAAGAAATATGATATCGACGCCAATCGACCGAATGGACGATATTAAGTAATTACTTATGGCAGTAATCATAACACACAACATGACTGCAATACGATAGACGGAAGAGAACTGTTGATACTCGAGTTTTTGTGCAGACTTCTCTCTCCGTCCTTTTTGTTAAATGGTCGGTTGTTTTGGAGAATGTTTTGATTAGAATTTTCTTTGAAGCGTTAACGGCTCGCCGTAAACGCATCAACAATCGTTATCTGGTGCGGCATCAACTTGCAGGATTTAAACGACCGAAGTACCCGCATTCAAAGCCACCCCCCGCCAAAACGCTCCCCCCCCTCCTCAAGTGAGAGTAGTGGCCAGTTTGTGCCGGGTCTGTGTTTAATTCAGTAAAACACTTGACCGATATCCGCATGGTACGCTTCTCCCATTATCGCTCACGCTGCCATTAAAATATTAACAAACTTCGGTTAAGTCGTCGATTTCTGACGGTGATTTGTGACTGCTCCGTCCCTGAGCGTGGCTAGGTTAGGCTAGGTAGATTGTAATATTGTTGTTGTTATTGTTGTTGTTGTTAATGTTGTATTCTCAAAGATGTTAATAGCTAACTCCTTGGGGTTCTTGTTGTAGTAGTAGTTGTTGTTGAAGCAATAATTAGTGACGTAAGTCATAATGTATTAATTATGGGAGGATAGGGGAATAAATAATGATTGTATCAAGTTGTTTTCTTAAAGGGGTAAAAACTTTAGTAATAATAGTATTACTACTAGTAGTACTAATAGTAGTAGTAGTAGTAGTAGTAGAAATAGTATTAGTATTAGTAGTAGTGGTAGTATATATATATATATATATATATATATATATATATATATATATATGATAAATTATATTTTGAGTTAAATATACAGTGCATTTTAAATATTGATTTTTGAAATTGTACAACAGTTTTTAGTATAGAACAAGAAAAAGGAGAGAATATATATAACATAATGTACAAACAATACAAACTTTGATACAAACAAATAATATACACCATCTGAAAGTATAATATAATATATCATCAAGTGTATACAGAAGTCAAATTCAGGATCAGGATCATGATGGTGGTCATTTTGATGATGGTGGTGGTGGTGAATTTGGTAATGATGGTGATGGTAGTGGTTTACTTGATGATGATGATGATGATGATGATGATGATGATGATGATGATGATGATGATGATGATAATATTAGTCAGCGTTGAGACATTGTTTGTTTTATAGATTATAGCGATAGTTCCCTGACCAAGTGGTACGACCAATATCAAAATGTTTTATGTCCTAAGATCCGTTCACTGATGACCTTGTCCTTTGGTTTCTGTTTGCTTATATGTCAATCCGGTCTTGCACTTCTTGTGCTGTTTACATTTCCAATAGTAATTAAATCCTGACTAATTTACAAAAAACACTTCTCGTCCTTTGGGCTTCCGTGGCGTGTTTATGTCAGATCTAATCTAGCCATCTTGAAGTAGATCCTCTGTATCAGGATCCTGCTGGTGTCAGTGATGTTTGTGGCGATGTGGCCAAGTCACGTGGTTTGTGGTCATCTTGTTGTTGGATGTGTGGGAAATGTTATAGAAAAAGTAAATAAATTAGATCTAATTCAGATCGTTATGTATATTAATGATGACGATCACGCCTATAATAATAATAATAATAATAATAATAATAATAATAATAATAATAATAATAATAATAATAAGTACAACTCATAGATTGGAAATTAACTTGGAAATCAAATAAAAATTGTGTTATTGGTCATAATGACCTCTGTCGGTGATGTGTTTGAACAAGAGTTATAAGGTTCTATGGACCTTAATTAACCCCCCCCCCCAACTAGTCTATCTCTCCCGTTTGAGCCCCCCGCCACACATGTTGGTCGCCAGTATAAAACACAAATATACAAACATTTCAGACGGTACTAAAGCCATACCAATACATACTAACGGCATCTAATTATATACTCATCCGCACTCAGTGGCCTAGATAGCCAGACCACGTCGTCCGATCCGACACGTCACTGACTCACCGACTGCCTGACTCGCCCGTCAAACGACCATCCAACGAACGAGCGCCATCAAAGTGGCTGAGTACAGTTACTGACGTCAGGAGTAATTTAGTTAGAGTATCGCTAGTTGACACGAGATCCCCGGGCTAACTGTCACCTTAAATACTCTCTCGATGACGACAAACAACAGACCTGGTGTTTCTTTCGAAATATTTCCCTTTTATCGTTACAGTTTCGACTACCGTGTGTAATTACTATGACCAACTCGTCATAATGACAACATTTGCTCTCTCTCTCTCTGTCTCTCTCTCTCTCGAGCTACCACTAGTCACGGTCATTTTGTCAAAAGAACCCCACCGCCCATCGAGGCCTGAATCCTTTTGAAATTTTCTTCAAAACTCGCAATCGCTAAAATGTCGACCAATGATCTAAAGTTATCTACGCCCTCTGGAGCGTAGAGAGGGTATACATTTGGGGAGAGGTTGTTCCCGACCGACTGGTGTGCGTGTGTGTGTGTGCGCGCGCGTGTGGGGGGGAAAAGAAGATTTGGGTACATAAAGAACTGAGTATTATAGCCGAAAAACGGTTAGTTCACTCAATGTGAATGGTTTATTTATAATGGCAATATTTCATCAGTTACATTTGTCTTCGAAACATTTATCGTCTGCTATAATTTTATTGTTAGCTATAGTTTTTTTTTTATGGACACAGGTTCAAATATACGAACATCGTGACTCATAACATAGCTGTAACATCTCAATATAAATCAAAACGGCTGCTCTTCTTTTAGACAACGGGTTTTTTCTTTAAATCTATTTAAAATTACTTAAGACATATTTATTTTAAGTGACCATTTTGAAATCGTTTCCGAACAGAGGGAGTTCGGGGGGAAAAGAAGAAATGGAGCAACTGTTTGTCGTCTTGGGAAAATGTTGATAATTGAAGACTAGTTCTAGTGGGTATTTGATTTTTGCCTATTCGGAAATGACATAAATCTACACGTCGGAGATGTGAGAGTCGCTACTTTATGGCAAAAATCGAGCAAAACTCTCTCATCGCGGCTCCCCTGAGAGACCAGCAACGAGCTCTAATTGTCAAAATGGAAGCATCTCTTATGTTCTGACAATAGTTTACATATTAAAAAAAAGCCCGACCACTTGCGTGTTCCTCTGATCTGACCCGAGTACGAGGTCTTGGACGTGAATGAAAATTTTATGCGGCATTTTTAAGTAGAAAGTCTCGTGTTCACATAAAGTCGGTACTTATATATTAGTACTGACACTTACAGACACTTTGGAATGTTCGATGTTTGGGTGGTCTCTAACGTACACGACTGACTATAATACATGGCGCATTTAATGTCGCCATATAAACATATCCTGTCGTCTGCTGCTCGCGTTTAAATATTAGTGTAAATTATGGGAAAAGGCAGTCGTTTGCTTCTGAGTTCGTTTTGGCTTGGACGGCATAAACTTTAGGATATATGTTGAGCGGCGTACAAGCACACTTATATGTGCATGCTTTCACACACACACACACACACACACACACACACACACGTACCCGCGCACATATACACACACGCGCACACATACATACACGCACGCACGCATGCCCACACACAATGAAACAACTTCGTACTCTACGCACATTAACTAAGCATTCGTATTAATTAAGCACGGGTTCTTGCTTACACATATTGTTTATGTCCTAAGCGGCCTGGCCCGTCATTAACAGGTGTGTGGCCGCCTGCATCATTAAACACAGCTGGCATATCTCTCTCATTATGGGGCTGACGCGCAGGTGGCTTGCTTGAAAGAATGCTTGCCACGTCAGGAATGACAATATTCAACGGTTTGTTTGGAGAAATGTTTAGAAACATTTACACATCACTGATGTTGACAGGTTGAAGGTTGTGACACGACATTGCTCCAGTCATACTGTAGCCATATAGTCCCTGCGTGTTACGCGTTGCTAGCATAAACAAATAACGCACATTATCGCCCACTGTTTACTAATTATTTGCCCTTGCTGGCGTGCAATCTGTTGTCAAACCATATATATATATATATATATATATATATATATATATGCTGACTGTTTCGCCATGTTTTCACATATTTCGACGTATTTCCACTTATTTCCACATATCTTGCTGTCGAGCATGGTTTGGTGTTTAATGAGATAAAAATCTATCGATTAGGTCAAAAGATTATCGCCGAACACTTATAATTGGAACATTAATAATTTTACAAACACAGTCGAAATTATCCGGTTTTGACGCCTTTGTTCATTACTGTACAATTTTTAAAGCAACGAATGACATGCTATCATCATCATCTTCATCATCATCATCCTCATCGCTTACTATTAATTAGAGCTGTAGTAATCTAACATATGTAAACACTTTAACTATAAAACTACAGTAAATGTAAATATGCTTGCTATATTTGATCTATTTTGTGTGTCTGTTGCATGAATTAGAAACTGAAATATTTATAGATCTACTTTTTCTTGACTAGTTTTATTTTCAGTTTTATTTTGGTTAATATTAATCATATAAGCAAAGTTCTTATTGTGATCAATAAACTTTGATATATTGTATTGTCACATATTAATTATGATATCCACACATGAAAATATGTATTATACTAACTGGGTTAGGGTGTTGTTGAGCGAACCGACACGCAAACAACACATACGCGCGAGCACGCACGGACGCACACACAAAGTATGTTTCAAGTGACCTTTTCATACACTACTTAAACACACATGTGTCTCATTCATTCACTGGTTGACGGACGGACGGACGGACGGACGGACGGACGGACGGACGGACGGACGGACGGACGGACGGACGGACGGACGGACGGACGGACGGACGGACGGACGGACGGACGGACTCACTCACTCACTCACTCACTCACTCACTCACTCACTCACTCACTCACTCACTCACTCACTCACTCACTCACTCACTCACTCACTCACTCACTCACTCACTCACTCACTCACTCACTCACTCACTCACTCACTCACTCACTCACTCACCACTCATCCATCACTCACTCACTCACTCACACCTCACTCACCACTCACCACTCACCACCACCACCACTCACTCACCACCACTCACTCACCACTCACTCACTCACTCACTCACTCACTCACTCACTCACCACACCTCACTCACTCACTCACTCACTCACTCACTCACTCACACAGACATGTGCATAACCAGACGACACTTACATAAGTGTGATTTTAAACAAGTACACGGTACATTTAATGTTAATGTGTTCGGCATGACCAGTAGTGTGGTATGACCAATATCAAGTCAGCTTCTTATAGGTGGCACCTAGCTACCTGGTGATCGAGCACTAGCTTTGATTATTTCTAATTAGCGATAATTAGGCGTTGATGCGTGACGTGGGAGGTGCTGGCGTCACCGATACCCCGTGGTTAATGAGAACGCGTGCTTTGATTGGCTTCCCAACCGTACACCTGGTTTATGGCAATTTAAACACATCTAAACTACCATAAACACACAAATGGTTACCTTATATCAGTAAGATTATGGGAGAGTGATTTTAAAAATTGGAACCTAATATTTGGAGGATTGCAAAAACTAAATTTATTTAAGTTTATTTTGCTTTAAATGTGGACTTGCCAGATAATGGAAAACCAACAATGATGTTATTTCCACGTTTCTTCGAGGAAACTGAATGGCCTAAATTATGCCGATGTGTCGTTAAACAACATCCATCCATCCATCCACGTTTCTTAAATGCGATACGATAGAGCCTCTTTAATTACTGCTAGTCCCGTGATCATTTTCATGTAAATCATCATGCGCGTAGCGTTTTATCCAGCTGCGTCCAGCTGTGTCTGGGTTAAATGTCGTTCAATGATTCATTACCGCCCTAAACCGACATGGCTTCATCTAACGACCGTTTGTTTTCAACAAATGGTCCCATAGGGACAGCAACAGCCACATTAGCACGGATACCACAGTAAATCGGGACACATCCAGGGAGAAGACAAAAAAACACGATAATCCCGACATTTTGATCACTCGAAACTTACATGATCTCTCGGATTATATGAACGGGCGCGGACAATGGTATCCGACTGTCGGAAATCTCGAGATCGGAATGACAAGGCTGTACTGTATGTATGGGTTACTTAGATTTGTAAGTGATCGCGAAAAAAACGGTCCCGGTTAATATGAAATTGGGCGTCAAAGGTGCTTTTATTATATGTGCGGCGAGACAAATGCTGAAATAATTAGCGCACACATCCTTATGTTTAGGTGAGTAGGACTTGACAACATATAGGCACAAATAATAATTAAGTCTTTCCTTCATTCAGCCGCTTCTTAGAAGAGATTGTATTGTTGAAGTTTGGGGTAGAGACCCTGGCTGTAGCCTGTTGACCCTGGCTGTAGCCTGTTGGGCACAGCCAATCTTAGAACAGATCAGAACAGAGAACACAGTCAAGTGTTTGAGAGACGATTGTCATTTGTCATCAGTTATAATTAATTGGCATCAACCAATCAACTCTCGATTGTATAATTGTTTGGAGTATATAAGAACTTGGGAAGGATCTGACTAAGGTACTGAGAACATATTTTGTTGTCGATATATATATATATATATATATATATATATATATATATATATCCGACGTGTCATTCGCAGTATCGGAGATCTGCCTGAAATCCGCTGTTCTCGACCATGGGTCAAGAGTAATTCGGTAGTTTTCGACCTAATAAGCTTATAAGAGCTGTTATAAATTAGTCGTATGGACAATCGCCATCAAACAAACTTATTTAGCACGACGGAAATCTCTGCTACTTGTGAAATAACGTGTTAACGTTATTTTGCTGAATATAACCAGTTTAAAAGTGGGAACTGACAGTGGACCCATATCTGTATATTTCGACCTAATTCTGCTGTTTTCGACTTGCCTTTATTTGTTTCGGATGTTTTCGTCCTGTTAGAGTGTTATTTTAAAATTCAATCCATACGTTCGGAAAACTAATTTTATTTGCATGATAATTGATATTGTGATTAAAACGAAAATATATAATATAAGATATAGTAGGTCTACTCATCACAATTGATGAATATAAAAGTGGCCAAGGACTCTCCACTGCACCCAGAGCATGACTCGTGAAACCAAATATTGTACTGAATGCACCGGATCAAGTCCTCACAAAGCGACGCTTCATAATAAAATCCATTGCAAACTCCACAGAATAAATCGCGATTTGTAGACAACTCCGCACACGAGGGCACAGCTGAAGGCGGCTGCAACCGTCTAAAACCACCGAAGTGTATGCTTTTGTAGTCAGTTCATCAAATTATTAATTATTCATCAATCATTCCTATTTGGCTAATAACCTCGGCAGCACAGTGCTATAGAGAGTGGTTGGCTAAATAAAGATACCCAATCGGTTCGAAGTCACCCACTCTCTCCTGGTCTTCTATAAGATATCTGGTTTGTCGATTCTACTAAAGTGTTCTCTTATAAATGGAAGCTTCTAAAGATGACCTTCACAGGCAGAACCTAACAATATGGGGGGGGGGGGGTATTCGCTAAAGGAATCGAAAAATACAAACAGTGAAATTAAGGAAATATAATAATAACCGTATTAATTTTCTCGTTAATATTTATTAATGAATCCCGGCTTCGATTTACCTGAGATTCGATCGTTATTCCTTTAAGCTGCTGTATGAACCAATTGTCTCGTCCTTAAGCTTGTTATAATTAATGATGTTTAGTAGTTAGGAGAATATTTGTCGATGCCGACTTATGACGGAGAGATCATTTGATACACTTCCAAAATATTATAAGATGGTGTTCGTCTTTTGAGACACTGGTTCATCGATCAAAAGATGATGCTTTCTTTATCATATCGAAAACAATATATCTGAAAAGCTTCATGAAAATGAACAGCGATGAAAACCATAAAAACGAGGAACAAATCAGAGAATGCCAAAATATTGTATAACATGTCGGGTAGATGATATTTATCAGATGAAGTAACCAATAGCAAAAGGTACACGAGCAGATCTGAAATATTGTTGTATTACAGTCACTTTTGTGCACATATTAAGTTAAATTAGACAAGTAATGATAAAATATAATGAGACGAATTAAAGTATTAAACACTCTTGAGACATACCTAGGCAGGGATTTAAATCCAGGTGGAAGCAGTCATCAACCGCACTACCAACTGGGCCACAGATACGCTCCTTAAAACAGGAGGAAACACATTTTATGATAAACTATCAGCGACCTATATACACTGGTAGGTGTTGATAATGTTTACTCTTGTAGGTGTTGATAATATTTACTAAAGATGTTATCAGCCAAGAAAATATTATCAAGGTGTTACGGATATAACCCTCCCCCTCCCTTTCCAACCCCCGTCATCATAGGAAAAGGTACCCCACTCGTTTATACAACATAATAATATATCATGCAACGTATATATGTATAAATCATCACTTAAAACTAATGTTGTGCCAGTGATGGAGAAACAGAGAATTAAGTCAGCATAAGAGTAAATAAAACTTAATATCAACAAACGGGTAAACAAATAATGAAAACAAAAACCAGACTAACTAAATAACTAACTAATTAAGTAATTAACTAACTAACTAACTAACTAACTAACTAACTATCAGTTGGCTGATTGCCAAATGTTGTACGCAGAAATTGCTGACGTCCGCAAAATAAGTTTCTCGTCGGTAAACTTTCCTGGAAAGGGCAACAAATCCGAGAAGAGTTCCTACAACAAGCGGCCATGAGTCGGGAGGGAGAAGTTAACAAAACATTACCAGCTTTTATCTAACCAGAGATCACAACTGCTAGGAAAACAGGGGGGGGGGGGGGACACCCGCGAGCGCCCGCGAGGCCACGAAATAAAAGCTCACCGAAAAGGAACGAGTTGATTGCGATGGTCTCGGAGATAACGCCGAGCTGTCTAAGATAAGACTGTCAGTATTAGTGCCAGACATAGGGTATCACATTAAGTTGTTGTTGTTATTGTTGTTGTTGTTCTGGTCGGTTCTTATTGACGGCTGTTGGTCGTTGTTCCAGTGTGTTTATAAAGCGGCCATTACCATTTGTATGTTGATATGGGAGAAGGCTATAGTGATGTCGTACAGCGAATGGGTATTACCGTCTGTTGGCCAAGATATTGGCAAAAGACGATAACATACATAAACGCTAATAATAGCTTATAGTTAGTGTTTAAACCGAAATATCACTCCCGTTAGGAGGTTATCAAGCTTTTATTTCGAAGTGGTTTTAGTTTTGCTGTTTAAATGAAAGTCGTGTTCCGTGCTTGTCCGATGCTGCAAAGGTGAGAGGAGAGAGAGAGAGAGAGAGAGAGAGAGGGAGGGATGTTTGTTGGCGGAGAGAGGTATTTGGTTGGAGTTCATTAATCACGTGGGTGACACGTGCGGAAGATGTACGGTATTATCGCTGAGCCACCCACCTCTGACTACGTAAAGCGACACCTAGGCCTAGAGAGTGTTCATTAAGATAACGCGCTCCTGTTGTAACGCCTTCTGCGCTAAGTCATCTGGCCAAACACGGTTATGATGATGACAATGATGATGATGATGATAGTGCGTGTGTTTGTTTGTTTGTTTGTTTGTTTGTTTGTTTGTTTGTTTGTGTGTGTGTGTGTGTGTGTGTGTGCGTGATTTACAGCTCAACAATACTATTTATGCTTGTCCACACCGTGTGCAAATAGACTTGCCCACATCCCCGACTAGAAAACAAGCCCACACCATCGTCCGACTTGTCCACAGAGGTCATGACCCTATCTTTAACGGATATGCGCGATTCTTCAGAAGACATTACTCGACTAAAAGCTGTTCTTCCCTGAAAAATTGGCGAAGCTTACCGATCAGAAGGCGCCAGATTCTCTTCTGTTCGAGTGTTATTTCTGTACATTTTACGGAGAATGGGGAACGAAATGCTTGAAATTATTCCACCGATGGGGGGGGGGTTATTGAGCAGAAGTAAACTATACAAGTAGTGTAGACAATACACTTGTCTGGTTGGTCTTTGTTAGAAAGCAAAACTAATATACGAAGCGTCTCTAGCAACCATTAGCTGACGTACTAAGGCAGACACGTGCCACTTGGGCGATAATTGAGGTACTTATCAATGAAACACGTCGAGCATACGTACGGTTAGTCGCGTATTGGCGCTACTTCGTTTGGAGGGAACTGATATCCACCAATAATTGTGTATACTCTTAGGTAAGGTACAGAATAAAGTGGAAAATTATTGTCTTGAGTTAAAGTTGATGTTATTATTACTTCAATGGAAACGTGAAAAATGCTATTCATGAACAAGTGACTCGTCAACAAAATGTGAAAATACTAGTGCATTTCAATAATAGAAATCTTTTGAGAGGCTCATTATGTAATATCTTGAATTAAAATGACAAAATTACATGCTATTCAGAATCATAGTCATCGCTAATTGTTGAACCAAATGCAATCTTTTATCGATCAATAAGAGGGTTAATTTCAAATCGATTGTCATATTAGCGAATCTTCACGAACAAAGATGAGTTGTAGGGATTACGACATAACCTCAGTTCTGTAGGTTACGGTATAATTGGTCATTTATCTGCACCAATCCATTGTAGCACTTGCGAGATTTTTTATTATTCAGGATCACGCCAATGACCTGCACATCTCTTTATTGTTGTGTTATATGGCGTGTGGACTCTTTATTAGCTGATCATCGAAGACCACGTCATATGTGAGCTATTTCCACTTAATCTTAATTTGCTTATACATATAAACAAAAAGCTTTCAACTGGAATTACCTAGGATCCCTTAATTATAAAAAGTGACAAAGAAAATAATATTTTCCGTTGATTGGTGATGAATTTGATTGTTTAATATATGGCAAAAATAGACATACATTCTGTAAATGTTCCTTTAAAATAAGACAGGCTAAGATGATGATTGATGTTTTACGGCCACTTTGTACACAAGGTAGGCTAAATGGGCCGAGCGACCTCCAAAGGTAATGAGGCGAAGTGAAAGACGAAACAACCTTCAGATATGCCCACGCCGAGATTTGAACACGGGTGGTAGTGATCTGTAGGCCAACACGCTACCGCCAGACCACGGAGGCGCCTTTAGAGTCCGGACGGTGGCAGCACACTACCGTTCCGACACTTATATTGCGTGAAGTCCGCTTGGGGGCAGCACTTAACAGTTCTCCGATCCCAGAAGTGGAATGACAGGAAGAATCATCAGATAGGAATAGTTTTTTTTGCAGCTGGTGTAATATTTAGTGAAGTGAGTTCCAGTTCTGTCGTCGACTGTAAGTAATACAAAGCTTTCGAAAAGGAAGACTTTGGCATTTAACGGCAGCACACCATACCAAGTAATAAAGGTAACAAAAATGTATGTTGTAATAAAATAGAAGATCGCGTTTAGTTTTCATTTAAAGAAAGTGTCTTGTTACGTTCGAATGTCGACAAATCACGTACACTGATTGGGGACAGCTAGTTGTCCTACCTATAGTTGAACATCTTTTTGCTTTAATAATATGATTTTCTTCTAACGGTTAGCCATATTGCTCTGATAATTAAAACAATCTAAATATAATAAACACCTAGAGCCGTCATCATTTTGACGATTTCTTCTAAGACTAAATGATAATAAAACAAATATTATATATTCTGTATCACCAAATTGTGTTAAATCTTTAAAGATACTAGCATTACAGATGGGTGCACCTTTGATTACCCCTAATGGGTCAGTAAAAAATCTATGGGTTATTTTTGACCAATGTATTAAGATGTATGAACGTGTCCTAACTGCCTACTACCATCTTAAGAACTGTAGTTCATGCCTTTGTTACATCGCATATAGACTATTGTAACTCCCTGTTATATGGCATATCTGATTATAACATTAATCACCTTCATCGAATTCAGAATAGTGCAGTTTGGATAGTGACAAATATTCGAAAATATGATCATATCACGCCAATTCTTCAAACACTACATTGGCTACCTGTTAGACAGCGTAGTCGTTTCAAGATTTTATTAATAACTTATAAATCTATTAATGATATCGCGCCAGAATACCTGTGTGAACTGGTGTCCATTAGAATTTTAAATCTGTTCTAAAACACACCCGTTTAAGGTCACTTTCACAGATAAATAATTGTTATCTTTTAAATCACTTACAGGGTTTTTATAGACATTATTTGAATGACTCCTGTTGTAAGGGCGCTTTATTAAATATACGTTATTATTATTATTATTATTATTATTATTATTATTATTATTATTATTATTATATCAGTGACATGACAAAACTGATTTTTGCATATCCACAGAGGTGATTCAGACTAAACATATTCTAATATACTCTGTAACATGTTATAAGAAGATAGGGTTACAATATTAAATGTACAGTTTAGTACATGTCTTTCATCGAGACAAACACTTCTAACAGAATGATCTGGAGTTTCGTTGAACACTATTGATATTATAATCTGATATTTCATTTGTTTATACAAGATGTACTTAAGCCATGGGACACAATAAATTTCCTAAATCTAGAATTGATTTAACCTACGACATGATTATTCATAATATAATTATAAAAATAAATTTGGAATATTATACGGATACAGAATCTGCGAAAAAGTAAAAAATCGATGTGGAATTGTGTTATTAAAGGTAGTTTAAAAACAAATTTATTGCTATCAATTTTCATATCTTATCATAACGTAATGAGTTTCAGGACATCATAACGTAACAATGTCGATAGTTTACAGATTACATCATAGCAAGCCACAAATCGCTAAACCCAATCAGACAATAGTTAGACAAGAAATATTTGTTATGGTTAGAATAAGGTTTAATATTAGGGTTAGGTTTAAGATGAGGGTTACATTTAAGATGAGGGTTAGGCTTGATATTAGGGTTAGGTTTAAGTTGAGGGTTATGTTTAAAATGAGAGTTAGGCTTAAGATGAGGGTTAGTTTTAAGATGAGGGATAGGCTTAAGATGAAGGGTAGGTTTGAGATGAGGGTTAGGTTTAAGATGGGGGTTACGTATAAGATTAGGGTTAGGTTTAAGATGAGGGTTAAGTTTAAGGTGAGAGTTAGGTTTAAGATGAGGGGTAGGTTTAAGGGTTCCATTTTAGCTCAGTACATCAACATGGAGAAGGTCAACTCCTGCGAAAATTGGTAATATTAATTTCACGAAATGGCAAATGGTCGAAATCGCTGGAATAGCAGCCAAGACACACTATATTCTGTGGTTTACGTTAGTTATGTTGAAACGGAAGCAAGAATATTTCACTTCTGAATATCATAATAATGAAAGTGACATATTTGCACGCATACACGTATTATCTGACAACTGTATAATATTTGTATACAATTTATTTTCGGTACGTCGTTATTAGCCGTTTAATCCTAACTCACTTTGACCTTTATTGTAAAACAAAACCTACACTTTCGCAAGCGCTGTCTTGTTAGGCATCCATCCTAGTAACTTGACAAATACACTAGTCCTGAAAGAAATTCACTAGGGTGACGTGTCCTGACTGCGATAAATGAAGTTTCCAATGCATAACGTTTATATCATACTGTGCGAAGATGAAAGATTTTGTAGCATTATAACAACAATTAATGATCTTTATTTTAAAGAAAAGTTATTGGTAGGTGATATCAGAAGAGCATCGACTTCAACTGGTGAAGCTTGGAGGAACCTAAGGTTGGGTCCATTTCTGATTCGATGCGAATAAACCTGAAGCATGATGACGTCACAAACCAAAACGAGCTAGTTTTTGGCATGATTATAACAGATCCGGAACTTTGACGTTTATGGTTAAAATGACGGGATTATCACGGTATTATCGCTCAGCGGACCCCCCATAAATCCCAGAATGCAAAGCGCGCCTGGTTTGTTTTGGTTTTTGACGTCATCATGCAATGGGTCTATTCGTTGAGAAAAATCCCAGGCCTGGGGATATTACGGATGGAATTCCCCGAACTTATCTGATGACGATGACGACACATCGCGCTGTTCCATCTGTCACACAGCATGATTGATAACTGAAACGGTCAATGACTGAAACAGAATGGCTTTATCCAGGCCATCACATATCGCTGCAGAAGCTTCGTCATTTTAACCAGTCTATCCCTAATGTCTGCACAGTTTCTGATGTCAATGTGCCTAACCAATTTACTTTTCTGAGTAACAAATAGTGTCTTTTCTCATATGGTGAAAACCTAGTGAGTTTTGTTAAAACTTTAGAATCACTTTTTTCGAAGCCAGATTTCTAATGTTTTTCAGATAAATTGAAAGTCAAAGTCATCACACGAACTTGGTTGTCGTCTGATTTAATAAATACTACATTTGGAGCTTCACAATTTAATAATATTCATGCTTCAGTTGTATTATTCGAATTAACCATTTATTCATAGAACGAAATGCAGAAACTGTACTATTTAATATAATCACGTTAATTTAAAACAAAATCCATTATGATATGGTTTTGTTTAGTAAAGTGATATTCCAAAGTTGAAGACATAATGCATGGTTGTAGTTATATTCACAATGTAAAATGTTTGACGAAGTTATTAAAATAATATTTAAACCAATTACAGTACACATAAAAGCCAAATAAAATGTTAAAAGCTCAAACAATCCTGAACGTTTTTGAGGCCTTTGTGGATTGTGAGATCGTAAACTGTAGCTTGTTTAGCTTATGCCTAAATAATAATAATAATAATAATAATAATAATACAATATTTTATATAGCGCTCTATATAATTGGATTAAAATTACCCTAAAGCGCTTTACAGATAAAAGAAGTAGTTAAACATGTACCAATTATAGACTTTAAAACATTATAAAACAAGTTTCGATTTAGACGTTAAAACAATGATAACACACCGTGGTCTAACTGGTAGCGCGTTGGATCATAAATCACTACCACCTGAGTTCGAATCCCGGCGTGGGCATATCTGAAGTTTGTTTCGTCTTTCACTTCATCTCATTACCTTTGGAGGTCGCTCGGCCCATTTAGCCTACCTTGTGCACAAAACTGGCCGTAAAATATCAATCATCATCATCATCATCACACACCTGTATGCTATATTATGCTGTTAAAAATAGTCTTCTTCGTAAATGTTTCTACGCCAAATTCGTATATTTCACAACAATTTATGCCGCATTTCAACTCTCATGATGGCTGTCATCTGGCTTCCGGATCGTGATTGAGTAAAACAAATTATATCTAAATAAGTAAACTGGTAAAAAATAACAACTGGAACATTTTGCGCCGTTCAAAACGCCGCCCCCCAACCTCCACCCCATCAACTCCCAGGGGATCGTGTGACGAGGAACTGTCAACTCGATCTACAACAAGGATCCTGTCGAGTCGGATACATCAAAGAAATTTTCAGATGTCCGGGTTTTAGGTAGTACACCACTTTAATAATAATAATAATAAAAACAACAACAGCATCAACAACAACATAATAATAAAAATATTAAATAAAGGATAACTTTTATTAAATATAGTAACCAACATATCATTAACAAAAGGAAACTTCTCCATTTTCTTAATGTGCCAATTTTTTTTAAAAATTCCAACAATAAACAATATTACAAATTTATATCAAGCCACGAAAGGCCAAAGATTTAATTTATAAAAGCTATATTCCTGTATGAGATAGATGGCACTGCAACCCATCCAGGTTACATTTAGATGTTCCTGATGAAGATGATTTTAGAAGAAGTTTTGTTTTCAAATTAGTTTTATCTCCCAAATTATGACAAATACAGAACGAATAGTCTACTTACACAATTATAGTAAAAGGAAATGTTACTAAAATTATACTATGTGCCTGATCTGAAGAGTTGTTTTATTTTGTTTAGCCTCGGCGCTGGTCACACCTGGGCCATATGGCTGAGGAGCCTAATTTGAAGAGGACGTATGGGACATAGGGCCTGATCTGAAGGGGACATATGGAACACATGGCCAAATGGCCTGATCTGAAGGGAACACAAGGCCGTGAGACCTGATCTGAAGGGGATATATGAGACACATGGCCAAAGGGCCTGATCTGAAGCGGACATATGGGACGTATGACCGAGGAGGCCTGATTTGGAGAAGAAAGCGGTATCATAACGTTATATTAAAATACCCCCCCCATCGATTAAATGTTTTGGTGGTTTTCAGCATCTCACAACATTCAGGAATGTAATGTTAAGGAATTATGATTCATTGATTGTGTGTCTCTTGATCGAGTTATTTTTTTAGAATCTCCTCCATCGGCTTCGAATGTTTTCAGTAGAACTACTTGTCATTGATGTGACGAAGCGCCACCTAGCAGATCTGTAAACCATTGCAGGAAAAAATCTTTATTATCAACATCTGGTTTCATCTTTTAGAAATATCTGGTGACATTTGTGGTGCGACACGCCACCGCTAGACAACGGAGGCGCCCCAGAGGGGGGTTGGAAGATTTCACTTTGGGATTATTTGAATTTCTCTATTTGTTTGGCTTTCTCAACATTTCATACAAACGTTATACAGTTCTGTATAGAATGTCAATAAATATTACTTTTGGATGGCCTTTGTTAAATCCATAACCTTCAGACTCGATTATCAATTTTTTACCTACAGTTTATGTGTGACCTCACATAACACAGCTGATAGTTCACATCACCGCTAAACTGTTGACTGTGGGATCAAATCCGGGTATTACTTGTGTCATCGTTTTCCTGGGGAGTACCTGTAGCCGTATATTCTAGGTGTCACTCATTTACTAATTCACCTTCAGTTTCTCTCATTACACAGTTCCGAAATTAGTTTTTTTATGATCAAATTACTGGCTCAAAACCTTACTAAAATTTTAAATTAAAAACAAAAACAACCCGAAAATAAGGTACATATCTATTCTAATCTTAATAGTTTTAACAACAACAACATTCATATTAATAGCAAGAATCCGTACGTAAATTGTTTCATGTAATAATATAATACAGATATGCGATTGAAATCTACGTCATGACCGACATGCTAACAATGAGTAACCATCGAATACAGTGTTCGGGCGTAAATTTGGAATATAATGTGTAATCCATGAACACAACATATACGACAGAAATACTACAGTAAAATTTGGTTATAAATAACTAGGATATAACGAAATACTAGCTGAACTTGAAGTGGTTAACTGGTTCGACCAAACGTCCATTCGCTTTTATAGTAAAGAAACAGGAACATAACGAAATGTATACAACGAAAACTTGCTTAAGTTAATTTTCGGTTCCAGCAGCATTAAATCAATATAAATCGTGCTGGTTGTAAACGAAATACAATGTTTGAAATTTCAATTGTCAGTCAGTCCAACGACATTGTAATTGTAAATGCAACAACCAATATGAAAATGACAATCAAATTTAATTGCATTGTTTTGACGACAGAAACCTACCATTTATTGTTACATTAGGGTTCAAGTAGAAGGTGACCTGTTTAAATAGAGATAATTTTCTATCAGTAACCAAATATCGCAACGGCTAGCAAACGTAAGCCGGACACAAAGTTGCATGCTCTTGATGAAGTTGACAAACAAGCGAAATCTAAGACTCAAATTGATAAATAATATGGTGTTCTGTGTAGCACACAGCCAACGTAGGAACACATTTGCTCCGTGTCTTCCATTCATGGCAAAACACCAGGCAATACACGTAATAAAAAGGTTTATTTTCACCAATTATCGCTCATGCGTCAGTAATTAAAATCTGATACATACGTGAGACCTAGATTTGAAAACTAGGATAATTCGAAGTGTGTTTATAATGAAATGAATTCCCATTCCCCCATCACACATTTAGGACACATATCCATAGAACACGACTTATTTTGTCGGTATTGGGTATTTCCTCTTCGGTGGTAAATAGGAAGACAGAAGTGTACTGAGATTTGTTGTGTAACACTCATTGACCTAAAGGTCAATGGTAACACTATTTAGTTTATTTGGCATATAGTAATACATAAATATTTTCGCGTTTTAGTTGTTTAATACTTTTAATGAAAACGAAGATTTCGGTTGATTACGATGGCATTTTTTCGTTGGGATATTTGTATTGTTTTTAATTGTTGTCATTTTTATTAATTATCAGAGTGTGAACCAATATCGAAATGTCTGGAGTATTTATTTTAATAGCAGAACAAATCGCGTTTATTAACTGTCCTCTGTTTACCTCGGTGATCCAGTAATCCGTCTGGGATATGTCAGAAGGATTACTCATTTGTTGCCTTTCAGTGATCAGTTGTTTATGGTTTTTACAATCAGTTGTCTGCTTCTTGAATATCGGCTGATGGTGCGCCCTATCACCTGTAAGCCCACAGAGAAAGATCTATAAGAACGTCTGAACAGTGATAGTGATCCAGAATAGAAGAGGTACAATCAGTTCTGATCCGCCTCTATCCTGATGATTTCTCACGCGCTCACTGACTAGCCAGGTCATAATCGATTATTGGTGGCCGAATGTTATTGTTATAAAATATTTTATTCCTTAGTGAGTCTTGAGACTGTGAAGTAGATCCCTGCCCGGATCTGACAATGGACCAATCCGGCTGAATCCCGTTGCTTCAGTTTTTGGCTCAGTTTTGAGGTAGACGTTTTCAGCATAAGTTGGGATTAGGTAGATCATTCGATAGATCTGCTCCGTTTATTCATCTGTTGACATTATCAGATAAGTTAGCACCTACCAAATTATCCCCTTCATTCAATAGACATTTAATGCAAACAGCAAATATCAAAATATATTATAATTAGTTGTTAAATCACATAACGTTTGGGATTCGGCAGTCAATGAATTACATAAAATATGGCTCATGTCGAATATGACTGATCGAATACGGGCCCCATCTCTTGTATTTAATATAATTTTTATTACAGCAGAAATTAAAAACTAAATTATCTGGTTTATATAATAA
Source organism: Paralvinella palmiformis (assembly GCA_025642065.1). NCBI lineage: Eukaryota > Metazoa > Annelida > Polychaeta > Terebellida > Alvinellidae > Paralvinella > Paralvinella palmiformis. The sequence goes on along the minus strand of JAODUP010000705.1, from coordinate 208,916 downwards.
AAGGGTCGCGTGTATGCGCGCGTACATACTTATGCTTACATATACACATATATAAGCGTGTTTTGTTATTGCCGTTGTTGTTGTTGTTGTTGCTGCTCTTGTCTTTGTTATTGTAACTTTTACTATAATTTATTAATCTGATACAAGATAATAAATGTTGTTTTCTTATCCGTAATAATAATTAGATAGTTCTTCGGCCAAAGTAAATAAATGTTTAGATTATTTGTTTTTTTATGAGTAAATATCATTGTCCCAACCAATGTCAAATTCACCGCCGTTTAATACTCATTTGTCAGAAGTTTTTGCGAACACATACTGAGACAAACCAAAAAAAAAACTAAAAACATTCATGTATGTGTGTATGTGTTCATTAAAAACAAACTTTACTAAAAGCTGTAACAACCCCCCCCCCCGCATACATTCATACCCCGCATCACGTCATTAATTGGTATCAAGAGTCGTGAGTTGTGTTTTTTAAAGCTTGTTTATCATCTATTATTAATGTTATTTATTTCACGTTCTTTTATTATGACGCAGGTAACGTAGCTGAGTGACATAATGACGTTCGCTGAACTTAAATTTACCCTAGAAAAGTGGTGTAAAGGTGAATCTGACGTAGGTTAAAATGATGTAAAGCGTAGTTTGGTTTATATGAAATAGAGTGATCAAATTAATTGCAATTATTTTGTAAACACGCTGGTTTGAGTGCGATTTATAACAAATCAATCCATCGGGCGCCTCCGTGGTCTAACTGGTAGCGCGTTGGATCATAAATCACTACCACCGGAGTTCGAACCTCGGCGTGGGCACATCTTTGACTTCGCTTCATTACCTTTGGAGGTCTATCGACCCATTTAGCCTACCAGGTGCACTAAAATGTGGCCATAAAAAGCAAACATCAATCTAATCAACCAGCTTGCATGTGCTACATAATCGTTTTTGTTTAGATAAACAAACATGTGTTTTGTCTGAATGATTTATTTCATGTGTCAGATCAATATCTAGGAAAACACACCCTTCCTCTTACTTACAAAGGGCCGCCCATTTAGCCTATCACGTGTACAAAAGTGGCCGTAAAAACAATCATCGTCATCCTCATTCACAAACAAGACTTATATTTAAGACAACACTACGGATGTTCCGAGTAATAATACTAATCGATTACTGTTCTAGTTTTCTACTCCACACCCTTAGTTCGCCCCAATTGGGTCGCCCCATTTAGCCTACCATCTGCACAAAAGTGGCCATAAAACACCAATCATCATCATCTTGCCAGTTGGGGAGTCTCAGTTCGGAAAGGTCTATTCGGTGCCGGCCAAAGCAGCGACAAAAATAGGTTTTGCTTGGGGCCTCTCAGATTATCAAACTGTTAAGATGAAAATTAGTTTCCCTCGTGAAAGAGCATGTGAATAAATTATGTATGGAGGAGCACGTGAATACACACTTCATGCAAATTAAAATACTTAGGTATTAACTAAATATCTAATAATCATTAATTACATTATTAAATTTTGGAACGTTCTTCAGTGATATGACACGACTGTTGATATTGGTCTGGACCCGGTTCCGCTCTATAGCAGATAAAGCGCCAGCATTTTCTTTACTCGGGCGCAATCCTAGCAAACGTGGTATTCTCATTTACTGCAACACCGTCCCCCGACTCTCGGTTATAAGCGACTACATTTCCGGCACTAATATTTAACAAATGTGAGGATCGAATATTGACTGCATAACCGAATCGCAATTGTCGTTCCTGATGGCTTCCTAACTGTCCGGGTCGAGTTGTGATGGCGCCGTAAGTTAGAGCGTGGAACTGGTAACGGAATGGTAGTAGTGGGTTCGAGGCTCTGGAGCTGCAATGCTGTCGTATGGCGACTGGTTCGCTCATAAGTGAGAACCTAACATGACGTGGTAGCTATGTGTGAGTAATGGTATGCGCCTATAGTGGCAGCGGACGTTGTATACTTCCTGAGTTGATACGTATGCTGGATAGAGGCGAGTCCGAGAAAAGGATGATGATGATGATGATGATAATCATAAAGCACCCCAGAAGAGCACAGCTGAATGTGGTGCTCGATACATCAAACATTATTATTATTATTATTATTAGCTGTGAACGGGACGGATTTCATGAAATATGAAATAAACAGCCCGAAACGTATAACGATTTTACTACAAGATGGTTTATTCTGAGCGGCGTAGCAACCACACATCGGGGTGGGGACACAAATCAGATCTATAGGTAAGCTAGAAACTGATGTTTGATGGCTGATTGGTGAATAAGTGAGTGAGTGAGTGCTATTTTTATTTAGCATCGACACCAGTCACACCTGGAACTTACGACCGAGGGATGTATCCGGAGAGAAAAGTATCACAAACACCGGCATTATTCGGATTCAAGCGTTTATCTGAAGTGGGCATCAGTAGCTTGGTATTGACAGGTAGGATTCGCCAGGACTCCGGGGATTACATCGTATATCGATTATATTAAGTTAGGATGGTAGTAAAATTGGCACACACACAATGAGGCAGAGGTGTGTGTGTGTGTGTGTGTGTGGTCTTTTGCGGGCTAATCATAGAAATATGGAAGTACGGTGCCGAATTCAGAATAAAACATGTAACGTAATTAACTGTGGTGAAGCAAATCCGGCTGCCCCTAACCGAATACACACTACGTGTACTTGAATTAGCATCGTTGCATCTAGAATGGAGAAACCACCGACACCATCAGATCGAACAGAACATGGCCACTTACTTATGTGTTGGTATTCAAACATGAGAGTGGTCTTTGGGAACAACCCGAAAAACAGGAAAGGAAATCGGATAGCAGTGAGCAGTGACCCCCCCCCCCCTGAAAAAATGCGATTGAACACTTTTTGGACAATCTAACACTGAGTGTGGCGGGTATAAAACGTCTTCTACAAGAGAAACTTCCTTCAAATATCCAGTTTGGCCCACTTCCAATATCCAAAAACGATACCTTTAACTCTGGAAAACCCGGCAAAACCGGCAACTCTCATCCCTGGTATTAGGCTGTTCGATATCGATTCCGACCTTCGACGTGATCGATTATCCCTCAGGAAGTATCCTATTTCTTCAATATTTATGGCCGCAAACAAAATACGCGCGTTTGTTTTAAAAATACAACACGATGTAACACGTGGCAGACGACCGTTGGTATTGTTTGGCGTTCTACTAACTGTACTCGCTCCAGATGATTCTAGTTTAGAAGCTGGAGCCAGTCCCATCCGTAGTTCACACAATCACGGAGTGTGTTGTGATACCGAGGGTTAGGTAAAATGCATTCCACTTTGAGATCATTATACTTCAGGAGATAACCAGATATAGATTATTGGTTGGTCGAATTATCGTCTATTAACTATCATTCTTATAGGTGAGATATATTGTTCTTATTTGCGTATGTTGTTACAGTTGTTCTGACAGGTATCGTCACTGACATCGCTGTTAATAAGCGACACACCATTAACCTCTTAATCGTTTTAACAACAGAGTAATTTATGTACAATTTATTATAAAATCCATCGCATACATCGTTATATTATCACAACCAAAAGAAACAGAATTTAAGTATTCCATTTAAAAAAATTGACGTAGTTGTATTATTGTTTATAATAATATACATTATAATATACATATAACAAAAAATATATAGTCATCTCACTATCCAAAATGACTACAGAATAGAGAGTATTTATAGCATCACAGAACGCATTCTTTGAACATTTATCAGTCGTACAATGAAGACATACATGACTAATTAATCCTAGCTTTTAAAAATCGTATTAAAATTGTTACAGTCTGTATATGTTTTTAATTCTTTAAACCTTTGACACAGCACTAGTTTAATTTACAAAATTACTAAACTGAACTTGAACCATCACAGTTTATAAAAATGAAAGGTGGCGGCAGAATGGATGCAGCATTCATGACAGCCCGATGAAAGATGAGGCTTTAATTTCAGTCAAACAGTTTGCTGTCTTAATAGCATCATTCTTACAATGCGACCTCATTTCGAGTTCTTAAATAACACGTCATCTTTCTTATGATGATGATGATGATGATCTTCATCAAAATGAAAGTTTGTGTCCTTATAAGTTATCATAACAAATATTATATAACCGGAATTATCTCAGCCACCCATCACATGACCACAATTATCACTCCACTGTGCATGCCTGACGGAGGAAGCATGCGCATTGAAGTGACTATAGTGATCACGTGACTGACGTCAATAAACGGACTCGGATACATAATGATGGAACTAAATGCTACAAGATACCACACACACACACACACACACAGACACTGACCAGAAGGACTCACGAATTATTACGACCCAGTAGGGATAAATTCAGGGTATATATAACATTATGAAGGCTAATATACAGCTGACAAACAGAGCACTCCCATAGCGCAGCTAGTATTGCGCTATGAACGAAGAGCGTGCCACCGAGTATGTCAGTGAGTGGTTTATTAGACCCAGTTCAAGTCACATGTAGAACATGAGGCCGACAGACGACTACACAGAGAAACATCCCAGAACTACAGATTTAATAGCTGATTTCAATACTGACCTCGATATCTGCCGCGTGATATATTGAGTCAGCCAGCCATTCAGTCAGTCAAACTAAATGCCGAATTTTCTATATTTAATATTCTTACAGAACCACGTTGATTCTAACACAAGGATAACTGAATTCAAAGCCTTCTTTTGGAATTCATCGTTATTCTCGACGTATAAACATGAATAGCATAGATAGAACTCAAATTATATACCAGCAAAACAACAACAACAACAACGGACCTAGAATCAATTTACAAATGTCTACACAGATTATTGAGCTTTTGATATTCATACTATAGGGAAATGCAAAACAATCAAACAATTTAATACCATTTAAACTCTGGCTTCATTGTTTGATATACACACAGTATGCACATCGCTGACGTGTCCGTGACCTCTATATCTCTTCAATCAGATTCTCGGAGATGTTTGGATTAGAGTCAACTGTCATACCCTCTGTAATAATGGGTGTTAGTGTTAGACAAATGACCCGTGTATACATATATATTAAGGTATATCATTGTAGTGTGTGTGTGTGTGTGTGTGTGTGTGTGTGTATGTGTGTCTTACCTTTTTTTTTCTTCCAAAACTTCCGATGTATCATGATTATTATAAGTATTATCAGTGCTGACAGAAATATCATACAAACTGCAATACCTGTGATCACTGTTCGTTTATCATCTCCTGATTGATACAAAAAATTAAATAATTAATTATTTAATAAATTTTGTGTGTATGTGTGTGTGTGTGTGTGTATGTGTGAAAAATATCCTCACCTGATGGTACACCGATTTGTTCACCTTCTGATCCACTGGGTATCAGATATGCACAAAGTTGGCTGTTGTTGGTGACATTGTTTCCACCAGAAGCACTATCTAGGACAATACTAGCGATGATCTGGTTATCAGTGATACGTCTGCACGTGTAGATTCCATCATCCGAAACATTCAAAGCTCCGCCGTCAGCAAAACGGGAACCATTAAAATCCCACTGATAGCGACAACCACCGTCCACAAGACACAGAGCATCACAGCTGATTGTTAACTGATGACTACTATCAGACAGGCCGCATTTCTGGTTAATGTTGGTTAGCATTGGATAGGGTTTAGCTGGAAGAGAAAATAGGACCCAATACATCTACAGTAATTACAACTAGAATTGTATGGCAAAGTTAAAATTTCATCAAAATAGAATAACTTACTGAATCATATTAAATTTGCAGAAAGTAAAGGAATATTTTGTAAGGACCTTTAAATCCACTCAGTTAAATTAGCCTATTTATAATATAGAAACCAGTGTATTTGTGTATAAAATGTGAATGTGTTATATGAGGATAAAACGTGTTTTAATTATGTTTTATATGTAAAATGCTTTAGAGCAATTCAAGTTGAATAAGGTGCTATATAAAATTAATATTATTTTGGGGATGAACATTTAAAATATTCCAAAAGGGCAGGATGGGATGTGAATAAGACTATACTAGCAATAAAGTAGTCTGATATTATAGAACAACATAACTTTTGGACCATTTGTGTCTCCCTCATTTGAGGTTGCCAGCCATGTAAACAAAACTGCCATTTCGGCCATTATTATTGTTATTTTCAGAAAATGTCTAATTCACTCAAATTCACATTTATAACAAGTTGTCTGTTGAAAATGGAGTGCAACATGGTAATCAGGATTGGATTTTAACCCGGCTTAAACTGGTTGAGCCCAACCTGGCGGGTTAAACCTAGGTTTTACTAGTTTAATCTGGGTTAAATTGTGTTTTTCTCAGTATATTGACTCACAGATTTAGACATTTTATACACATGAAAAGTAGTTGTTTGAATGGTATGCATTTTTAAGATGTTAAGATGCTGCCAATATGCACCAATGAACATAATCCAATATTTGAGATATTATGCTGTTGGTAGAAACAATTAGACACTATCAGTATCACACTGTAGTAATTATATATGATGCTATGATTTGTTGGTGGCCTGAACCAGTTGATCTGTTCTATGACTGGTTGAGCTTGTTTGTTAAATTGGCTTCTGATTAATAATTTAGTGTGTTTAATTTAATCAATCAGCAGGTGGGTTAAACCTGCCAACCCTGATGGTAACAAATGTGATGAAGTAAAAGGTGGCTTTATCTTGGATAAAACAGCTTCATTTTGTGTAGATTTTACTTCCTTGGTTATAATTACCTTAAAAACTAACCAATTAGAGTAATAGAGTAGCTTTACTTATTACATACCATATATACTCGGGTTTAAGTCACACCTTTTATACTCCTAAATTGACAACAAAATAGAGTGCAACTTATATGTGGGTTAGACTAAAAGGGAAGGTATATTTGGCATAATTCAGGGGAAAATACAATAATACTGTTTTTCAACCTAATAATGAAAATATGAACAATAAACAAATTTATTAGGTGTGTTTTTGCTGTTGTCTTTCGAACCCAAACTCAAATGTGATAACCGCCATGATTATTTAATCCGATGCACTAATTAGCGACAGCTCATTACTATTGAAATATGTGAGCATGTGTAATTGAACCAAACATTAATTGAGGCCACTCAAATAATGACCATAGAAGCTACATCAAAGAAAATCAATTACAGCAAACAATCTGTTAAATACTTCCAAAGCTGGCACATGGGGACTACTAATATGAATGTACTCTCTCTTCAAACAGCTTTACAGAAATGTAATACTATAAATGAGATATAATTTTTCATAACTTCATATACTTGTTAATAAGGGTTGGCAGTTTCTGCCGGTTTCTTCCGGCAAGGAACAAATAGGTTTCGGCCATCATTTTGGCAGAAATAGTCCAGTAGACCATACATTTCAGTACAAATTGGCAATTAATTACTTATTTCATTGGTTGTTCTGCTTGGTTAGCATCTACCTCCTAGCCTACATCAAAGAATTGATCTTTGAAGATCTTCTGCTTCAAATGAGAGAGCGTTTTCAACCTTTGGATTTGTGCACAATAAACTCCGAAAGCAACCTAGTGTGGCCAAGGCAGCAAAGTTGGTTCTCTGTTACAGGATGTCAGAGGACATACAGACTTGGACTATTGAATTCAAAATTGTAGTAAACCTAATCACAAACGATTAGTGATTGACTGATTACACTGGCTTCCTTCATTTCTTTGCTAAAGGTTGCCATGCTCAATGGCAGTTGAATTGATAAATTAATGCAGCAGTATAAACTCGGTTTTGATGTTATGGCTTATACTGTATGAATATCAACTAAATAAACTTGATTGTGTTTATCAAATCAGTTGTTTCTGCCAATTTCTCTGTTCTTGAAACCCTAATAAATTCTGAACTAGCAATCATTAAGAAGCATCTCACAATCTTACTATAAATTTAGAACTTCAGTTGCTGAATCAGTGGCTGCACCATGTTCAATAGCCCTCATTTTCAGAATTAACATAGGTTTCTGCTGACAAAATCCCAACGTGCTTGTTATACTTAATGAATGACCATGTCTGGAAATCTAAAATGAAGGTTATGTGCACATGACACAGAGTTTAAACTGAAAATTGTGCAGTATGCTGAAAATGCAGGCAGATGGTTCGGGAGTTCAATGTTTCAGAAGATGCCACAAATGAAGAAGGCATGCAGAGGGGGGAAGCCATCACTTCCACAAGAAGAACGTGAACTGAAAGACTGGATAGGCAACCACAGACAACAGAGTTATGTTGTTACCCGTGGCACTATCAGAATGAAAGTGAAACAGAAGATCAACAATGAATCATTCTGTGCATCATCCCTTAGTTGGGCAATATTTCACAAAAGGTTTGGGGTTTTGTGAAATTTTACTTATGTTTGAGCCTCAAACACATATGAGACATAAAAAGAGTATTACATCATTACACATGCACTTATATGCAGAGTGTTGTCATCATACATATAATATTGTAGAAACAAACTTTACTACTTACTTGAACCAAGATAAAACATTTGTGTGATAGTTTGGTCATTCCTAGGACTACAGTAAAACAGGATAGTTCTGTTTACTTCTGGGGTGTATAAACCAAGCCTATTTGAATGTTTATCAATGGTGTACACTTGGAATGAAGTGCCAAAAACATCTGGGCTAGAGCCTTCGAGCTTGTATGGTAGGGAACCATCACCAGTATAAAAATACCACTGTACACTGAAACAGTAAAAAAACATCATACATATGTGCTATATATTTGGTTAAACACGATGATTTTGAAAGAAAAACATTTTGCTAGGAAACTGCTTGGTTTTAGATTTGCTGAGGGGTTTATTTTGAGGTTTGCTGAAAAATGTCTATCCACACGACTCGTCTTAGAAAAATGAGGGTGACGGCGGCGTTTTTGAGTAGGGGATGTCAACTCTTCAGAAAAAAAGAAAAACGAGTGACATGAATGGGAGAATAGACAATATATCGCTATAAACCAGTGTTTTATTACAGAAGGAGCTTAATTTCAAAGTGTAAAAGTCATTTGAATACAATTACATAATCAGTTGTGAGGAAATAAGCCAATAAAAATATCAGGCAATCTACATTTGTTCCCCAAAAATGGAGGAAATAAAGTACATCTACTAGAATCATGAAATAAATTATATTCTTTGAAATAAAGACGTGGACACACTGTCATACATTCCTGAAAGGGAATGTTCATAGAGATCCAACAGTATTATTTCATTTGTTATATTCAGGTTTTTTTAAAATAAATATTACCTTTACATTCCTGGAGTTTCATGCTATAATAACCTTTTCCCTGCATTTCTGAAATTCTTGGTTAATTTGTTAATGCATGTTTTATATTTTCAACTTCAGCATATTTATATTTTATTAATGATTTTGTGGCTATGATTTTAAGGCTCTCTTTGGATAAAAACTCAAATGTTCAGGGACAAGCTTGATCATGTTATACAATAATTTGTAGATTATACGGTGATGTAATGAATCACAGCGTAAAGAGTTTCACATGGTAATAGGTAAACAACTGTTACTATTAGTAAATCAAGGCTTTTGACATCTATTAAAGCCTTCTAACTTGACTGGTGTAATACAACATATTTACTGTGAATTGTTTTGTATGACTCGTAAAATAATTATTAAATGCATTATTCCATTCATATATGGATAGTTTATAAAAAAAGCTACTAATATTGTTGTCTCAGTGAATCAATCTTTACACTTGGTGTTGTCAAACAAACTAGTTGTGTTCATGAAATCAGTATTAAGCCTTAAAATTCAACTTTACAAATTAACCAAACTTTTGACAGTACTCACGGTTCTTTTAGGGGGCAGTTTAATTCCGTTCTGTTCCCCGTTTCAGTCAGTACGATATCAGCTTTTAGCTGATTTATGCATAATCCTGTTATGAAAAGATGTAATATATTTGTGATTTATAATAATTGTAGATTTAATACACCATATGTAATGACTAATAATATTGCAATCTCTGGACCCACGCAGACACACACACACACACACGCACACACAGAGACACACACACACACACATACACACACACACACATTTCTCTCCTCACTACTAAATTACAAGCCAGTTAGCATCAAAAGACAGTGATATCATATTAGAAAAAGTACAAGGAAATGGATGCTGAATAGTTTAGATACTATTACAAAATCTCACTTTACTATAATATTTCATCATTGTAATCGTAATTTGTTATTGTACCAGAACTGATCTTACTTTATGTCCAAAGTGTGAGCAGCAGCGGGCTATAAACAAGGCATATGAACCGAGATTAAACTATTTACCACTCTACCTCAGTATTCTCTTTGTTAAACTGAGACGTACAAATGACATTAACAAACATCTTCTTACTTTGTGCTCTCAGTGCATTGATCTATTGATTAGATCATAGATTTCAATGCTATTCAAAATTCTGAATATTGGGAGTGTCCAACGCCGTATAGATATGCACAGTGCGGTATAAATGTGGAGGGGGTTAACTAGTTGGTCATACTTGTGAGTCCATTTCACCTTTGTGAACGTATGAGTATCAACAACACTACCATGTACAGCTTTAGGCAAAACCTGTATAGGGTAAGAACTCGGCTATGATTGATGAAAACACACCCGATGGCTGTTTAAAAAACCAGAAAAACTTTACGAGGAAAGTTGTCGAATTAAACTCCTGGAACGACTGTGAGGGTTCTGTGTACATCCTGGTCTCTGAACAGAGGCGGAGTGATTTTCTCCTGGCTTCACAAAAGGTGAGTGAGGTACATTATCCTGAAAGTTTGTTTAAATAGGGTGCCTTCCCTACCACATAGATCCACACATGCTATACCTATGGATATACCCTTCCCAGTGGGTTGCTTAGGCATTAAAATGATCATTCAGTCTTGTCTTAACTGAGTTTGAGCACGTTGAGGCTTATCATGGTGCTGGCCTCAGAGAGGCTTGCATTTTGGATGACATGCCAGTCTAACATAGATTAGTGTGCCATACTTCAGTTGAGGCATAAATCTGGGGATGATTTTGGCGAATGATTACGTACTGGACTATATGATGTCTTATAGTTAATGAAAACTTTGATCAGAATACCAATATATTTAACAATTTCAATCATTTCTGATCCAATATCATCGTATATTCAGAGATGATGATGATGATGATGGTTGATGTTTTACGGCCACTTTTATGCATATGAAAGCAAGCTACAGATACTATTAAGTCACATAATGAACTAGTCAAATTATCATGCACCAAATCTAAAAAAGTGACAGTGTCACGTATTTGTCAGCCATTGAACTGTTCTGATGTAACACAAGATAAATTCAAAAGGGTTAATGCTGGTCTGCTGAATTTGACAATGTGGAGTGCATTCATCATACCTCATTCTTTAGGCAATGGTAACATAAACAATAGCTACTTTATCCAGGATGATACACAAGTAAAAGGGCAGCTGTACATAAGATTGCTAGAAACTTAAAGCTCAGAATTCAAGATAAACATGAAGGGGCCTGCAAGGATAAGCTACAGCTTCGATTTGGCAGTAACAAGACATCGCCAAGACAACAGAGTGCAAGCAAAAGATGGAAACGCCGACCTGCATACAACCAAAAAGGTGACCAATCTGAGTGGCAGACATGGTTGTCAAGGGTGGTGTCACTACAACAGATACACAGATGACAGACAATGGTAATCCCAAGAACATATGTCACCAGAAGGGACCTAGTACCTGTAATTGTTGTCGCATTGCTGGGCACAAGGCAACATTTTGTGACATATTATTAAATTATGGACTCATCGAAGAAGGGTCGCCAGATACAGACTGAACACCAATCATGTGTCATTTACATTCTGAATCCCAACCATGTTATAATAGAGTTTATTCATTTAGTGAATCACCCTCAAGTCACTTATTAAATGATAGCCATAATAATGATGAAATAAATGGAGCTATATTGTATTTACAATAATTAATATTCTTTGGATTCTCAAAATTTACAACAGTTGATAATGATGTGGACAATAGCTGTCTAGTCTTCACTGTAGATGCTAAATGTCTACACACTTTCTATGCTAAACACCGGTTAAACCTCAAAGTTGATCATTTAAGCATTTAATAATACCATAAGACACAAATTTCAACCATTGTCCCACAGACTGACCAAATCACTTATTGATGAATTATTTATGCAAGGGTGAAGAGACTGAGATGGGTGGTTCATTTTCCAATGGTTAATTCCATGTTAATCATTACCTAACATATCGAAAAGATATAAAATGCGAGTAGTGGTGTAATCTATTCCTAGATCAGTGGGGTGACTTCCTACACTACAGAGAACATTGAGTATATTAAAGTATATTCTAGTAGCGTAGAAATAGTCAGATATAGTCAATTTTGGAATTGATGGGAAATTCCAATTCCGGAATTGCTTATTCCAAAAAATGGAATTGGAATTGATAAATTTGGAATTAGAATTTGCTACAAAAAATTAAATCCACAAATTAATTTACCATTTAATTTTTTAATTCAGAAATATTTATTCCATGACAATCCTGCTTGGAATATAAACTATTTGGAGTAGGTATTTGGACTACCTACTCATGGTAAAAAGTAGTAGGTAAAAAAAGAGTAGACAAAAAAAGGAATTGGAATTGAGGGTACCAAAAAGCCATACAGCAATGTATGGAGAGAAATCCTTCTGAGCCTCAGCTCCCAGTATGTGGGACGAGTTGCCAAACCATACATTAAACTCGGAGCAACTAAAAACATATTTTGCAAGGTTCTTAAAATGCATTTATTTAAATTGGCACATTTATAAATTTTAACCAGTTTATGATATATGAAATGTATTTGAGCTATATGAGCTCAGAATATGTTTTAATAATATTTTACATGTAAAACGCCTTAGAGCAATTAAAGTTGAATAAGGTACTATATAGAATATTATTATTATTATTATTATTATATAAAAATGGAATTGAATTGGAATTGATAAATTTGATGTGGAACTGACCAAATGGAATTGAGTGGAATTGGAATTGACAAAATGGAATTGACCCCATGTCTGGAAATAGTAGACCCTAGTAATTGAATTAATGCCGAGGAAGGATAAATGGCAAAATGGTATCTGTGTAGATCTAGACTAGCCTCTACAAACAACCCACAGTAATAAACTTGGGCAGGATGGTTGTAATTATTTTATAACTGGTTACTTTAATGTAAATGTTTTTAAATTGCATTGCATGAAGGAATTATTCGAAGTGAATTGGGTGAAAGATTTGGTGAATGTAGAGTCAACAAACTGTTATAAAAGCAAAACACCCACATGTTTTGTAGGCCTACACCATAAACCTAGTTAGTAACAAATGTACACTCAAAGAGTCTAAAATGTAGCCTAACGTGACTTTGTTAATGGTTTGTGTTCAGGAAATACTCAAATTGTGAACAAACACATGAATGTAATCATCTGTATAATTATTATTATCTCAATATCGAACACACCCCTGAATCTCGCACATCATAAATACATAATGAACTATGTGAATATTTACTGATCATTACAATGCTAAATATTTTAATGGGTGAGCGCCTGCTACTAAATTACAATCTTGACACTGGTCTTAGCGACTTCCACCACATGGTGTGTTCCGAGACATAATTAGAGGCACCTCCACCCAAGAAAAAATGTATTACCTACAGAACCTACAAACATTTTGATAATGATGAACATTTGCATGATCTCTTGATATCTCCATTTCATGTTTATGAAATAACTGATGGCGTAGATGATGCGTAATGCTATAACTCAACACTACTAAAAGATATCATTGACAGACATAAGACCCCCTCCTCCCAAATCTATTGTCATGCATGAATAGTTTTCTGCATAAGGCTAGGAATGTGAGAGATGATTTTAGATGCAAATTTGAATGGTTTAAAACATGGAAATATTGGGATAAATGCAAGAGACAAAGAAATTACATAACACATATAAGATGGAACAGTCTGTTTCAGTATATGAAGTCAAGGTGTGGAGATAACTTAATTGAATTTTGGCATATTATTAAATAACTTATTACCAATAATCTTAAAATATGTAATGATATCATATACTGATGGAAAATTAATCTATTGAGAGTGTTCAAAATAATGTTGCCGGAATATAAAATGAATATTTTGTGAACTTAGCTAAAGATATATATGCCAAACTGATAACATTATGGATTGTGATTCACAAATCAACATACATGTCATGTGTATAACAGACAATAGACACGTTTTGCAAGAACACCGACTTACCTGTTCTCAAACAGCAACAGAAACAAAGAATCTTCACATAACCTGAAATAAGAATAATGGCAAGGTATAAGATAAGATTACAAATAATCTAGACCCTCGGTAATCATATTCACTGGATATAATTGTAATGATCATGTAATATTACTATGTAAGTATGTCGCACATTTCAATAGAGCAATATGGCACACTTCTATAAATGAGTTTGGAACCAGGTTGTGTGAGTTTGGTTCTGTTGTTCGGGGAGAATCCCCAGGCAGTCGCTTAATCAGCACAGCCTCTATGTTCGAGTGTTTGAGGAAACTCCTCCCTCACCACTCACAGGGGAGCAGTACGGAAATATGGAGCCAAAATAACCAGAGGGTGGTTACTGCCAGAGTGTTTTACGTCTTCAGGGGGTTTTTAACGTTCCCCTTTATTTTAAATAATTCAGTGGAGACGGCAGCGCCATTTAACGTGGTCATCCACCCACGATGTAGTGAGCCGAGAAATTAATCCCTGGAAAAGTTTCGACCTCTTACGGGGTTCGAACCTGTGACCGTTGGCACCAAGTGCCGGGTGCTTAACCGCTAGGCCACCGGAGCTCACTGCTGTGTGGGATAACAATCAATCTGTTATATGCAACATGGTAGAGTAAATCCGGGTACTACTCAACATGGGGTACTATTGAAGACTTAATAAATGCAGGTTTTCTCATATTGTTGTTAGAAGACCTACATTCCAGATTTTCATGAACGTTTTCAACTGTTTGTAGACAATTTAATGTCGAAATATTTAGCGATGTTTTCATTGGTTGAAAATGACGAAGTAGTTCAACTTTGACTTGTCAGGTGTTGGGTAATATGTGGCGCCATATTCGGAAAATCAGTCCTGGCTGACGGAATTTTACGAAGAGTGATAGCCGATCATAACGGATAGATAACTTATAAGACTAAGGTGTGGATGCATTATGACTTCAAGATCATGACAATCTATTTTCACCATAACGTTGTGGAATAAGCTGCAATTAACAGATTAGCCAGGTGTTCGTTAGTACCATCTAAAAGTTTGTACGGCGGGTCATTTTAATTATCGAACATGGGGTAGGGTCCTAACGAACACTATCAGTATCACAACCAACATACAATGATAGACTCTCTATAACAAATTATTAAAAATAACTAATTATTAAAAATGTATGTATAATTTGATGATTATGGAAATTAAGAGAATTCATTTTACTAATGTGATTTAATTATAATGATGAATTATATATGTTCATATGGTTGATACTGATAGCCTATAGATTTATATGTGGTGTATATATGATACAAGTATGAGTGAGAGAAAACATCCATGATTTTCATTTATTCTCAGGCTCATGTGTATATCTAATATCTATCATACACATATTTATTAATTCACTCTCCTTTTTTCCACTACAGAAGTAATACTTTCTTCCATTTTGGAAGTGGAAGAAACTCAAAAATGGTACAAAATCATCATCCAAATTTAGAATTTCCATTTTCAAATTTGACAAATATTAATATATTGTGAATGCTAGTCATACATATACTCTCTTAAAAAAATAGAATAGGATGTAGTCCTCATATCTGTTGGTTTGCGAAAAATCTTTGGGGACAAGAAGATCATTTGACAAATTTGACCACCATCATCTGCATCTACTGAGAGAATATTTGGTGCCATCCATACTAAAATAAGGAACAGGTTAGGCAATGAGAAGACAGCTAAGTTAGTGTTCTGTTATAGGATGTTCAAGGGAAGCCTTGATTTGGACTACTAGACCAATATTGAACAATATATGAAGTTGAACTTTGTTAACCATGATATCAAAATTTGCAATTTACTTAAAATAAATATGCTCATAATACACATTATATATATATATATATATATATATATATAGTCTAGCTCTGCCACCCGCGAACAGCCGCCAACCTCACCTACTGCCAACCTTTGATAAGGACCCAATTTATTTAAATCATTGAAAGTGACACTTCATTAAGTTTAGTTAATACATTAGAAGGGGATAATGCTCCAACAATAGTACCACCATTTAAATCACATGAAGTCAAACCTACCTTCTCAGTGGTTAGTGGGGCATAACATTGAATAGTTTATAAAGTGGAGTGAAGGTGGTGAATATCATAACAGTTTGCATTGTTAGGTTACTGTATCCCTTGGCTTGGGAGTTTCTTCGTAATTTCTTCCCAACCCTGCTTAAAGTTATTTATAAATTATCTAAATAAGCTTAATGTATATTGTATTATATTGCTATATCGGTTTTGAGACATGTAATTAATAATGTTCTTCCAGAATAGAGCGCGTTTATATCAGAATCGTCTGGACAGTGGGAAGACACCATCACAGGCCAAGAAAATTAGATGTAGGTGCAATATACTATTTGAGGAAGGAGCCAAAAATCAATATGATAAGAATGCCATTGCTGTTGTGGATGAGGGTGACAGAATATTGGCCTACCTGAGATGACCCGATGCACGTCATGTAAAGGCAATTTTTGTGGAGAAAATTAACAAAACAAAAATCTTCCAAAAGCCAAAAGAAAAAGATGTTGCTTTGAATAGGGTATTGGGTCTCCAGCAACAATGTGCTGTGGCTTTTAAGTAAATTAAATAATTAAAGTGGAAATTGGTGACCTTATAAATAGCTCAAGACATAGTAACATTTTTCTATTGGGTTAAATTAAACTCATTAATATTATTAGATATATCTGAAATAAAATATATACCTCTATATCAGTATTTCTCAAAGTTAAAAAGTCAGATAACGAAGTAGGCCTAGATAATGAGGCAATACAAATAATTAACTGTGCAGTATGGAGTGTTCAGTAATACCAAAGACTATTTATAACATTTACCTCATATATACCTAATTGATTTTAAAAAAACTTACGCCTTCCACACCCAAAGCTGTGAAATAACCTAAACCACGTTCAATTATTTTATGATAAGCTGTCAAGTGACTGCAAATTGTAGGCTATGAATTAATTGACTGGACTGTGAAATCACTTAATTATTTATTTACAGTTTCAGAGCTTCGTTTCCTTCGATATCATGTGTGCACAATTAAAGTATTAATTCATAAAAGAGTATGTGATCATGTAACATATAGTACTAGTATTGGCAATTCATTTCAACCATGCACACACATGTACACGATCACATGTGGACAACCAGAGCTTTTGTTTATCTGAGAAATACCTCCGGTCGCTGGAGGCGCCACTGGTTCAAAATTCAACATGGCGCGGCAAGAGTAACGCTTCTCTATATTTAAGCTCTCTGGTAATACCTTCATTGTGTGTTCGGTAGTACCCTCCATGTGTTCGGTAATACCCACACCCATGTTCAAGCCATTAGTTTCTTATTCCTCAGAGTGCAGCATAAACATATTGATAACAAGGGAAATGGAACTTTTCAGTTGTCGGAATATTAGTCTAGTATCATGGGCAACAGCCAATGGGAACTCTTGTTTGTAAGCAGAATCAATGTGAAATGGTAGTACCCGCATTTACTCTACCAGAAGTAAATCGACCAAAAAACCTATTAAGATCGAAAGAAACAACTCTTCTGAATGCCTGGCAGTAGATCGTAACCTAGATCATGCGTGGAAGTCATTTCAGAAACGTTTCAAACTGTATATCACTGCCATTGACTCGTCAAATAAACCAGGTAAGCAACTGGTGGCTATATCATTATAAATCATGAGCATGATGAGGTGGCCGGTAATAACGTCATAGGAAAAAACTTACAGAAACTCACAATTTGGCTAGGAAAGAAAATCAGGTAATCAAACAAAAATGTTCAAGTCTGTCACAATTTATTTAAGTACCATAAATAATTAAAGTATTAAACATATTAAAACAGAAAATATTTTACATCAGTTATTAACTGGCAATACATGACTTGTTAGTCTTGTACAAGCTCACAACACTATTTACATGTTTGTGAAAAAAACTCACATTTTGTTCAATATCTTAAACGCAGTAATGTAATAAAACA
Organism: Paralvinella palmiformis; assembly: GCA_025642065.1. NCBI lineage: Eukaryota > Metazoa > Annelida > Polychaeta > Terebellida > Alvinellidae > Paralvinella > Paralvinella palmiformis. Next base: position 190,547 of record JAODUP010000705.1, on the reverse strand, counting down.
GAAAGACGCAGAAACTATATTATTTATTAAAGAGTGCTAACATTGTCCTGTGACTTTCCTAACTGGATTTGTTCATGATGTTGCTAAGTATTGGGGGTCCTGCTGTTTTGATATGTATTTAATACATTCACATTTGATGATGAGGAAGACAAATCTAAACTGAATGTGCTGATAAAGATGTCCAATGAACACTATAGTCCAATGAAAAATCTGTTGCATGAAAGATGGCTGTTCAGGATATGCGTCCTGAGCTGCCAGGGGAATCATGATGATGATTGATGTTTTACGGCCACTTTTGTGCACATGGTAGGCTAAATGGGCCTAATCATAATTATGAGAAATGGGTTATATATCTACGATTTAAAGGCTAATAAAGCTCAGCCATACAATTTCTGAGACCAACAAGAAAAGATGATTAGAGATCAGTTAGTGTTTCACACAGAACAAAGTGTCGTACTACAGAAACTGATAACTGCCAAGAAAAGGCAAGATGTTCTCACATTGGATGACGCCATGCACACCGCACTGGCACATGAAGTATCATAGGTACACTTGAAGGCAACTCAGACCAGTTCAACAACATAGGTTTAACTTCATGTTGTAAACAAGTATAGTGCCCATCAAAAATCATGTACGAATTAGGGGAATAATAGAAACTATGACTACAAGTATTTTGGATAGGACTGGATTAAGACCTATAGTGGCCCTAAGTACTTAAAAGATGGTGCCCCCATATAACTGTAATTAAAAATATAAACCATAATAAAACATAAAATACATTTTTATTTTTCAAAATAGCAAATTTGTTTGTTTCTAAAAGATTTCCTTATAACTCCCAGATATGCTAGCAATATTGTCATAAGACTGACCCTACATTTTGAAAAGTTTAGCTTACAAATATTACTTAAATACTGCAACACCTAATTCGCCATTTCCCCACCGGTATGACTTTAATTTCCAGAAAGGTTAAAAAGCATTCAGTAGTCTGTCCATTATTTAAGTATCTAAGTACAACATTTAACTGAGCGATATATGACAGATCTGGTGTTGAATCATCTGACAAACTAAAAGTAAAATAATCAGAAGATTTTATTTTGTCAACAATTGAGCCATCAGTTGAATGAATTCCTCATAGGTGTTTTTGGAGAGGTAAGGATTTCCTTTGCCAGAATTTTCATATTTCGAAATGTGACCTGATAAAAATGGATTGAACTGACTGAATAGCTCGAACAACCCTAAACAATTCCCATTTTTCAATGATCCAAACCTTTCTTCTGTTTCTCGAAAACTCTAGCAACGTTCAGCTGACGTACGAATAACAACTATGACACGCACCAAGACATGTTCCCAGTAATACTTTTTCCTGAATTAGTTTTTTCAACTGTTTCCCCAACCCTAAGCCTTGTGCGAGTTAAGTGTGTTAACATAGAGTCTCGGTGAGTAGTGCTTTTTTCATGATGATCAATTTTGCCAGTCACCGAACCCTTCTCTTGTAACAAAATGTGAGAAATGTTTAGAACCAAACAGTTTAGAAAAAAAACAATAAACTGATTCTGTTGATGGTGAGTACAATAACCACTCTCTTTCGTATTTCTCACCATTGGCTTTAGTGCCAACAAAATTTTTCTGCGAACAGTATCTTACTGGTTGGCCACTACTGAAATGCTGGTAAGACTTGTTAAATAGCTCATTGTGGTGTTGACCATCAATGTGGTATTTGTGTCCAGTTCTGATGACGGAGATTGGTTTTAATCCTTAATCGGTATATCATGTTTTATGGCCACTGTTGTGCATATTGTAGCCTAACTGGGCTGAGTGACCTCCAAAGGTAATGAAGCGAATTCAAAGATGAAACAACTTTCAGATATGACCACGTCGAGGTTCGAACATGGGTGGTAGTGATCTCTGATCCAACACACTACTGCTAGACCACGGAGGTGCCAGTATATCATGTTGTGGAACTTGTGTGAAGAAATCAGTCAAGTTTAAAGTCTTGGACAATTCTATATGACGTCACTATGACTCCATGAACACTTTGAAATTATATTTCCAATCATATAAACCACTTCGAATATTATTTTAGCAAGTTTAAAGTTATTTCTTTGTGCCATAAACCATTTACGTGGACAGCAGCACACTAGAGGGAGCTGTCCAGCATATGACAGTACTAACCTTTGTGCTAAGCAAAGGCCGAAGAAGGCGAACTACGTGAAGGCAAAGTCTGATCTGTTGGACGAGGATTTATTTATTGGTTTAGTTGACTATATTGATGAGGTCACACATGCATATTCCATTGATGACCATGTGTCACATAATAATACTGACAATCAAGTACCACTTGATGATGTTGGTTGTAGCAGTATATACAACCAAGTAAAGGTATTCCGATTTTTTGGCAGATTATGCTACACTTGTGAGGTCAACATTATTTTCATGTTTTGCAGTTTCATTAATTGTAATACATTCGAGTTCGCGACATCACAGATTTACACGTGTGACATGAGAAAGTAAAATTTCTCTGACTTTCAAGGGATTTTCCTGAATTTCCCTGACTTCTCAAAATCCCAAATTTCCCTGACCAAGTACAAAATTCCCTGACTTTTCCCTGACCAGTTGCAACCCTGTACAATCACTGCATGCATGGTCAGCCACAGATAAACACCAGCACCAACTCAAGAGGGCAGTATCTTGCTTGCCATCCTATTAATGAATAGTTCTATTATATTAATACTGCCCCCTAAGCTCTAGAAACAAATGGCAGACTAAATTAGTTCAAAATCCAGCCTACAATTGGGAACAGTGTCTTTTAGGGGCAGTTGTTGCGATATTGATGCAGGTGTTATTAGTGGGCATATTTTGTAAAATTATCAACACATTTTCCTAGATCTTCTAAGAGTTCTTGGTGGGACTAAATTGATCAAGCCAAGAAGAGCTCCAAAACGGCGGAAAATCATATCATACTGCATATCTTGCCTCAAAATGGCAGTAGCCCAGCCAGAATAATGTTTTAGACTATTACTTGCCTGAAGACAAAATTTACACGTCTTGGGAGTCCGGGCTACAAATTTTCCGATCCTGCTTTTGCCCTTTCGGTCTTTAGCCCCTTAGTTACTTTGGCCCATTAGTGTGACTTTGTTGATTGTGAGTAGAAATTAAACAAAATCAAATCAAAATATCTATCTACATGTATATATTATGGCTTTAAGCTAAGATTCCATATATGCGGATACTGCAAAAAATAGAACAGCATATAAACAGATGAGAGCATTTCCGTATGTATGGGTATGGCATACGATTTGTCTTGCCTCTACATATTGATAGGGATACGAGAAACTGAATCACTCTATGTAGCAATTCGTATGACAACTTGTAAAAAAGAGGATGGGGTAATCTAGAATATGACGTCAGGGGCAGGTCTTTGGCGGGATTTTAGATTCTCTAGTCAACCTGAAGTATTGTTGGAATTTCTCCCCATCAAATTGTAGTTCCTTGACTAGATTATGGTATGCTCCTTGTTGAAGCCGGTTCCTGTTTATGTAATGCACCCACCAGCTGTGTTTTCTTTGCTTATTAGGTTTTTTAATTGCATAAATTTATGTGCACTAACAATCGATAACAAGTTATGTTGCTACATTTCCTGATTAGACATGTTCTTGGCTTGAAAATATTTGGCATATTCTTGAATAAACATTCTAAGGATGTAACAACAGCTAGGATATTGTTTTAATAGTAATTTTATACATATTTTTGGGCATTTATAATCTGTTTTTGGGACACACACACACACCTGTTTTATGAAAATCTTTGGCAAAAGAGATGGAAAACGCATGCCACATATATGGAATGTAAGCTTTAATCAGTGGCTTCGTTTTGTTTTTCTTTTTTGTAACTATTCTCTTTATTCTTTGTCTGCAATCAACAATTGCAATTATGATGACCCCTAATTGATCAGAAAGATGAATGGGAATAGACCTGAGTGTAATAACATAAAGGGAGATTCTTAGTTCCAGTGAGTGTGTCCTTAATTACAGTTGATATATGACGAATATGTAGGCTACAATGAAACATTAGTTATATTGTATCTATATATTGCATTAAAAATATCTTGTAAAAGACATTTACCAATTTATGTATTATCATTATTATTTTTTATTAATTATATGCCTATTTATTTATCTTTATCACTTTTTATGAACCATAGCTAATTAAAAATATAACACAACAAAATAAGTTTATTATACATTGATCAAAATTTCAATTGTAAAAATCAAAGGGCCAAATGACCAGGTAAGCAATTAATGAAAGGGCTAAAGACCGAAGGGGCAAAAGACCCTTTGATCCCAACTAGACTAGATCTACGGACTTGCATAAAATGACATTTACATATTTAATGGAATATAATCGGACAGGAGTAAAACAGATTCTCTGCACACACAAAATTATAATGCACACATCACAATAAATGTCTGTTGCAGACAGACATGGGGTCAATTCCATTTGGTCAATTCCACTCAATTCCATGTATGCCTAATATTTTTTACCATGAGTAGATACTCCGAGTACCTACTGTCATGGAAGAAATATTTCTGAATTAAAAAATGGTAAATTAATATCTGGATTTAATTTAATTTTGCCTGTTTTAAACATTGAATGGTGGTAAATTCCTAAATAGCAATATCTCTATAGATTACAGGTATGCTATTAGTAATAGCGTACCTGTAATGATATGTGGTGGTGTCACAGTGGGAGCAGAGCCCATGGTATCCATACCATTTTAATTGGTTAAATGCCTGTAAGAGGTCAAAACTTTTCCAGATTAATTTCTCGGCTCATAACATCGTGGGTGGCTGACCACGTTAATTGGTCCTGTCGTCTCCACTGAATTATTTAAAATAATGGGGGACGTTAAAAACACCCTGAGGACGTAAAACATTCTGGCAGTGACCACTCTCAGGGTATTTCGGCTCCATCTTTCTATACTGCTCCCCTGTGAGTGGTGGGGAGGAGGTTTCTCAACCATTCCAACATAGAGGCTATGCCGAATAAGCGACAGCCTGGGGATTCTCCCCGAACAACAAAGCTCTGGATCATTATGGTTCCAGTATATTGGTAACACCACATGTAATTGTTAACATTGTAAAAATGGTATATTAATTTTTGGATTAAATTTTTTTGTAGGAAACTTCAAATTCAAAATTTCTGAATTCCAAATCAAAATTTCTCAATTCCAATTCCTTTTTTTTTGAAAATAATCAATTCCAAAATTGACCATCAATTCCAATTCCGGAATTCAATTGGCCCCATGTCTGGTATCAGATGTTGTTTATGATGGTATTTGTTCAGATTATAGAACTATGTTATGTGGAATTCCACAAGGTTCTATTTTATTTTTTACTATACATCAATGATCTGGCAAATATTCCAAATCAATTTTAATTTATGTTATTTGCTGATGATACCAATGTATTCTATGCTGGCAAAAGTATAACAGAGGTTAATAATGTCCCCAACAATGAATTAAAGCAAATGAGTCAATAGTTTAAAGTTAACAAATTATCTCTGAATATCAATAAAACAAATTACATTTGTTTCCATAACAAGCCTTATCAGGATGACTGTAAACTAAGATTGACGGTTTAAAAAGTTACTAAATTCCTAGGAGTATTGGTAGATGAAAAATTGTCATGGTCTAATAATGTTAATGCTGTTTGTAAAAATGTCTCAAAAAATATTTCAGTTATTTATAAAGTCAAACACATGGTTGAAAACAACCACTTATACATGTTATACTGTTAATTAATACTTCCCTACTTACAAGTTACGCATGTGAGATATGGGGAAATACTTCCAAGTCTCAGTTACATACTTTGATTGTATTATAAAAGAAAGCAATCCATAAGATTGCCAAAGCTAGTTATTCAGATCACACCCATCCATTGTTTGTTCAGTATAAGTTTGAAATTTTCAGATGTAAAATTCAAAACCTTCATTATAATCTATAAAGCCAAAAATAACACGTCACCTATCAATCTATTAAATTTTTTCATAACAATAGAAGAATTACATTCATATGATACCAGGTCTAGTAAAAAAGGAAATTTTAATGTAAAATGTTCGCAATGTTAAAACAATTAATATTTTTAAGCACATAATTAAGAATATGTTAATTTCTTTATAGGACTGATGCCGAGGTATGTTTGTAATTTTATTTACTGTTCAAATACAACATATATGATATAATATATACAAAAATATGTTATTGCTACAACGATTAATAATTTCATAATTAAACTTATATTTTCTGTTGTTTCATAATAAAAGATATAATTATGTCTATATTGACTAGTCCACATTTTTTTATTTTTAAATTTGTCATGAATGTTTTTAATGTTATGTTAAGGGGGGGTGCATTATATAAGCAATGCTTCCAGCATCCTCCTTTTCAAAATTCTGTGTTTGCTTTCATTAAAATGATGTATTATGATCAAATGTTGAAATATATGAATTGATTTGAAATGCTACCATCCGTGTTAGAACGTCGGCGTGGGCATATAAGAAGGGTGTTTTATCTTCGACTTTGCTTCATTACATTTGGACGTCACTCAGTACATTTACCATGTGTACTAGCCTACCATGTGTACAGAAATGACTGTAAAACACCAATTAGTTTTTTTAATACTTAGGTAGATACTGGATGTTGGTTCTTAGTCCTGTGTGTCCACATCCTCATCATCTGTTGCAGATCCGGCCTTCATGCTTAAATTTTAATTATAATAAAGCTACTGCAGTGTCACCACTAATATAGAGTTGATACGCCTTGCATGTAGTAAACATGTCAAGTGCTTAAATTGTATTTTTATTGTCTGCCAAAATATATCTATCAAATGCATTATAAAACAGATCACATAACATGGTGTCAGAAGACCTTTGAACCAGCTTGGATAACAGTCGTAATGCATGGATATTTTACTTTACTGATCTAACCAGTGATTTCTACGGAACATTCTAGAATATTTATCACGAGGTGAAATAACCTGATGAGTCCATTAAGCTCATTGCATACCTATATTGCGTCATCACCAATCAGCGAACTAGGTGACAAGCACTTAATATGTTTTGTTTACCTTTTTGACACAGTGCAATGCTGTCGAAGTTTTGACTAGTGACTTACCTCTGTGTGGATTAGTTGTGTAACATCAACAATAGCAAAATTAATAGGATTACTGATACCTTCCATGGACTGGGGTGCTATTGATTTACCACTAGCATTGAGCAAATTTAAATCGCTGTGTCGGTTTTGTTCACCGGGCCTTTAGGCTTTGGATGATAAGTCTCATAAGGATGAAAAATCAAGGTAAAATATCTTATTAGCTGGTCTGGTGAAGACGGCATTGAACTGGTCTCAACATGGAATCTCTCTCAGTTGAGCCGTGATAGCGCAGTTAATTAGAGCGTAGGACTCATAGCCGAAGGTTTGAGGCTTTGAAGCTGCAATGTTGTCATGTTGCGACTGGTTCACTTATCTATAAAATGAGAACCTGACAGGAAATTTAAATATATTTGTGTGTGTGTGTAATAAATATGTTTCAGCTATTCAAATAATACAAAATTTTGACCACATTATGTTCTACTTTCTCCTACTTTGGGTTTACAAACTCCTACTTTTAATTTGACCATTTTGGCTGATACCTATAAATATGTCAAAAATAGGTATATAATTAAGCTATCTGAGATCATGATTTCCACTTAAAATGCTTATTTTGGCTTTGAATCAGAAATATAAATAAAGTTCTTTTTATTTCTTTTCAGGTATAGAATTACCAGCCCCGTGGCACGTGCATGCAGCTTCCATCTATCGTCAGGACATTTAGGCTACTATTATGAAATAAATTAATACTGAAATACTGTTGTTGTGAAATAAATGGTTTCACTGATGAATTGTGCTCTTTATTTCTATGTGATGATGATGATTGTTTTTTTACGGCCACTTTTGTGCACATGGTAGTCTATAAATGGCCCTAGCGACCTCCAAAAGTAATGAGGAGAATTCATATATGAAAAACCCTCCTGATAAGCCCATGCCAAGATTCGAACTCAAGTGATAGTGATCTGTGGTATAACACACTACCAATTATCTAGAGTCTATCTAGACTACAGAGCCTAGGAACCATTATTATTATGTGATTAAAGTATGTTGTGGTGACGTCACTAAAATTCCACACTTACGTAAGAAATACGTATTTATAATTACGTAATTACATTTTAATAACGTAATTATTACGTGTCGTAATATTGTTAGCTGGCTGCACCGACACGCCACTAAAAACCACGTGAGGCTTTTGGACATGTCATGTGCTGATTCTCAAATCAACATTTATAATCATATTTATATTACAGACTCATAATTTATTTTGCAAGAACATTTACTTACTTAAAAGTTCCAAAGCCATCGTCACAAGATACAAACGCGATCTCCGTAAATGAATAATAGATCTAGACTAGTCTAGTACATTCTCATTGGTAATAAGCACTTGATGAGTGGTTTTACCCAGATCGAGACTGTGTCAGTGTGTGGGGGGTGCGGGGTATCAACAAAGACTATTTATATATTTAAGCTCTCTGGTATCAACATGACTGAATCAGGTCCTGAAAGAAAACTTTCACAGTATGTCAGAGAGCCTATATATAAATCACTGACCATGCTGACCTGAAAGAAAACGGTCTTTGGTAACGTCAAAGACTGGTATCAGCGGTAATGTCACTGCTGACTCATCGATTTATTTATGGCTAAAGAGTGATACGGCCTGGGATTAGTCGAACCATTAGGGCCGACAAATTTTAATAATTTATATTGAAATATATTCCACTGGCTCAGGTGGTTAAACATCTCAGATAGTTTAATAGTTAATATGTCCAACATGTATAACATAAAATAGGGCTCCAGACTCGATAATTAGAGCTACAAAGAGTAACAGCCATAGGTCAATGGTAACAGCTTACACAATGCGATCTTCGGCCCGAAAACAGTCGGCCCCAGTGTCGAACCACTTTAATAATGAATATTGGAAAATATTCCACTGGCTCAGGTGGTTAGACATGTCACATAATTTAATAGTCAATATGTCAAACATGTGTGACATAATATAGGAGCCCAGACCCGGTAATTAGAGCTACAAAGAATCTAACAGCTTCCGCTTCAATGCGATCTTCGGCCCGAAAACAGTCGGCCCGATAGAGTGGAACCACTTTAATAATTTATATTGGAAATATTCCTCTGGTTCAGGTGGTTAGACACCTTAGACAGCTTAATGACTAGTGTGGCTAACATATATAACATAATAGGTTAGACACTGGAACAACCAAACCCTCAACTGGAATTAGTTTCACATTCAGTAATGCCTCAGTTTAAGTGGTTACCGTTAGATCTAGGACTAGCCTAGCCCTAGGCTAGGTCTAGTTTTTTAAACACCACAATTACTACTACTTAACATTTACCTATCACCTCGTCGTGCGTTCGGGTGGTTATAGTCCGTGATGCATTACATTTTTTGTTCATATAGGTGATAGTTTGCGTGTCTGATTAATATTTCAAGTCTGTGTGTGAGCTAAATAACCATCTGTAACTATAAAATTATGAATGCTAGGTGCGTGTGTGTGTGTTATGCTGTACAGTTTTCATAGATACCACATGACACATTTTTGTTGTGTTATAGTTATAAATGGATGAACTCGTAGCAAATGTATCTAATCTAGCCATTATTCATATACAAATTAAAGCAATTTATGCTATCAAATGAGCAAAATGTCATACAAATTATGTGCTTCTGTTTATTTATTTCTCCAGTAACGTTGTGTTGCAATGTTATCAGCTGAATGCATGTTGTCTTAAATACTCCTGTGGTGCCCTTTTCACATTATGCTTGTTATGTCCCGAGAGTGACATTCATACCTACCTGATATTCAATGATCACTGGTCACAGCAATACCAAATGCATCAATGAGGCATTCCTCACAAAAATCCTAGACCTCAGCCTAGAGCAGAGGGTACGATTCCCAACAATATGTTCAAACACTCTGGACATCTTCCTATGCAATAGACCGACATTGATAAATAGGGTGGAACCATGCCCGGCATCAGCGACCATGATACAATGGTCTACATCAATACCAGTATTAAACCACTGAGGCAGCACCCACCGCGCAGAAAGATCACCCTGTGGAAACATGCAGACATGGCTAAGTTGGAATCAATCATCCAGTACTGCACAACAATAACAATGCAGTACTCCTTCTTCCCGGATATAGCCCGACTCTGGAACAGTCTCCCCCCAGATGTTGCGGCAGCTCAGTCACTGGAGTCATTTAAGACCAGACTCCATGGCAATTTCCTAAGATGAGTCAGCTAACAGCACCTTGTAGTTGTACATAGCCACGCACCCTGCACGACTTACATTTGTACAGGCACACTGCCACCACTCTCACGGTTGCACCAGTACGCAATATCAAAGTTTGAATTTACTTAATTGTACTTAATAGGAAGAAGTAGGGAGGTTCGACCAGGCGGGAAGAATCGACCACAACATTAAAACCCTATTTGTTATTTATTACACTTAATAGTTTTAAGCATAATATATCACCGAATAATTGTTGTGTTTACTTGTGCAACAGTACACCACCAAAACCATTAGCGACTGAGAGTGGTAGTATCAACATTTCAAAAGTCTACTCTATGGATATATATACGTGTGGTCGATCAGCCCCGCACTTTGTCTGTTTGGCTGTGCCCAATAGGTGACAGCCAGGGGTTTATACCACAAATTTCAACAAGACAAGCCCCGCACTGTGGCCGAACTTCCATTGCTGACAGGGCACCTCCGTGGTCTAGCGGTAGTGCGTTCGACCACAGATCACTACCAACCGTGTTTGAATCTCGGCGTGAGCATATTTGAAGGTTGTTTCATCTTTTCGCTATATTACCTTTGGATGTCGCTCCGCCCATTTAGCCTACCATGTGGATAAAAGTGGCCGTAAAACACCAATCATCATCATCCATTGCTGACACTGCTTATATAAATGACTTTTACGACATTGAATTGGGGAGTTAGCTCCGGTGGCCTAGCGGTTAAGGTGTCAACGGTGACAAGTTCGAACCCCGTAAGAGGTCGAAACTTTTCCAGAGATTAATTTCTCGGCTCACAAGATCGTGGGTGGCTGACCACGTTAATTGGCCCTGTTGTCTCCACTGAATTATTTAAAATAAAGGGGGACGTTAAAAAACACCCTGAGGACGTAAAACATTCTGGCAGTGTATTTCGGCTCCATCTTTCTTCTGTACTGCTCTCCTGTGAGTGGTGTGTGTGTGTGGTGTGTGTGGGGGGGGTTGAGAATGGTTTCTCAACCACTCCAACATGTGCCGAATAAGCGACAACCTGGGGATTCTCTCCGAACTACAAAGCCAAGCCAAAACCAATTGGGTCATAAATGACGTGATCAATGCCTTATTAGGAACATTAAAAATTGAGGGACCGGCTGAAAAGTACTTCTGTATCGCGTATACTAAGATCAAATCGTTGAAGTGTAAGATGGTAAGAACTTCTCCCTTAAATTAATCGAGTTATTTTAGGTTAGTAGCTACTGGAGAAAAATTCCGAGTGTTAAACTTACACATCTTTTTATTTTTAAATTTGTCATGAATGTTTTTAATGTTATGTTAAGGGGGATGCATTGTATAAGCAATGTTTCAAGCATCTTCCTTTTCAACATTCTGTCTGTGCTTTCATTAAAATGATGTATTTTGAATGTTAAAATAAACAATTTGAAGAAGAAAAAAGTTAGCCACGGGCGGGTCGACGGGAAAATAATAATAAGTAAGTAGTAAGTAAGGTTTATTTTCATATATATATATATATATATATATATATATACATACTATATATATATATAGAACATATTAAGCACAAGGCTTACAAATTGATTAGATTGAATAATTACGATGTTCGAGAGTGTGACAGCACTGAGAGGAAAGAGATGATTCTAGCGTTAATCATAATTTAAAGATGTAATATCAATATGAGCACCAAAAGAATAAAAGTCAATTTTATTTCTGCTTTGGTGGGCGGGTTTGTAAAACAAGTATTCAAAAAACAATGGCTTTACAAGATATAAGGGATAGCTTGACTAATAATGCCAATAAAAGTCAGTGTTATTAAAATCATCTAAAGAAGTATTGCCCACCAAAGAATCACTGTAATAGTAATAAATGAGTTATTAACACTTTTATAAATTGAATAATTTATACCTTTCTCAGACTGCAATAAAACGTCCTAACAATGATTCTGTGGGAATGACATCTTTGAATATCTGAAAAGATAAGAAATATTATCAGAAATTAAAGAAAATAATGTAAGTTTTAAAGAATTATTTCTATGCACGAGGAAATGATACATTATGATTATTTTTAAATGATACATTATGACTTGTACAACATGTTAATCGGTTCAGTGATCATTTGTGTTATACATGTGTATAGATCCCATCTTACTGTAACAAGACATGAAGTAATATGTCAGTGACACTTGTTTGGTTGTGTTATATATCCTACAGTTAATTTGTATATTACATGAAATTTTCAGGTAATACGTCTATTGCCAACTGAGATTTAATACAGACTATCTGAAAATTTCAGGTAGTATACATATTACTTGATTATACCGATTAACTGTAACATTATCATGACTATCATGACTCTACATCATATGATCAGCGAGTAACATGATTCTTCACATATGATAAATGTAACCCACAGATGTTAATTAAATAAATTAGTTAGCAAATCAAAATAAAATACATAAAAGAAATAACTAAATAATTAATCTGATTGCATGCTTTATTTAGATTTTTTATTTGCATTTAATCACAGCTTTTAATACTGTTGGGGTTAGTAAAAGGGATAGTACACTTTCATTTCAAATTTTCTGGACTAATACAGCTATACTCACAAATATCATAGATAATGTCAGAATGTGTAAACGATTACCCACATATTAAATAATTTAGTTCAAAATGCTGATTAATTGAAGCTAGACAGAGACCGGAAGCTCCTGAATGGTGACGTCACTTCAACGCATCCGGTTGACCTGAAGTCTGTAGAGCCCGTACACAAGCATGTAAACAAGTGTGTGCAAAGAATAATTCCAGAACATAACGCAACTGCGTTGTTAAAATTACGTCATGAATGACATACAACCATATCAGTTTGAAAGATGATTAAAAATGGCCCATATATTAACCCTCAAGAGAAACTACAATCCGCGTCATTCTAGAGAACGCCGATGGGACGTCGGAACATTTCAGTTTACTTCTTCCCGCCTTTGAATCTGGCTTCCAGTGCAGCCGTAAAGGCGGCCCTCCAGTAATTTGGATCATTTTCCTATATCTATGATATCAGATATATTTCGTGATTATTATTGGGGAATTCTTGTTTATTGTTCTAAGCATTACATATTTAAAAAATCCTGTGGATGAACTGTCCCTTTAATTTGTTTTTTATATTTTTCAAAATATATTCATAAAAATACAAAACTTTCTAGATTTAGCAGTCTACAAGTGTTTATTTCCGGCGATCCCGACACTCTCACTGGCACTACCTCAACTTCTGATGATTTGATAATATTTAAATAGAAATACACTTTAATTTTACTCCTTGAACATCACTGTGAATAGACGCGGGTTACTTTCTCATATCCGCATAAATTAAATAATTATCAAAAGCTTAAAACATTAAAATATTAAAATATATTTGCAGATGGCTTTCTGATAATACCCTGTTTGTTTATCCCGTGAAGATGACTCGGAAGTGACTTAACGCATGCGCATTAGGAACTTAATAGAGTAAAACACTACGAATCACGGCTCCCGTTCACGGTTATTACGAAAGGACTAAAAAAATGTAGCCAGCTCCTGATTGGTCAGCCGATTTACCGAGGATTGCCGATCTCTATGAAAAAGATCATTGGGCTTATTACTGAATCGATTAATTCGGTTCTGTCATGGTAGATTATGAAGGGACATCTGTTAAACATACTAGTTGCCTACATTTTGCAAGACACCATAAAATATACTTGTTCTTGCTGAATTATAGTTTTGAAAGATTACTCCGTTTTTTACTGCGTCCTCGCATTGATTAGTTGATACCATTGGGTCACTGGTTGATACTGAACCGGTGACGTCATTATATGTGTCAAGCCCAGAAGCCGTGGCGCCATCTTCGGGCGAGAACCAAGATAGGTATTTCTAACATACTGACATATAATAAGTCTGGTTAATTATAATACCAAATTGGGTCTTTATACTAATATATAGCTATCTGTGTACCACAGTTCATAAAATGTAGACCTCTTCTACCTGCTTACAAACACAGGTTTGTAGTAACGGACAGTATGCTGAAATAAACAGTACCTGCAATCACAGAAACACGTGCTGAAAAAGTGAACCGTTATGACAATAACAGAACACTCGATTGTGATGCAATGAGCGAAGATTCAAACTACATGTATTGTCAAGGAAACTGTTACCATTTACTGATTCGTTCCGCATCAACGAGGAATTTCCATGTGAACGATTCTTCAGTGATTTCGATGCGTTCTTAACACGGAATTATTTTCAGACCTATCCGATACATTAAAGAAGATAACAATAACACTATTATAAGATAAAGGAGGTGCCCAAATATTGTTCAACACCTTTCATCTTCTTTTTTTGTGACTCCTTATCGAAATACAAGGAACGAGCAGTTAGATTGTTGCTGTTTGTTACACACCTTCCTGTCATACTCACTGAGTGGCTGAAATTTATAAACATAAACGCAATTAGTCATATTTAAAATATAATATAACATAAGAGTGTATTTTCACAGTAAATCCATATGACGAGTGCATTATATGAACCGTGATGAGTATGGCGAATAATCAATAATGTATAATTTATTCATCAAGTCAATCTTCTTTTACATCTGTCAGTGAGGAAACAGTGTGGTTCGATTGATGTCTTTCAACTGCTGCTGATATCAAAACAGAATTGGTCGCTTTAAGCTGTCAGATAGCCAGTAGGGTGGACGGCTATTATAACCGATTATTTAATTTAAGCTTTGGTTAATGCGCAATACGAACGAAATGTTAATTGCCATCTGAAACCTTCTCTGGCTTCTCAGAATTTAATCTGTCGAAGAATATTCGTTTTCCTACCAAATTCAAAGTACAGCCACCGAACAATAACGCATCGTCATACGATCAACGAAGTGATACGAGTTCTGTTTAAAAAAAGTGATACGAATCCTGCTAAAACAATAGGTCCATTCATTCGGACGAGAGGCCATTCGCATAATATGGTGACCATTTAACAACCGGAGAAATAAACAAACTATTTATTGACGGTGACTAAAAATAGTAAAACTTTTACCCGAACATCCAATTTGATGGTAAGATAACGTCTAAAATTCAATATAAAATGATTGAGAATCAAAATATTGACCATATATATATATATATATATATATATATATATATATATATATATTAATTTAACAATATTAAAGAAATATGAGAATGATCGAGAAAACGACATCGTAACTAAAGACTGATATTGTATGTATAACGTAATATGAACGTGGAAAATCCTTAGTTGTTTTAGTCATGTATGAAACATGATCTTTTGATTATCACAGATAACAAGAAAAGCAACATCAAAATTTAACAAAAGATGATTTTATATATATATATATATATATATATATATAAAGATGTAGTCAAAAACGTTTGACAAAAAAAAATCCGAGTGCTATTATTTATAACTACACAGAGGTACATGTCAGACGGTAAAAACGTCCACTTTATGGTCAACGTAGGCATTTATTACCACAGACACGTTCTAGAGATATCTCGCCGATGAGATACTTTGTCTCCTGGATTCTGATAAACAGTTTTTCTTCGTGTTTTTGGTTTGTTTGTTTGTATTTTATTTCTTTCAGATCACGTCCACGGGTAGCCGGAGTCGGTTGGATAGGACAGTTTCACCTTCTGGATATCTGGCTGTTCTTCGTGTTATAACCAATGTGGCATGATTCGGGGTTGGCTGAAGAAGAGAAAAACGAATCGAAATGAAAAAAAAATCTCTGGATACCACAAGTACGCCGCATTCACGTGATGCGATAACGATTCTTTATTCGTCTCCGATATGGCCGTCTTTGTTGAGGTCATGCGAATACAAGTCAATCTAGCGTCGAACTAGACGTCTTTGGTAATAAAATTGCCCACAGATAACGTCTAGCACGACACGTTATCGTCAGATAGGCATCTAGTGAAAGCTGCAGCGCCGCTCAAGGCAGACATACGCGAGACGGATGTGGCATTTGCGAAGTCAGCGCAATGCTTGCATTCTTTCGTCGTTTCGAAGTAGATCCCCTTTGATTTGAAACGCGCCGTTCAGAACGAGGGCGCTCAATCCAGACACAGACGTCGTCACGCGAAAAATTAAACTGGGAAGTGGATAACGCCGTAGAAACCGAATTGTCAGCCAGATGAATAGCCTGTTTGGAATGGGAAATGGGTCCATCTGGAACTGGACAAGAAATGTCTCTAAGGATAGGCGGATACTTGCTTGTGCTGGACTATTTCGTAGTCGGCCCGTAAAAACGGTTAGCCATTGCGGATCGAATACAAGGCATCTCGGGATCATACGGCCAATCACAAAGCTGAACCTGTGTTACCTGTGAAACAAATATGTATGACGCAGAAACGTGGCCTTGTCTTAAGCTAACTCGTTGGGGTGTGCGTTACTGATGAGATAACAAGGTAAGTCTACCTGACTAGATTATCTACATATTGGTTTATCTAGGGAAAGGCTGGTTATATTTCATGACTTGACCTATATATAACATAATTGATAATGGTGATGATAATAATGACAACGATGATGAAGAGGAGAAAGAAATGGGGGGGGGGGCTCATCCAATGTTAAGAGACGTCTCCATGTCTCTCTTGGTGGGGTGGTTAGTCACACGTTTCTAGTACCTGAGTTCAAATCCAGGCCTGGTTATAACTGAATGCCGTTTCATTACTCTATTCGTCTCATTACATTTACAGATCGCTTGGTGCTTTTAACCTATCCTATACACAATAATGACCGCAAATTTGTAATATTTTATACAACGGGAAATGCACCAAGCACTTTAGTACACACACACACACACACACACACACACACACACACACACACACACACACACACACACACACACACACACATATATATATATATATATATATATATATAGGTACTGTAGTTCAGTATTTGTCATATCACAATCTTGCGTTATTGGCAATTAGTTTTCACGAAGATGTTTCTAAACTTGTTTTCTACAGATGTTATTGAAAAGTCGCTTAAGAAGGCTAAGTCCTTAGATAATTACCCCCGAGTCGATGTTAACGTCGCTGTCTTGTCAGGTGACGCTAGACACGCATCTGTGTCATTGGAATGCGCACAATCTGTTTTAAATAATATAATCCTCGTCAATCTCGATGTCGGCGTGGCTATCGCGAGATATCTATGGTGAAGGGACAACTCGAGATTCGAAGATTAGAGACGTAATTTCTTGTATGCATTTAATCATTCAATTAATTAAGTAATTACTTAACTGCGATGGCATTGGGTGACACGACGCACCATGTCTAGTCACAGATGGTTAACGGTGTGCCAGCCACGTTGTCTGCGGTTTGTTGTAAAGGTACCGGCGTAAAGTATAAGGCACTGTAATTAATTATTTTCCACTTGGATCTGTTGTAAATCTCATCGATTTGGAAGACTTAGCCGGCTTGATGTGCAGATTTTGAGTGGAGACATCGCAAGTGGTCACTAAGAGAGAAACAGCAGCAAAAACCATTAAAAACATATCAAAAACTTAATTAATCTTATTGCGTCCAGTGTAAACAGGAAATGCAGTATATTGAACGCCAGATAAACTAGATTGCAATTGTGTATCGCTAATAGTTTGGTTATTCAGTAATTGAAAATATATATATATATATATATATATATATATATATATATATATATATATATATACTGGTAAGCAATTTCATATCGCCGTAACCCTACCGGTAATTAATCCAGTCATGTTTAATCAAAACTTGATGATACACGATAGCTTGCCTATTCCCTGTACACATATTGACCACAAACCACTAGCACCAGAGTTCAAATCCTGGTCCAGCTATGCCTGAAGGGCGTTTTATCTCTCAGCTCGCCTCTTTTCCTTTGGAGGTCGCTAAGGCAATTTATACAGTCGTATTGAAATAACTATACAGACGTGTTTAAATTATGGGATGATATGGGTTGAATCTTGTACGTGTTTTTTTAAATGGTAGTGATTGGAAGAAAAATACAAGCGTGTATAATTAAATTATATTTCCCGAGTTTGTGTATGACCCGAATGGACAACCATAGCGCGCTGTCCTTGTTGAGCTTACCTCCTATAGATGCGCATGCGTAGACAAGCCAACTGTTAATGTATTCCTCATGCAAGGGAAATACGAAGGCTTTTAAACTAGCTTCGGCAAAAATTACAGGTTATAAGCGTCCATTCAAGGTACGTATTTTCCGGTTACAGAGAAATCGACACAAATCATAATTTATTGCAATAGACTTATTTTGTAATGGCTTGTGGGTTTTAGGGCAACTGGATGTAACAAGCTACCTTATCATCAAGTAACACATGGCGTACCCACTGCATGACAATATAATATAGTTAATAAATAATATTCAGTAATAAATTACATTGGGATAAATATAAACAGACAACTGTCCACAATGACTGATAGTTTGCAACAAAAACAAACAATAACCAAAATAATATAGAAAATTAATAACATTGTTTTAATAACTTGAATATGTAAACATGTTTGATAATTGATGTTACCTGTGATAAACGTGTAGGTAAGATGATGGTTTGCTGTGTGATGTTTATGTCTGATATATTTTCCTCCTCACACAGTACCTTCCCAGCGGGATCTCCCCCCCCCCCCCAACTGAGATATGACATCACAGCCTAGTGTTTTCTATATGTTCTCGTTTGTTGATATGTCGTATGTCTCACGTGAGATCAGAGTCAATACTAAATAAGACAACCAGTCCACGTTGAAGGTAGACTTAGGTCTGTTGCTGAAAGCCGTAAACCTTCATAAAATGAGCCAGCCCAGTGTTCTTAAAAAGGTCTATATTGACGAACAAGTGTGCTTGATAGATGATACACGTAAATCACAAAATCACATCATATAAAGAAATGTTAACAGGAAAAGCTGGATTCACTTTATAGCAATTTAAAGCTCCGAGCACCCTTCCGTGGCCGGAGGAATTCATAT
Organism: Paralvinella palmiformis; assembly: GCA_025642065.1. Taxonomy (NCBI): domain Eukaryota; kingdom Metazoa; phylum Annelida; class Polychaeta; order Terebellida; family Alvinellidae; genus Paralvinella; species Paralvinella palmiformis. Next base: position 171,135 of record JAODUP010000705.1, on the reverse strand, counting down.
ATGGATTTTGGACGTGAATTGGCACGAATAGATTCACAAAGGTATTCAAGATCATCTGGGAGATCCAAAGCTCGATTTAAAGCCACCCAAAACAGCTAAAGTCGACCAATATCCTTGACGTAGTCGGCCGTTTACAAAAAAATAACAAGCCGCTACTTTGAAATGCACAGACTCGTTTATCTTCTGCGATTTAAAAAGATTCGTCCCAGCAGACCGGTACTATATTGATTCACTTAAACTGGTTCCATTCAACGCCGATTAAAAAAAGGCCTTCTGGCTATGTTTTGCTGCGTTTCTCTGATTTATTTGATGTTCATTGGCGTAAATATCGTACGTTATGTAAACATGTTAAAGGCAGACGAACTGCAGGTAAGCCACAAACTTCGTGCCCGTTCTATTTACGTTTATTTAGAGTTTAAACGAGCTGCTCTTCTAGTAGGTGTTACAGTTTCTTGTCGGGATCGTTAGGGACGAAGATGTCTTTAATAGCCATTTCCGGTCCAAGCCGAGGGCTCTCTTCGTCTCTGCCCTGTTTCAATATCACCGGTCTAAGTGCAACAATTCCCACGGGGTGGTTTCCCATTCATCGGGTGCAGTGCCTAGCCGAATAAAATCTGACCGCCTCAATGTTTCACAGCCTGAAACACCCAAGATCCAGAACTGTTCTGATCTCTTGCGTCCTACGCCCCCACCCACCCCGCACAAATTATACATCGATGCCATTAATAGCATCATTCTGATTGATTGCAGGTATAATAACAGATTGAAAGCATCAAAACTAAGAAATGTGAGGAACGCTATGACCAATATGTTACCCGTACTCAGTATCACGACAAATATATCAAATCCTTTAACGTCATAGTGGCGCCTCCATGGCCTAACTGGTAGCGCGGTTGACCACAGAACTATAGCACCAGGGTTCAAACCCCGTCCGGGCTATGTTAGAAGGGTGTTTCATCTTTTCACTTCAGGTCGCTCGGCCCATTTAGCCTACCTTGTAAAACAGCAACATTTTGAAGGTCATAGTGTAAATGATAGTAAACTGATTTAGGTTTTTAAACCTAGCCATTAGAAGAAATGACATGTATGTACACAACGACCCAACTATATCCCTCCCCCCGCCCTCTCCTCAAAAGAGATCAGCTTAAACCACTGAAGTGTTGATGAGTCTATTTTAGTGTTTGTTTCGACAGCCGATACTGCTTCCAAATGACATGTATTAGAACGTGTACTGGCAGGATGGCGAACATTTAATTGTTGGACGATAAAGGAAGCTGGAAGGGGCACTTTCCTATATAGACTTGAAGACTAATTGCTAGACGACGTTACACAGTGGACAGTGATGGAGGATCGAATACTACAGAGAGATATAGCAATCTATTGAGGACAATGAGTGGGCTTGTAATAAATATCAAATCGGCTAATTGAAGCACGAAGTTCAATCCGTTGTACTGTGATAATGTATGTGCTAACAGTGTGAGTAATGGGCAGCTTCTGTGTGTAGGGTAGAAGAACGCCGGGCGGAGACGGGGGGGGGGGGATCCAGACATATTTCCTTGGGTGTGACTTCAGAATCCTTACGTTCGGTGATATATGGTGATATATATTGATGAATTATCCATCATTAATCAGGTGTATGACGACGGGATTACATTCAGTGAGTGAGTGAGTGAAATCGACGCTGGTCACATATGTGAACTATGACTGGGGGCTACTTAGTAGGTATATGAGATGATTGAATGAAACATCCCATAGGCACAGGTGACACTGGGATTCGCACCCACGACGTGGAAGACTGCTGCGCAATTATTAACCATCTACAATATGGCAGCACGCATTTATGTGCTGCATGCCAATGTTAATATTTATACATATATGTATGTATAGCTGTATGTGTACAGGGCCTGCCGCCACTAGCTATACGCTAATGGGGCAACCGAGAGAGAGTGTGTGCGCACGCGCACGTGTGTGTCGGCGCTAGTCATATCTTGGACACATGGCTATATGACATATCCCTAGGGAGACATCCAATAAATAAAGGTAGGACACGGATTCGAACCCTGGCCTGGAGGTTTGCAACCTAATGCTTTTACTATGCTATCGACGCGCCGAAGAGAGATAGTTTTTTTCCTCTAAAATACGAAATCTCTCTCTCTCTCTCTGTGTGTGTGTGCTAAAATGTGTTTTTGGTGTTCATGTTATTGTTGCTGATGTTGCTGTGCCTGTTGCTGTGGCTGTTTTAATACGATTGGTATTTCATCACCATTATGATGTTTCATCGGTCGTGTTGATAATAATGACGAGTTCCGTGCGGAATTTTCACATCACAAACCAACGAATGATATCAACAAACATTGCCGCCATATTGGAACCGTGTTACCGATGTAATGTGTCGTTGAAGACGACACGAAACAGGTTACCATAGCAACTTGATAAATGAAATATAAAGGGCACACACACACACACACACACACACACACACACACGTCGCTTATTTCCCTAATATCCCTCTAGCCTCATAACACCTCCCCCCCCCGCCGCCCCAGTCTGTGGCAGCCATTGCACTAACCAAGCGACAGACGATCGATTCTGGAAGCCGCTTCTTTAAATTGATGTCAGCTGAGCCTAAAATCGGGCTCATATCGCTGGTTCTGGATGGTCTGGCGGCAAGATACGAGCCTTTCTCGGTGTCACCGGCAACCCACCCACACCCACCCTCTATTGATAACATTTAGTCTGGTGAGAGCCATCTGCCCGTCTGTCTGTCTATCCGTCTGTCTACCTATTTGTCTATCTGTTTGTCTGGCCTTTGTTATGTATCGTCGGTCGTCCGGGTAACAGAAATGAAACTGTGACCACGCAGTTTACGTTATCTTCATAGTTCTATCATGATGTGGCGGATCCAACGTGCTGAAGGCGCCCGTTCACTTTTAGCTCATTTGGTAAAGTGCCAGATCGGGATGACGGCAAGCTCCGGGTTCGCAGATGTTTGATATACGCATGACAGAACGGATGTGAGGCGAAGTATGTTACAGGAAAATTTGCTAGGATTTTTATTTCTTCGCCAACAAAACCCGACCGGTCTGAGTATTCCAAATACTATTGTTAATCTCTCTCTCTCTCTCTCTCTCTCTCTGTGTGTGTTAACAAAAAGATCAGTTTGTTTATTTGTTGTGTCTATAGGTCGGTGTTTGTCTTGGTTATAAACATCGCTAAAATTGCCTGATATTAATTAACCTGTACTCGACTCTGCCAGGAAGACAGCTCACTCGGTACGCTGTAGGAATAAATATCAACGAGTACTCGGATATGAGTGAAGTACATTTATGAAAACATAACTCGTACTGGATGTCAAGCCATATTACAACAATATGGTACAAAATGTGATGGGACCAACCGATTATTTTTTGTACAAGTATACGCACTTCATCCGTCTGGGAGAAATCTTTCAAGCGCCTTAGAGTAACCTTCTTACAGGTTATATAGGGCGCTATATAAATTTTGTATATTATTATTATTAAATCATCGATTTTGATATACAGGTCTTCGTATTGTTACATCGTTAGATTATTGACATATTGCCATTGCCCTTCCTCTATGATTTGCTGCGCCGTATAGTCTACCTATTTCTGTGTGTTGTACGTATGGGAAGTTACCACATGTCTATATAGCATGGGAACACTTGTTTACTTGCACGTCGCCCACCACACACACACACACACACACAGATAGATAGAGAGAGAGAGAGAGAGAGAGAGTATTTAGACTATTTGAATCAGGACGTTCACATATCCAGACATCTAGTACAGGTGATATATATATACATGTGTTATGGAGTAATTGTCCACCCTGAGGCTGGGATGCTAGAAATCGGACGATTACCATATTATAATCCGTTGTTTCTAGTATCGACAGATGATTTTAACACATGACTAAACGAGAGGGTGGATCTAGAGGGGTCGAGTTTGGAAAGAGTCACGGAGCGGATCCGAGTGATCGTTTGGCGACGTGTGACAGAACCGAAAGCGCCACGAAGGTACTAGAAGTTGGACTGCAACAACAGTCCCTCCAGTTATAGATGAAGATGTATTCTTGGCCTACGGGGTACAACCCCCTCCCACGAAATTTCCGCTCCAATCCCTCACACCAGTCAGCACATCATTATCATTAGAACCTCTTCGTCAACAATTTGGCGGGATGGATCAATGGATAACTTTTCATAAAGGCCATTTTGTCAATATTAAGGAGAAATATGACTCCACGGATCACTATCCCACCGATGTCCATCTTGTGGTAGATGACCAGAGACAGAGAGAGAGGGGGGGGGGGTGACTTGTGGAAGTTCGCCGAAAATCTCGGCCTAATTTCTTGCAATCCGTCAGCCTCCGGTGCTGCCACCTAGGTCTGCCTGCAGATTTCCAAGAAGGCTCGAGGCCAACAGACCTAGCCTAGCAGCAGACGGACAGACGGACAGACAGAGGCAGATTAGAGGGGGAGAGACGAGCCAGTGGTATGGGTGCCTGGTGAGCCGGGATGTCTAACATTATGTTTTAGTCCCGTGCCCGTCTATCGACTATTTGGGGTACTTGGGCCCAGAGTCTCGACGCCGAGGTCGTCTGCTCGATACTAGTTGCCCTCGGGGCAAGCCAATCCGACGCGAACGATCTCCGGACGTGAACACGCAACCGCGAGCCAGTGTCGTCGTGAGCACCGCTGACACCGCCACCAGCACCACCACCAGCAGATCCGGACGAAAACCACGTGGCGTCGTTGTCCTGGTCCACGGCGCGTCATCGCGCGGCGACAGCGAGCCAGAAACGAAAGGCGCTGCCGTCATCAGACACGTGACCCGGAACTGGGCAGCCGCCAGCAGATCCGTACACTTTCCGAGAAAACGATAAATGACATGAGGGAGGCTGGATACGGCTGCGATCGTCTATAAATACTGCCATGACTGACCAAAGGAGAACACAGTTTGTCATCTAGCCGGCCATAAGCCGATACTGAACAACAAACGCACTGTGACGCCATATTGGATGGCACGTGGCGGAAACGAGGAGATGTAAGCGAGTGTTCGCGATTAACCCGCTCCAACAGCTTCCGGTAAGTACGATACACGTAATTATATAAATAGACAGCGCTGGTTAACATACATTTCTCGCCGCTGTCATATTTATCTTTAGGTATGTTAGGATGATCATAATTAGGTTAATTAGGGTTCAGCAGGATTGATATAAAAACGAACGACAACAACAATAAGAAGAAGGCCAACAAAAACAACAACAGTACCTAGAACAACAACAACAATATAAAATGTAATTCGTGGGCAGCGAAAATCTATAATCGGCTCTCTCTGCCATTGGCTGACATGTTCGGAGACAGGTATGGATGTCTGGACACACACACACACACACACACACACACACACACACACACACACACACACACACAAAGAGAGAGACAGACACGGACACATACACACACACACACAGCAGATATAAGATATACATATGTGGCAAGCTGTCTCCCACTTCTGTCTGGGGGCCACTGTGATGAAATATTCTGGCATATGGATGACCTTTTCTTCGATGGCTAGCATTGAAGGTCATTTCAAACACACACACACACACAAACACACACACACACACGATATGTGTATACGGTGTGTGATGCTATATACATATCAGCAGTATATGGTGGCAATGGGTAGGCGTGACGTCGGTTGCGACACCGCCGACTGTTACCTCTTCTCTTCCTCATCCGACACCTCCACCCATTCTACCTCTCTACTACACTGAACACTTATATTTCTGTCTATCACATGACGTGTCCCTCCCCCCTTTTCATACTAAACAGCCCCGCCTTGCTCCCTTCTTTGCTCATCTTACCATCATACCTGCTATCCCTCAACCTCCCAACCAATTTCCTCATTCACCTCTCTACCCAACCAATACACAATTTTCACATCTTTCCATCTAACCGACATCTCTATCTCCCTGATCTTTCTACCTTCTCTGCCTCTCTTTCCCATTCACCTATCTATCCCACTCATCTCTCTACCCTCATCTATCTACCTAACCCATCCTCTGTGTGTTTGGGATTGGGATTTAAATTAGCCTCCTGGGTGACGTACGAGACGGCTAGGAGGAGGCGAAACTAAATGTTAGCCTTTCGTTTCGATGCGTCACCAAGCCCCACTTACCCAACTCTACCCTTCACTCGGCTTTCACCCATTCATCACTCCTACACCCTGGTCGACTCGCTATTTCAGTCTAAATAAATATCCTGTTATCTGTGTCGGCGACAGATGTCGCTGTCATTACGTCACCAATGACGACATTTAGTCATCTGAGTCAGTATCCGTGTGACACTAGTCTCAATCAGTGTTAGCTACTCTAGTCGGTATTCAATTCAATTCAGTTCAATTGTTGTATTTTTTTTTTGAATATTCATTCGGTAACACCTTATTGTAATCGTTTTAGCTGTCTTAGCCACGTTAGCTATATTAGTCAGTTTAGCCATTTTAATTAACCACTGCGGCCAGATTAACCACCAGGAATACATTAGTCATTATATACATATTAGCTGTTAGAGCCACGGCTAGACTGGCTAACAGAGCTAGAATGGGCTGGCACTTTTAGAATGGGTGTCACAGTTAGAGTGGCTAACAGTGGCTGTAACACGATTGAAATAGTTAACCTGCCTACCGAGATTGGCTAACAAAATTAGCATGGCCAAAACGGTTAGGGTAATAATGTTAGATAAACCTAATTATTTAGAAATATTAGCATACTTAGAATAATTAAAAATAGGCAATAAGGTTAGAATGGCGAAAGGTATTACAACGACCAGTATGACTAAAGACTGAGTTAGCTAATCCTGATAACATTATCCCAATAACGTAAACAAGTCATATTCAACCTACCTGACTATTTTAAGGTCGAAAATGTTGCTTATGTTGTTATTGCTGTTGCTTTTTTTTGTTGTTGCTGCTGTTGGCATTGTTCTTTAGGATAATGTTGCTGTTTCATCGCCGATCATCAAAACGCGATGTGACGTTCAGGGGCTGACTCAAGTTGATAACAACAAATACTAAGTTATATATCCTTACACACACACACACAAAGAGAGAGAGAGAGAGAGAGACGCAACGAGGAACGAACCGAACCAAACAGTTACCACAGAAAATACGAAATGATTTTATGGTTATCTTCTCATCTGACATCTGTTGATCCCGAATAGGTTGCCGGCAGATATTAGAACTGCGTCGTCGTCTCTTGAAAATTTAAAATCCGTTCTAAAAACACACAGATAAATAATGATTATCGTTCAAATCTCTTATTGGGTTTTATCGACGTATTATTTGGGGTATCATTGTATAGTGTCTTTGATTGACTCCTGCTAGTAAGGGCGCTTTATTAAATATACATTATTATTGTTAGTAGTAGTAGTATAAACGTGTACCATCACGCAGCGGTCACTGAAAGTTCAAATGACGTCACTAAGGGGTGGGGGTAGCGTTTTTAGATGACAGCCAGGTGACAGTTGATACGACTGAACTTATCAAAGTTGTTCATTGTTGATTGTTCTAAACGCTACAACGTGCTAATAATTAATTCGTTCACCCTGTCCCGAGTTATTAATAAGAAACCGACAGGAAAGAAATGAAATATTAATATATACCCATCTTTCAGTAATATAGGGACTCTCTCACACTTCCTCCCCCCATCTCTCTCTCTCTCTCTCTCTCTCTCTCTCCCGCCGCCCCGCCCCCTCTCTGTGTGTGTGTGTTCTACCCTGGATCAGAATCGGATGTTTTCCTTCCTTTCTGCTGTTTCAAAAATGTAACTGATAATGACGGGTCAAGTGTGGGGTGGGTGGGAGTGATTTTAACCACCTCAACTACTGTTACGTGGATTATTTTCTTTTAATGGCTACGTGGGTGGTTGGTTAGTAGAGGTCAGTTGGGTGATTGGTTGGGTGGCTTATCTGAGATAATAGTTTTGAGAGATCGATTGACCATTGGATTTGTTGTTAGGGATCCCTTGTTGGTGGACGAACAGTGAATAGACAGACAGACATGCACGCACGCACGCATCATGCACGCAAGCAATCTGTGGAAAGAATTTTAAGCAGCTAGTGTTAGCATTTCTGATTGGCAGCTAGAAAACGGATACCACCCGGATCGTTGGCGACGGTGCCAGAAGGTACAGGCAATAGAAACTCTTAAAAGAGAAGGTCTGTCTGTAATAGAAAGGGGGTCCTTTACGTCTAACCAAAAGGGTCATATCCCCAGAGTCATAGTCTTTTATTCCAGAGTCCTTCGGGCTATGGAAATAATTATGATTTTTAAATGGCCACCTGATGTGGATCATTGGCAGTGCCCGTGGGGTAATATGGCTTCTGGCTGTCAGCTGTCACGGGAGATGAGAATATATATAAATATCAAGAGTGTTGATGGGCGATAATGGGGGTAGGGGGAAGTGTTGAGCCGTCAGTGAGTTGTTAGGTACCAAACGAAAATCGCATTTAAAGCTCAGATGTAGCGTGGAAGGTTTTGGCGTCTCCATCATTTTTCTGTTTATTTTCTGACATTTCCATTACATTTGACCTTCGTCTAGCGACAGGTCAAACATTGTCCAGATAATGTTATCGTCTCGTATCGTACACTTATATATATTCGTCCGGATCACCAGAGCTAGTTTGGGAATGCGAATAAACAACACGCTATCTATTACACACACACACACACACACACACACACACACAAACACACACACACACACCAACTAGACAGTTCGCATAACTCGGTGCTGCCAATAACAATTATTGATCACAACAGGGTATTGATTGCGACATGGCGTCACAGCTAGTGCTATCGCTTGATGATATAACAATGGAGCCAGATATACCAGTATAACACAACGTATTCGTAAAAATCACAAATGTCATCTCTACGTAAAACACGAACACAAAAATTATTATATACGTATTGCACACAAATGTAATATATACATAAAACACGAACACAGAACATATTATATACGTAATAACGTATAGCACACGATTGTCATCTCTATGTAAAAGACGAACACAGAACATATATACGTATTGCACACGAATGCAGTCATAACACGCAGGTATGCCCATATGCAGCCATAACCGGTACTTACATAAACATTATCAGTTAACTAATTAGGCACGATCTAAATTAACGCATATTATTCGTAACTCTACTGAAATACACACACACACACAACTGCCATGCTCTGATATGTGGATGTTACTCAGGCACCATCACTGTGTCGGTTTATACACTTCATGGGAGTTTTGTTACACAGCGAATTCACGACTGGTGATACATCATTACACGTCTCAGCATGAGAAGTCGCCATAATGGATTCAGACCCCTCAAGTATCAGCCAGATATCATATTATTGTTCGTGATTCTCTGTGTCAGTGCCTTCACGCACACACACGCACACACACACACACAGAGAGAGAGAGAGAGAGTTCACATCTACAGAAGTGAAGTACTAATTTTATATATATATATATATATCAAAGTACGTCGCGGGTTCAATAAGAAAGAGATAATCGTACCAGTCAAGCAACTTTTTAGATAAGACCAAGGACAAAATTGTTGTATCTACCGTATAATACAGATAACGTGATACATGAGATAACCTGTCTTATCAACTGGTCGTCATAACATCCCCAAAATAGTTTGTTTATATTCTTTTACTACCACAACAACGGCAGTCGTAACAACCTTATATCAATTTGTTTATAGACAATTTCCATGACAACTGTTCACTTTGACCTGACACTGTTATGACCCGCAGACATAAACAAGGCACTGGTTAGTGCCCGTTAAACACCAGCCCCGGGCCAACCACCGCTGTCGGCTACTCCATATAACAGCTGTCACCGTGTATAACCACAACAGGACTGGGGAATTCCCATGCATGTTTGCCAGCATGCTGACATGTGGATACGTGGGCCGCACATGTAGATTGGCTCGACGAATATTATTGATGAGTGAGGTGTAATGGCGGTGCTCACGTGTATTCTGGCACGGATGGGGTGAGCGGTAATTGAGGTATGGTAACGTCTGTCGTCCGGTTTAATCCCCGTCACAAATGGCCGTATAGGTGTGTGGAGATATATGTAGCCGGATTCTGTATGCATATGTAGACGGGTGAGTTTTAATCTGTTCAGGTAAACATACCGGTATACAGGTATTTGGAAATATTACGCAATGTTGTGTAGGCGTATTAACGTTATATATTTGAATTTCTTGTACGTGACTTGGTGTGCGTGTTTGTTTGTGTTTGTGTGTTCGCTTGCCTCATGCTCATGTATGTACTTCGTGTACGTGTATAATTGCGTGTGCGTGTACACATGCGCGTATGTACACACGTGTGTCACTGGCAATATGCCCTAAACTGTTCACCTGCCACGGACATGTTTTTTAATCGTGTTGTCTTCAACCCCAGAATAACATACGATAACATCAGTTATATACCAGTCAACGTGATGCGTTTGTTATATGGCCGTTAGATTGAACATCTGGAGTATGGAGTTACAAACATTTTGTTCTGGCTTCTCTTATTTTCTATGCAATATGAGTCATCTGTTTGCTCTTACCTGATCCTACAAACGTAACAAAGTACTAATTAGTTTTCCCTACCTGACATGTCGGATGTGATTTGTCGCCGGGATCATGATAAGTGTAATAAGTTCAACTCGAGTACTCTAATATATATATATATATATATATATATATATATACTAAAGCTGACCTGTAATACACACGATTGATCACGCACTAGAACATTAAGCAATATGTTTTGTAAATAAAATATTGTTATTAGTGTATATCTACATAGTGTCTAACGGAATAGAATAGATTTTTACTTTTCGTGTGGTGTTTAATCAGTGAGATAACCTGTCTGATTTCCCCGTATATCAGTTAATGTAATAAAAAGGTTAACTAAAATAATGGGACTGTATTAAAGTATGGCCAGCTAAGAAGATGGTCGTCAAAACGTCTCTGATATTGCTGCTACAAAGGGTTAACGGAAAGGGTCCACTGATGTTGTTGTTACACAAGAGCTAGGCATGGTTAGAAAGTCTGCTTGAGTAATGCTAATTTCAGAAAGGGTTAAATGCAAGGGTTTTTGACCCGGTTATTAACTGATGTTGTAAAGGACCGATACAGAAAAAAAAGGCGACGTATATTGTTCGATACTGTGCCATAGCGGATTAGATAACCAGTTCGAATTCCAGCCCCAATATATTTTAATTGCCCGATACCAAATATGAATGGTTAACGTCAGTTACACCTCTCTACAGCGACTATGGTTAAAGGGCATTGATATGTAAAGACCAGATAAAATCTTTGTCATGTGTAATATATGCCATTGTCAATTGTGCTTCTGTTAGCAAAACTCAGTACTTTGTTACTTGTTGCGGTAGTTTTCAACCGTTTGGTTTGATACCTGTGAATAGTAAAAATATGAATTCTGCTTATTGGCTTGAGTGTGGGCGGCGTGGTTTATTGGTGTGTGTGTGTGCGCGTGTGTGTGTGTGGATAGTTATGTGTATATATTGGTATTGTATTCAATGATTGGATATGTATTATGGTGTGAGAGTCACCCACACCCACCCACCTACCCACCCGCCTACCCATGCACATGCAAGCGTTGTTCTAGTAATTTTGATATTTATTTTGGGATAACATCATCTTCACAATTATCATCATCATTATGTGAATGACTTTCTGATGTAATGTGGCGATTATTTGATGAGTTAAACCTAAAATTATAAATTTATTGATTTAATTGATAACTTATCAACATGTTGTTTATCCGCAATCAGTTTCAGATTTCATGATGACAATGATAGTGTTATTTGTGACTCTTGCGACAACTTATGTAACAACACAGGTGGCATCACTGGGCAGGAACAGGAGAGACATACCAGGTAAGTGCTAAGTATCAGGCCATGTCATATCGTATAATAAGTACCAAGTTTTATAGTGCCGCTATCCTCGAAAACGATTGAGCTCATAGTCAAGGTACAATGCAAAATTCATCAACAGATATCAAACCGCAGTATGGTATGTAAAGGTATCATATGCCATGGAATTGCATGCCAAATGTCATATGCATCACAGTCAGGGGAAATATGCAAACAGTTTTGGTCAGATAATTTCCTGGGGGTTTTAAATATATATATATATATATATATGTCTCCATCTAGATATGATATGTTACCCAATATTTCCAGTGCCTTTGACCAAACTTCTGACATCCCTGACAGATGAAACATTCAGCAATTATCCTGATCTATTATTAAGTGAGGACTAAAGGCCTTGTGGGTAAATCCTTTCACAAAAGACTCTAGGTAACGGAACCAAAGGAAAGAGATTATTCTCTTTCAAATGTCCTTTCCATAAAAGCAGTGATGTTTATCCAATGTTATTATAATCCTGTTTTATTCTGTGTGCTCGTAGGAAATCAAACAGTAAAATATTGAGTGAAGTCACTCCACCCTTCCCTCAATTTTAACGAGTATGTTTGTTCAATCAAAATTGATTAAAAGATTCATATATCGGTTGAATTCGTGAACCAAAGTAATAGTTTTTAAATGTTTCAAGTGAATAACTGAATCCGCAAGCCAACCCACTCTTCACAGAAAATGAGCAGGTCACTGAAAACTTTAGAGAATGTCACGGAGAAGTCAGACAGCGATAAATACGATACAAGTTTTAGCTCGTCATTTATTCAGTCTTACAATAGCTATGGAAATAATACAGATAACAAAGAACAACAAAGGCAGAGTTGAGCCTTTGTTTTTATTTTTGTAATTTAATTTAATACCTCAGCTCTACAAATAATAGAGAATTTGCTTCGCAAGGAATTTTTCCACAGGAACTCTGGTTACCATCTGTTATTGGTATATACGGTTATCTTGTTTTTTCACGGACTCTGCATTCATCTGTATACTATAACATTTAGAGAAATGACTTCCAGCATTGCAGTGTAGTGAATAAAACTACAAATATATACTATTAAGCACATTTATACACATGCACCCATACAGACATACTTGTTAGTGAGCATACGTATATTATCTACAGAGAATGAATGATGTATCATTATATAGATTCAGATTTTAATTATGTTATCTATCAGTATTTTATTTCAATATTAAATTATGTAGGACGCTATAAATGTTTTTCTGTTAGTAATAATATTTATTTATTGTTATAGTTCGTTTTTTATGAATTTATTTTTAAATAAAAAAGCCCACATACCCGGGTAACCTATTTAAAGATTAGATCTGTAGCATGTCATAGTACAGTATATTACAGATTAATCAGTTACTTGGTCCAGCAAACCAATGGTTAGCCAGTTGATCAATCAATAAATCAGTCAGTCAGTTGGTCAGTCAGTTGGCGGGTTTATTAGTCTGCTACTGCTGTCTAGTATTCCTATCTTGAGTGATCAATTGAGGGCATACCCTTGTGGATACAGTATATGGCACTTTGTTATAATGGCAGTGACCAGGACATAACCTCCCTGCTTTTCCAGACCTAGAATGATCACTGTGTCTTTTGTAAATAACATTGTTGCCATTATAATACTGTGGTGTTATATATATATATATATATATATATATATATATATATATATATAAAACTAACGTTTTTTCCATGCCCTATCTCACCACATTGTTCATTTTTTAATATATTGTCTAGAAATCTAATTAGTTCCAAATTATCTTATGTTTATTATGTTTATCTCACTTCGTCTTAGCACTTTCAGCCTAATAATCTTGATTGTGACTTGTGTGAGTTGCCCACATTGTGTGACACACAGGTGTTATGTAATTTCATCTGGCTGCAGCTGCACATGTGTGTATCAGCTGAAATCTAAATTGTCTAAAGTTAGAGGTGTATTTAACTCTCCCCCACATTCTGAGTGGTAAGTTGTTGTTTGTTTTTTTTTCGGGGGGGGGGAATTTTGAATATCAGAGATTATAATAGGTTGCCAGCAGAAGTTTTGTTTACAACAAGACTAAAGCAGAAATTGTCCCTTTTCTGCTGGATTCAAGAATACCTTATTGACGTAGATAAACATATAACTAATTTGCAGCAATTGGATGATTTGGTTGGCATCAGATGCATGATTTCATTTAATAATAATATAATGTGCCAAACTTGGATAATTCCCATATCATTTATAGATCATTTAAATTATAGATTTAACAGGTTTACACATCCTAGTATAATGATACCACAACAAAAGCTACTACTACTAATACTACTACTACTACTGATGCTACTACTAATACTAATAATAGGAAAAATAATGTTTAATACATCAGCATCTAGGTTTTATCTGTAAATTAATTTCACATAGCTGAAATTATTTATAAACATTGTCACCAATTTTATACTTGCCCTGGGGGAATTATTATTATTAAAGTATGTTGACTGAATATTAATACAACCTATTTTAAATTCAGTCTGATGTTACAACTTGAAATGAGTAATTTAATAAAACATTTTCATATATTTCTATGAAGATGAGAACAGTACATGCTCATATCCGGTGTGTCTTAGACGTCCATGGGGACGTTAACCTAAAGGTTATGTCCAACCTGAATTATATGCCATATGTTCACCTCAGTTTGGACAAGGACATTGAGTAGGATACCATGTAGCATCTCCGTAATGTCTACACTGACAGCTGAGTGTTCTGACTTGTCACAATTTAGGGCCGTTGTCATACTTACCACTTCGCGAAATCACAAAGGAGAATGATAAAAATTGCCTTCTTCACCTTTTAAGAGAATAGACTACCATTGATACGTAAATCAGGCTTGACTTTTTCTCTAGCTCGCATTAAAAGGATGGGCGTCCATTCTGAGCAACATGTAGTCATGCGCATAAAATTGAGAAACTCGGCGTACTGTCGGCGATTCGTTGGTCTCCCAAGATGCTGAGAAATAAAATCTGCCAGACGGAGACTAGAATAAAATATTCAGCTGAAGTCAGACTGGTAGGTAGAAAAAGCAACGGAAAACCTCACCACCTCAACCAGACACCTGCTTCTTAGTGAATAACAGATTTAAGCCAGCACAGATCATAACAATATCCCACTTTATTTATGGTAACTGGTCACACTTTGTCTAGCAATGGCGCCTCCTAGTAGTCTGACTGACATTTACCTGGTATATAAAATTAAAATTACAGTACTGTGGTGTGCTAAAACTAATAACAGAAGAGGTACATACTTGCTGATTAGAACCAGGTTGATGAGTATGTCACTATCCTCCTCTGACTGTGTGCATACTGTTAGGTTTTATTCAGCATTTTGGATATGTTTAGAGTGTTTTGGGCCACTTCTTGCACAAGTAAGATTCCCCTGATATTGTTTATGGATTTACGATGGTGTTAAATCATTGGTACACCTGTACACAGTTATGTTAACAACAGGAAAATTTGTATGATTACAGATGGATTGGTGCCACCTGTGATCTATAATCAGACGCTTGGACCCGTTTACATCAAAGACAGTAAACAATACACACGAATATACTGTGAAGCTAGCAAAGGTGCTAACGTGAGGTAAATATCGGATTATAAATAATTATAACAAGGCAGGCTGGATGTAATTAAATAATTGGTTATAAATTGTTAATAATATTTATGATAATTGCTTCGTTCACTATAACGTCATAAGTATAATTCTTATTATTTATTATATATGGACACATGGACACACATATTTACACTTGCACACACACACACACACACACACACACACACACACACACACACACACAGCAAGATAAAGACATAAATGCAGAAAGAGAGAGTTATGATTTGTTCTTTTTCCAGTTGGGAATATCAAGGCTTAAATATATCAGACCTAAACATTCAGAATTATGTTCGTCAAAAGGAAGGGATCCAGTTTCAGTTAGAGGATGGAGGTAGAATACTTGTCATATACGACCATCAGCACAAAGCAATCAGCGGTTATGTGCAGTGCTTTGTCACCAATGAAATGGGTGCAACATTTGGTGACAAGGTGTTTGTGGCTCATACAGGTAATTGTAGGTATGATTTGGTGTTTAAGCATGTCGTTTGATGCATGGTAAATAATGACGATCTTAAGCACGGTAGGTAATACTCATCCACCACGAATTTGTGCAATATGTGCATTAAGAAGATATCCATGCCTCATCCTGGTCCCAAGAAGCACAAGAATTCAGATTTGTTTGGGTTGAGTTCATGAACAAAAAAGTTTGCTTACCGGTAATATGTTTGCTTGCAAGCAATCTTCTTCTGCCTTGTGTCTCTTTTGGATTTGTCACAATCTCTTCTGATTGTATTACGTATTTTATATATTTCTATTTGATAGGCCAGAAAATCTTATAAAATAAAGCGGAACATTACAACATCCGTCATAACGAGGATATTGACTCATCAACTGGCTGGATTAAATTGATTGATGTATCTTATACTTCTCATAATTTTTTTGGCAACCAGATCGTGTATTAAGGAAATGTTTTTTATTGGTTTTTCATCAAATCTGTTTTGTTAAATGTTTTTACAGACTTATGTCTTGTGCTTCGTAGCAGGCAACATTCTTACAGGGTATTCAGTATGGGTTGTCTGGTAAATACCAGGTGGGAATTACCAGGTAGGAAATGCTGGGAATTACCACCTTGTTCAATATTCCTAAAATGGGAAATACACGGAAATACTTAATATGATCTCACTTTTGGAAGTTAAGTTATTTGTTTTATGTTGGTAATGGGGCATTTAGCTATTGTTTATTTGTAAGTGCTATGTCATGAGTACTTAAATGATTTTTATGCATATATTTACGTATGTGTAAAGTATTGCCCTTATAAACACACACACACACACACACACACACACACACACACACACACACACACACACACACACACACACACACACACACTTACCTCTAGTTACTTACTGCTAAAAGAGAAACAAGAATTATAAAGAATTATGTATCTCTGTCACATATTTCATCATTTACCTATTGTTGTTTTGGATGTTTGATATTTATATGATCATATTTATATGATCATATTACCCCAATTCTTCAAAAACTACATTGGCTACCTGTTAGACAGCGTATCCATTTTAAGATTCTGTTAATAACTTATAAATCTATTAATGATATGGCACCAGAATACCTGTGTGAACTGGTTTCCATTAGAAAGTCATCCCGAAAACTCAGGTCATCCAGTCAGATACTATTGCAGGTGCCAGTGTCTCGGCTCAAGTCATATGGTGATTGTGCGTTTAGTGTTGCAGCCCCCAATTTGTGGAATAAGTTGCCGGCAAATATTAGAAATTCGTCGTCTCTTGGAAATTTTAAGTCTCTTCTAAAAACACACCTATTTAAGGTCGCTTTCACAGATAAATAATTATTATCTTTTAAATCATTACAGGGTTTTTACAGACATTATTTGGGGTATTATTAAATTACATATTATTTGTACAGCGCCTTTGAATGGCTCCTGCTAGTAAGGGCGCTTTATTAAATATACATTATTATTATTATTATTATTATAGTGCACAAAGTAGTCTAAATGGACCAGAGACGTCCAACCGTAATAAGGCAAAGTGAAAGAGTCATTTCTCTATAGAGCCACCCTAGTGCTATATCTTGTAATCTATATGATCAGTGCTGAGATTGAACAAAAAAACACTTAGGCCTACTAACTCAGCTCATTCATTATAAATGTTAAAAGTATGCCATTTTAGTATATATCACGTTCACACACACACACACACACACACACACACACACACACACACACACACACACACACACACACACACACACACACACACACACATGTAGGCCTGTGTGTATTATTATTATGTTGATGCAGACGCTAATACACAATAATTTAATCACAGAGCTACTGTCAGGGTCACATATTGTCAGCCTGTTTGATCTTTCTCATGAGGGGGATGGTATGGCACTACTCTAAGTTTGGGTTCAAATTTTAGTGTTACCTGGAAATCTGGGATGTTTCCTTGGTAAAACATATCAGGTGTGACCAGTGCTGATCACTAAAAACTGCCCACACATTCTTACCTTTACCATGACGATACTAATAAAATATATTACTGTTAGCTGAGTTAAAGAGTCCTAACATGTTTTGAAGTAAAGTTTGGATGGAGCCATTATTTCAGAGTATGCTTTACAATGATGCTTTACTTGCTGGAAAGAATAGCGGCTTAAATACAAATATAACAAGTACAAGAAGTCCCACCGCATGCGAATAAATTTTATTGTAAGATAAAAGCACTTACAGGGTTATTCATTTTATTTCCCAATATCCCCAGATAATTTCAGGTATATCGTATAGGCAACTGTCCCAGGAAATAGCCATTCAGTATGTGTGATATGTATGCTCTGGTGAAATGATAATGATTTTGCAATTTATAAGTCTTGTGGTCACATCTGGACACATTTGAGGCTATAGTGAATGTGTTGTGATTGAAAATTTATCAAAATAAGAAAGACCACAACAAAGTTGTTACGTGGTCAATTAATAAACAATGTTTAGCCATTATACCTGGTATCTGGGGAATGGCATACCAACAGCTAGAATACAGCATCCAGTACATACTGTGCTGCCACCTTTTGAATAACAATAAACCTATATATTGGTTTTGCTGTGCCAGTTATTAATAAGGATATTTACTTGAATATTTACCAGTAAAGTATTTTTCTCGCTTAGTAATGCATGCCTTCAGTAGATGATAATTAAAGCTTAGTGAAACATTATGCCAAAGAACATGGCATGGCTAAATGGGCCAAAGTTGTACTAAATGCATTTCATACTCTAGAATTCTGGATGGAGCATAATTAAGCAACACTAACTATTTATTATATATTAAGTGAGCTTATCTAAAATGCATGTCCTGCAGTAAGAAGCTTAATTTATTTGTCTGGAGTCATAAGATGAGAATTTTGGTTGTCATCTTCGAGTAAATATGTAGAAATTATTAGATCAATTTGAGTCAAATAATGGTGTTGTTGTTGTTCCATATAAGCCAAGCAAAATCTGGAGGTTTAATACACTGCATTGCCATGAAATTATATATTTTATTTTCTGTCTCAGTGTTAGGTTTTCTTGAAGGAGGTGCCAGAAGAACTGATATCATTGCTATAGAGGGTGATCATGTAACGCTGTCGTGTGAGCGTCACATTGAGACAGAGCCAGCTGCTGATGTGCTGTGGTTCTTTGGATCGGAGATAATCCACCCGCTGACACGCCCGAACTTCTTCTGTAACGAGCATATGACGATGTGCGTGATATCGGCATTAACCAAAGCAGATAGTGGTGTCTACAAATGTAATTATAACATTCCTGGAATGCACAAGGAGATTTACAAAGCATTCATCCTCCAGGTGATGGAATCAAACCTGAATCCCAGCGCAGTCCATCCACTTAACCTTATGGACCACATCTCTAGTCCAAGTTTGGTGGAGGCCGAGAAGGATAGTGATGTCAAACTACAGTGTGCATTTCGTGGGGACAGAGCACACCAAGTGAGATGGAGGTATGCCTTGGGTGACACCTCAAGTTGTGATGTCGGGGCATTGTCAGTCATTAACGCAACAGGCAACATGCTTTTAGAGCAGAATGGCACTGCATTACATATAATGGCACTGACTCCGAATGTGGAAGGATATTACGAGTGCATGGCTGATAATGGATATGATCGGTACGTGCACAGGATCCAACTAAGGATAATAGCTCCTCCGGTCCTTGTTGATAAAGTTTATGGTGAGGAGGCATATCTTGGAGGTACAGTTAGGTTTAATTGTTCCGTGCTTGAGGCCATACCAGCTGCTACCACCTCCTGGTGGGTGAACATGAACCGAGTACTGGCATCTGGTTTTGGCAGGTTTCACACTGAGGAAGACGGTCGCATCCTAGTGCTTGACGATGCTGCCCTTGATGACACAAGTAGCATTACCTGTAACGTTTCTAACAGGGTGGGCAGCGTACTAGGCCACAGATATGTCTCAGTTAAAAATATAACAGTAACCACTCAAGGTAAATATTTCTGTTATTCGTTTGATGTGATAAATAGATATTTTACTGTAACCAGGGTAGCACAATGAAATGACCGAAAACGTAATGAATAATATGTATTTTGTCTCTGTACCAGATATTAGTATAGCTAAAGTCCTTAGATATGCATAAAGAAACTTCACACATCGAACATACTCTTTTTCATGCACACATAATGAGCCTCAACAGTCATACTTTAGCAGATTTTTGCTAATCTCATCGGAACATTCCTTTTAGGATACAGGGAAAAAATCCATCAAAGCTACTGTTTGTTTTGTTTTAGTTTTAATGTGTGATGAATTATTTTGTAAAAAGGTTCAAGTCTGCACCAGGCCATTTCTTTCCTATAACTTACTGAAATCAGGATCATGCATACAGGAACTGTCACAGAGTTTGGATCATTGTAGATGTCAAAACTAGTAATGCAGTTATCTGTTATTGATCTAGGGGTTATTTTTGACCAATGTATTAACATGCATGAACATGTCACATCAGTATGCTGAGCTGCCTACTATCATCTTAAGAACATCCACTGTTTAAAAACATTCTTGACACAAGAATCACTTGTAACTGTAGTTCATGCCTTTGTTACATCTCGTATAGACTATTGTAACTCCCTGTTATATGGCATATCTGATTATAACATTAATCACCTTCAGCGAATTCAGAATAGTGCAGCTCGCATTGTAACAAATACTAGAAAATATGATCATATCACGCCAATTCTTCAAAAACTACATTGGCTACCTGTTAGACAGCGTATCCATTTTAAGATTCTGTTAATAACTTATAAATCTATTAATGATATGGCGCCAGAATACCTGTGTGAACTGGTTTCCATTGGAAAGTCATCCCGAAAAATCAGGTCATCCAGTCAGGTACTATTGCAGGTGCCAGTGTCTCGGCTCAAGTCATATGGTGATTGTGTGTTTAGTGTTGCAGCCCCCACTTTGTGGAATAAGTTGCCGGCAAATATTAGAAATTTTAAGTCTCTTCTAAAAACACACTTATTTAAGGTCGCTTTCACAGATAAATAATTATTATCTTTTAAATCATTACAGGGATTTTACAGACATTATTTGGGGTATTATTATATTACATATTATTTGTACAGTGCTTTTGAATAGCTCCTGCTAGTAAAGGCGCTTTATTAAATATACATTATTATTATGATCAGTAGTAATTAAAGGAATGTTTCCTTGATGAGAAGCTTTTTCTGGACAAATCTTTGCAAGTGAAGTGTTATTTTATTTAAAAATTAAGTAGACAGCGTTCAACTAGGTTGTATAACAGAATGTAGAGGGGTCAGTTTGTTGAAATCTAATCCTTTTAATAACCAGGTGCACAAAAAATGGTTCTGTTTTGCACATTTGCATGAATAAGCCATATCTTATGTACACATGGAATTATTACACACTGGTTATAAGTACTCTGCATGAGATGTATGAGGGTGCTCCAGTAGTGTAGTGGTTAGAGCATTGTGCTGCAAAACTCCAGGTTGTGGGTTCAAATCCAGCTTGTACCCATGATTGTGGGATGTTTCCCTAAGGAGTCACTAATCTGTCATAGGTCCCATGTGTTACCAATGCTGACGTTAAACAAACCAACCAAGGTGTCATATATTATTGGACTGACCTGATATACTTATTATATTAGGCCTAATGACTACTTCACTCAGATATTGCATGCTTCAGGCCAGATATGTTGCTGTGCTAACATTATCTTAACCCTCTCTTAAATACGCTGGCTGCCTGATAACAGTACCTCACTATCAGTGGTTAACACTTTTAATTATGTGAATTAAATGCGTTGCTATTGATCATTCTGAACTTGCTTACATTGATTTCACTAATGACCTGCCTTCCTTATTTTTACCAAGCATGATTAATCGTGTACCTTCTTTTTGACATTCAGCTGGGATGTTTTAAATAAGGCTCCCAGTTGTCATTGAGTAACCCTTCCTTGGGATGTTTTAAATAAGGCTCCTAGTAGTTGTTGAGTAACCCTTCATTGGGATGTTTTTAATAAGGCTCCTAGTTGTTGTTGAGTAACCCTTCCTTGCCTGTGTAGTCAATTCCATTATAAATGACCACTTGACATCAGTCAGTCATCAAGGAAGGTCTTTATCAGTGGTAATACTCATCATGGATATAGCTACCAACTTCCAGCTGTCATGGGAGTTGAGGAGATGTATAAATATCAGGATCAGGATAGCCATGTTGGATTTATAGAGCACCACATTCAGCTGTGATGTTCTGGGATGGGTTTTACATTATTATTAACTCTGACTCGGACCTGGTTCAATCCAGCACACATCTTAATTCCCGAGGGAGCATACAACGCATGCTACCATTATAGGCGCATAGCTGCAAATCATCAATGCATAGTCCACGGTTGTAGTTCTTCTCGTTCAATTAGGTGCATATTTACGAGTCCACCACCGCGCACAACGCAGTTAACCAAGCAGCTATTTGATTGGAACTGGTATCCTCTCCCATAATGGTTCAACACTGAGTCCATTTGTTGTCGTGTCTTAAAGTTTATATTACAGCAGAAACTGTTAACATTACGTGATAAATCATAGCAACAACTACAGTTGAATTCTACAGCTTAGCATGTTTATAAAATGCTGATAAATGTGTTGCTGTGGATATAACTGTGGATATATATATATATATATAAAATCATCATCATCATCATTTTTATCCGGCCAGAACTTTAGATGTACTCATCACAATTGCCATATGTGATTAATTCAAACGAGTGATTAAAATAGTGTTTTGATGAAAAGGTATGGCCGTTGTTTAAAATCTATACATCTGCTTGATCAGGTCAATATCTAGCTGAAGTCATTCGGTAAAAATGTGGCTGTATCCAAGATGTTGTCTACCAAAAATAATAAATACACTGGCTATAAAATTATAGCCTTATAAAACAGTTATTACTGGAACATGTGTACCTTGAGTGTTGTAGAACAGTTATTACACAGACATGAGTCCAGTGTTATAAAACAGTTATTGCTGAGACGTGTATACAGTGTTGTAGAACAATTGTTACTGGGACACCTGTACAGTGTTATAGAATAGTTGTTACTGGGACATGTGTACAGTGTTGTAGAACAGTACTTTCTTACTGGTACATGTTTTGACATATATTTCTCTGACTGATGTTGGCATGCCTCTAAAAAGCCAAACGCCCACAGACATACGCAGTATGCAGTTTTCCAGAATGCATGTGACTTCCATCAATTAATTTCTCCCCCCTCTCTCTCTCTGTGTGTCACTGTGTGTGTGTGTGTGTATCAGTATAAAGAGAACCTAAATTTTGCTGAGGGTTGTCAGTTTACATTTAACTGAACTGAGCTACTGTGGAATGGCACCCACACACACACACACACACACATATATATATATTATATATTTTATTTGTATTAATTTGATATTCATTCTCACATTTAAGAGTCTTGCTCACTTACACTTTGATCCTCTTGTAGGGAAATAATACTTGTAGTCTTATACCATCTGATTTAAGAACTTACCTCTTCCTAGTCCACTATTCTAACCACTTATTTACCATAATCCGCAGCCTGTTTTATAGTCATTAGTCAAGTGAAACATGACTATTATTGAATATGATCAGCTACCCCATCAGTTGGTACACATCTTCAAACAAACTGAGCCCTGGTATTAATCCAATGATATGAATAGAAACATAGAAAAAAACATGATGATTCCCTTTCTTCAGCAGGAATTCAATCCATGTATGTAGTTTGAATATCCAAAATGTTATGCATCATACCAACTATGGCTGTCACGGTTCAGTGATGAGTAAACTTAGCATTCTGGGACATAATTGATGATGGATGGTTTTATTTTAGATGGTTTTGATATCAGCAGTCTACGTTTGTTGCTTTTATTTGAGGTTAATGCTTGGTTCCCATTTTGAAAACCAGCCCATTTCTTCGACAGTCGAGGTCAAAGTATGGAAAAATTACACACTCAAAATGTGATAGTCTGTAAATTAGTTTGTTGGTGAAAATCATGCTTCACAGTTATGATAAACCACGTCTCTTTCAAACATTTTGTCAGATCTGTTTTCATTTCAGTTTGATCATTATCATAACATTGATAACTGAGTTTCAAAATGATATTACAAACAAATTGTAAAACATCATCATTTTAGTTAGATGTTATTTCCTTTCTCACAGATATCCCTGTTATCTCTCATAGTACCTAATCAGCATGGATCCTCACTATTACTTCAACCATTAGCATTAACAGTGTACAGAATACAAATTGTGATTATAATGTATTATAAATATATATATATATATATATATATATATATATATATATTGATGCACTTGCAGAAGTTAATTTTATTTTTAAAATTTCTTAGACATTTTGTGCAAATTTACTCACTTCAGGTCCACAGAAAGTGACCACAATTTGGAATAACAAGAAGATGAATGTCACAGACACATCTTCTAACATCATGACAGAAAACAGCACTAATTGGACATCATCTTCATCTGCTACAACTGGACAAATGTCAGCCATCACTGAGAATAAGCTGACGTCTGCCATATACGATAAGATGATGGCGGCAGTAACTGATGTGACATCGGATCACGTGACAGATGTAACCACCAATATGGATCATATGATTGTCAGAAATCCACTAGATGGCACCACAGAGAAATATAACATTCCTCAATCAGACCTGACTGAGAAATACAATGTAAATGATAAGAGCAATCATTCTTATGGAGTAGAAGCCGAACCAAACAGACTGGACGGTTAGTATATTGGTTTCAGTGTTATATTTTATGGTAACCCTGAAATAACTTTATTAAACTGAATTAAAACAACGCATCATTATGATTAAACATAGGACAAGACATTATAGATGTTACTAAATATGGCTAAAACTTCATAAACTTAAAATCAGCTATTGTTTATATCGATACATTATATGAGGATGAGATCTTATCTTAAGCATGACAGCAGTATTCATATAGCTTATTAAATATCAGAATCAAAACACATAACTGTAGAAAACTGTGGAACGTGTGCATAAATAATGTATTGTAATTATTATAGTCTCTGCATTATAGAATTTTATTAAAATTTTATTATATATACTAAGCAGGATAACTGGTGTTGCCCAGGTAATGAAGCACCCAGTTGGTGGCTACTTAGTTGAAATAAAAACACCTCAAGAATTAGATTTTTTCCAACTAGAAGATTAATTCATATAAAAATTGTTCATGTTTCCAAGACAAGGCACTTAGTTGGCTAGCAGTTGCACAGAACTAACAAAAACCTTATTATTCTTATTGTGCTTAATGAGCAATTGTTTTAACAAAACTGGTGAAAACATTATTATTTTCCATTACACTTGGCATCACAAGTTATGTCAATTACCGTTAGCATTCTCGTATGAATCAATGTCTAATCAATATCATCATCCAAATCAATAGTGGTCTGATTTTTAACACCCATAAAAACTAAATGCTATAAGTTATATTTTCAATGTGAAATAATACCCAATCAGCTGTAAACGACATGCAGTGGCCTGACTAAATCATCATATTAAATAACTAATTGGATATGCACCTATCATTGTCTGCCATATGCTATGTAACTATTGACAATTAGTGAAAACCATCAGGACATCACCACTAGCTAGTGTCTCTCTTTAGAGGAGTACAGACAGTTGCTCACCATACAAGACAGTTGCTCACCTGGACACTTGCTCACCAAGCAAAGGAAAAAGTGGACACTTGCTCACCAGTGAATTTTTAATGAGAAAAAAAAAGATTTTTAATTCAGAAATATATTTCTTAGTATCCTATTACCTATATAATTATTGGGATGAATACTACCAATTATTAGGGAATTAAAGTTCAGAAATTATTTTATTGTATTTATATAATTATGTGCATTTTTCTCATATTAAAAATTCACTGGTGAGCAAGTGTCCACTTTATCATTTGCTTGGTGAGCAAGTGTCCGGGTGAGCAACTGTCCGGGTGAGCAACTGTCCTACACCGGTCTTTAGATATATGGTTACTGAGTGTTGAAATAATTGTTGATATGTAGGTATGAGTTCTGGGATATTAACTTCACTAACCAAGGGGTAGCCTGGACAAAATAAAATTTGGGAGTCTCCCCCGGATTCATACACAAATGATAATGGTTAAAATCCATAACATTGCGTCATCCAGAAATTCAGTACGCTGCCTCTTTCTTATGGGGTTTCCCCTGTTATGGGGGACTTTGTTGTGGGTTTCCTGAAACGAACTCTTTGTATGCCAATAGATTATTTATATAATCATAAGACATTCCGTATAACATGCAGTCACTAGGCTGGCAATGTCTTTTGGTGTGACTGTCATCTATTCCTGATGGGCTGTACTGGGTGTTGAATGTTGTAGATAAATATAAATGTTTTCTGTGTGTTCTAGATTGGGAAATAAAAACAAGTGAGGAATTTATTTCATTTTGCATTTTTGATGAGTTAATTAAAAAATAATAACTACTGGTGAACCATGTTTATCAGTAATTGCCTGAAACTCCAAAACAGATTATCTGATTAAGCTGCCATATGTTGCATTCGCCTTCATTTAAGGCTAAATAAGAAATCTTGCAATTAATTCATTTAAATGGTGGTTTCGTAATACATGTATGTGAGTTGTTTTTTGTGTATAATCTGGTTAACAGCGATTAGCTTCTGATTTTGTTTAATACAGTCAGGCAATTTGGCATGATGTAATCAATAAGAATGCGTTCCTCATTATATGTTTGGTTAATAATATTATTTATACATTTTCCAAGTTGTTGGCCAAAGTAACAGAACAGCCAGTACGTGTGTTTTAGCTATTATTTTCATTATACAGTGGGGATAGAACTTTGTTTTAACAAAGCCGCTATTTTGGCCTAGTGCCAAATGACACGTGGCTAACTTAGTACTGCACCACAAATCTTCGGGTTCTGGTTCTGTGGGGACTTCCCCTCAGTCATACATATATTAAGTATGACCAGTACTTAGCTGAAATAAAGAATGCGCTCGCTTACTTGGCATAGTTCCAACTGTTGTACCCGGTGGGATGTTTCCTATTTAAGAGCCGGGATGTTGGGTTTTCCCCACGTTTTCTAACTTTTTGGGTGATAGTGTTTCCTGCTGCGTTCATCGGGTACAGATTTGTGAATGTGTTGTGTTACAATCAATGTTGGTAGGTTTTATTAAATAGCTTTTGCCATTCATTAACTCTGATAATCAACACTCTGTCCTCTCCATTATTCAATTTATTTACATCTGAGTCACTTAATTCAGCTGACAGACATCATGTGGCTATAGCTGAGATGTGTTGGCATTTAGTTTAATTTACTGATTCAGCAGCAGCCTTGCAGTTGTACATTTGGCAGATGCTGTACTTGTCTAATGTTACTCATTTTGTGTTTTAGTATGCTATTTGCTTAGAACTGTGTGTGTGAGTGTGTGTGTGTGTGCAGGATAGCACACAACCTAGTGCACACACTTATACATACATATATACACACACACTTAGCATATATACCCTTTCTCTCTCTCTCTCTCTAAGCAACATCTATATTTGGTAACAGGTAGGAACATTAAATTCCAGATTTGGGGCTAATATCTTTGCATATATTCATCAGAATATGAACTACTTAATACTTGTTCTAGAGTACAATGATTAATTACTATTATCATAAATAAGTCATTGTTTTCAAACATTTATTTCAAACATTGTGTATTTTGCTAATAAAATAAGTTTAATTGAAATTAGTTGCTATATATATATATATATATATATATATATCATTTTAAATCATAATCTTCCCAGGTTCGATCCCAGCAAGAGGTCGAAACGTTTCCAGAGATTAATTTTTTGGCTCACAGCATCGTGGGTGGCTTACCATGTTAAATTGCGATGAATTATTAAAAAAATAAAGGGGGATGTTAAAGACCCCTGAGGCCGTAAAACACTCCAACAGTGACCACGCTCGGGGTATTTCAGCTCCATCTTTCTGCACTGATCCCCTGTGAGTGGCAGGGAGGAGATTTCTCAACCAGTCCAACATAGAGGCTGTGCTGAATAAACGACAGCCTGGGGATTCTGCCCAAAAACAAAGCAAGCAAACAATCTTCCCCTGCATTGAGGTCTTTTAGCTTTAAACAAAGAAACATGTTTATTAATTTATGTACATACAATTATATTAATATTAACTCCATTAAACGGTGTTACTGTGAGTATATGTACATATGTTTGTGAATTATTATGCAATCAGGTCAACTTTAACTGAATCATGATTTTTGTATCACCTATAAATGAGTTAGTATGGTTGAATAATTATAACTGAAAAATGTACTCAGGCATTTTTGAATTTATTTATATGTAATTATATTAATAAAATAACATATTTATAGTTGTACTCTGTAAAGAAACTGTGTATTCATACTTGTACTCTAGTACATTTCCATGTACTCATCTCCATTGCTCAATTAGATACTCCTATTTGATTAGGCCCCACAAATATGCATTAAGTCCTAGTCTGGCCCTTGGCTACAAAAAAGGCAAGCAGTAATTATGATATTTACTGCACAGACAGTTAACGAAATATTGGCATTTGGCAGATCAAGATTAATATGATGCATTTTAAATGAATGAAGTAATACCAATTTTAGCTCAATTAGTTGGCTATTATTGGAGAAGATATGAGATGATCATAAGACCTCTGATACTGTTGTTTCTTTGTACAACTCTCTGAAATTGCTTTTGTATCATTAGGTGCAAGATACGATGCAAGACGTGATCCAGTTCAGAATGCCTCATCTGGACACAGCTCTGTTACTATGTCAGTAACACTTGGTCTTTTAGGGTTGATCGTTGGCTTTGCGATTGGCTTCCTGGTCACATGGTGTGTGATGAGGAGAAGAGTCAAGAGACAACACAATATTGGTATGTAAACAACTAACTTAAAGAAGATTAAATGGCCTTCTTAATGCATCATGGGGCTTACTGACTGAATGTATCGATTTTATAGCCTATTGGGTCCTATACCAAAGGTAAAATTCTTCTAGTAAAGTTTAGAATTCTACACGTAGGTATGAGAAGGCTATATCCTTTACTATAGATCACCATACCTTTAATTTTAACTTTTTTTAAAGTACAGACGTGGTCATATTTAATGTAATGGATGTGTAGCTGAAATATATCAGTAACATATCAAGATATAATTGAAGTAATTATTCCCGATTGCCAAATATTATCTTTTTGTCAATTCTCAAAAGATTTTGTTTTCTTAGGAAAATTGATCTATGAATAAGTTTGCGTAATTTGCTTTCTCAAAAGAGCACATGTCTTGAAAGATAACTTAACCTTTTTATTTTAAATTAATTGAAATGTCATGGCCTATTTCTGTGAATTGTATGGAATCTGCCGAAATATACGAAATGATGCAAAGATCTTCTTCAAATATTGCTAATTCTAAGGCATCAGACAGCAAGAAATAAGCTTATCAATAAATATGTTTTTTGTCGCCGCTGAATAAAATATTTAGATATTGTAACATTAACTTTTATTATATTGTATGTTATTTGTTAGAAGCTACTGGTACGGTACATGCTGAGGTGGCGGCTCCAATCAGTCGAAGTCCAATACATAAATTACACCTGGATTGGTAGGTATCACCATATTTATAAACATAAATTGGGTATTTTTGTCTGTCTTTGTATATATCCTCTTCTATCTCTCCTAACTGTAAGAGGGCGCTCAAACAGTGTACGGCCATTGTTTGTCAAACCACCCGAGCTTGTGAGCTTTAATTAAGTTCATGTTTTATGGACAAGTGGTTTATACCTATTGGAAATTGTACTGTGGTCTACATGACTAAAATAATTTAAATACCAGTCACTAATAAGATGAAGTGAAATTTTCTGTTTTTAATAAGTAGTCTCTATAGTTCGAATATTGATTTTGTTAGAGAATATATTGTTATTTTAATTCCAGATTAGTATGACAGAAATTGGATACTTTTCAGATCGTTTTCAGATAACTGACAAGTGTCTTCTCTTCAAATTCAATACCTTTTTAAAACTGGTCACATGATATTTACTTAGAACCTTCAGCTAAAATCACAGTTATTGGATTAAAAGGAAGACATAATGCGATAAAAATAAACATGTTGACATATATTTGTGTCGCTGATATAAAATCAATAAAACCGATTAAAATAGACTGATCCATTTATCCCTGGTGCCACCATGCAGCTGAATTTCACAATACAGTCTCAGGTTAGAAGTTTAAGAATCACTGTGTTGCATGACGATTAATGCATGTAGTGCCCAATAAATGTCTTACCGAAAAGCTGTATATAGGCTATTTACCAACTATATTTGGATTTTATTTATAGTCCATTATCACCAGATCATAATTTTGAATTTCATAGGACTGGCATAGACTTCATCTAATAGATATATGCCATTAAACTAAGTAATGTTCAGTGTGATTTGCATGGCTGTCATGATCCGGCTTGTCTAGTTCAAACTTATTTTTGTGGAACCATTGCCATCTGACATGACAAAGTGAATGGATAAAATCAATGATCACATAGATTATAATTAAATCGGTGATTCCTATTACTGTAAAATTGGTATTTATGCATGATATCTTGTATTGAGAGTGAAATGTTTTATTTTCTGAATCAGCCATTCATGCAATGTTTACTAGATGTAAATCTCAAGGGTGTTAATACTCTAATGTAATAAAAAAATTGTTTAAAAATATACAGGTGATACATATATGATTAGTTCCCAGGTATAAGTAAAATAGTATTTGCAAAACTTGCAAATTTCCCTTTACTTCTACATTACATATTTAAAAAACCTTCATTAAAGTCTATTTACATTCAGCTAAAAGTTTAATTTTAAAATCATTTATTTAATTCTTTGAAACCTATGCTAAAACAATCCCCTACAAGTCAACATGAATAATGAAGGCCTAGCTGTGTCATTCATCTGGAAAGATTGGTCCACTCATTCATTGATTTATATCCTGATAAATACTGTGTTAAATCCTTTACAAAGACACATTAATTCAGCTGAAATACTAACCTCAGCCTTCGTGTAATATGAAATATTTTTCTGAAAGATTTCCAGTATTTACCATTAGTGAAAATTTGCCATGCCCTTAATAGCAGTAGGCACCATAGCTGTTTCTAACCTGAGACCGCAGTTGGTAACTGATGGAAAGTAATTAGCCTGGATCGGTCTATTGTTGATAATTGTCACAAAAGAGGATGAATTGAAGGCCTATTTCTTAATTGGCTTAGTTTCACCAAAAACATTTAACTTTTTAAGCTTTCAATAGAATGGTTAACACAATACAAAATACGTTGCATGTCTTTCATCTGTGGTGTAATGAGTAAAAATACATTCAGTAAGTTGACTTGTGATATCTGAATGATTGATTATTGTAAAAATACAATATTAGATTAATAAATTATGCCCAGTAGCATAAAACATCTAGGAATATGTCAAAATTATT
This sequence comes from Paralvinella palmiformis, assembly GCA_025642065.1. Taxonomy (NCBI): domain Eukaryota; kingdom Metazoa; phylum Annelida; class Polychaeta; order Terebellida; family Alvinellidae; genus Paralvinella; species Paralvinella palmiformis. Next base: position 139,406 of record JAODUP010000705.1, on the reverse strand, counting down.
TTCACGTGGAGTTAACAGTGTCCAATTTCTGGAGATGGTGAAAATTGGCCAGGATTAATCTAAATTTTATATCATATTAATTATAGCGTTCATTTTGTTTGTCAATAAATTTTCATTTCTCTTTCAGTAAAACAAGTACATCAGAAACAATGTCAATGATCCATGAAGGCAGTGTCTTGGAAACTATTACATAGCCAACTGGATCAACGTCATAACTAAATGTTTGCTATAGTAAGTTTGAGGTGGATGCTTGCTGACCTTGAATTTTGCATTACATCAACAGAAGACACGGATTAAGCCATGCTGCAGAAAGTGCTGTATCCAGATATCCATGGAAACCAAGTTCAGTGCACCTGGATGTTGTGTATTACCGTGAGGTAGTCAGTATAGGGTAGTCTTCGCTGCACGGTAGCTATCTCTGGTAACCATGGAAACTAAGATACACCTGGAGTGTCTGTGAAAGATTTGGTTATGTGGAAACTGACCGTGAAGTTCAAGCGCCACCAAAACAGTGTCTGCTCAAGTGATGTAGAGATAATCTGTATATCTGGTCATCTGAACTCTGTTATATTTGAGTTATGACTTGTTAACGTAGATGCGGTGTACATGTTCTTACAAAGCTTTTGTACACTGGTTGTACACAGATTGTACTGTACTTAGCTTTCAGTAGCATTTCCTACCAGTTGTTTGATGTACAGATGTTTAGTCATTTAGGTTTCCCAAAATGCCACCTCTACTTATCACACGTTCTTGAGATTACAGAACACATTCCATGAAGCATCACGTCATCCAGTTAATCATCAGAAGTTAGTATTTTGGCATCACTTCATGTTATATAATTTTATGTTTTTGGCCTCTTCAGATTACCATAGCCAGAACTGCATGGCATAAACATCAATATGTTGTTTTGTAAACAAAAATTCCTAACACAGGTTAAATATTATGTTAAGCATTCAATAAGAAAAAATCTGACATGAAAATATTTTCATGGTGATATGTTTTGCCTGCTTGGGGGGGGGGTTAAAATCACTTCAAGTTATATTACCTTGTAGGAATTGTCAAAATGAATGACTGTAATAGTCATGATGGATATATTCTGTATATCTGTGCGTTATAATATTTGCGGAAGGGGTACATGACATTTTCTGTGGGGCCTTTTTTAAACAGATAAGAGTTTGACGATTGTGGTTGTGTCACATACACATGAGCAGTATTTACAAGTAGCTGAGTTATCTTATAGTTGTACTCGTCAGTTTTCTTTGTAACTGTGGCTGACTTGTCAACCTGCGAAGTACAAATCTATCAATAAGCATAATGTCCTTGTTAGATGTTCATTATTGGCATTTCAGACTAAGCTGTGTATGATAACATAATTATAGCATATAGTATGGCACTGAATGATGGTGCTCGACTTGATCCTTTGGTCATCTCTGTTGTTGCCTGCAGATTGCCGGCTGTTCTAGTTATTATTGTGATGTTGTGCTCAAAATTGTGACGCAGTATTTCACTCAAATTGATTGTGTGTAACATATCATTAGGAGATAGAGTTAGCAATGCATTATCAAAGTCATAAGACTTAGATTACGTTTGCTGATGCCATGCACCTGCTCCCCATTGTGTTTACCGTTTGATGCTAGACTACTGATGTTTATTATTATCCATATTCTACTGTCATTTGGAGTGCTTTTCTCCACCGGAGATGTCATGCTTTTACAGTATTTTAACGTTTACAGTCATTTATTCATACTGCGTACTTGGTTGTTTGGTGATAATTGTTTGTGTTGCTTTGTTGTTGTTAAAAAACCTTCATTAGTTCTTTATAGATGTGTTCAATATGCTGACTGTGGTATAGTCTGATGCTGCTGATTATGATGTTCTGTAAAAGATAGAAATCTTCCAATTCATTGATCATGTTCTTGCAACCCAGATAGCTTAGATATAATTATAATCAAATAGTGTGTGTGTGTGCATGCATGCATGTGTGTGTGTGTGTGTGAAATATTTCAGAGCCTTTCTCTGTGTATTTCATAACATGTTGCAATCAAAGTTCCAAACATATAGGAAGAGTTGAGACAGATCTGTGATGTGAGCTAGCTTTAGTAATTAAATTGCCATTGTGATAGCTGGTTTATCTGTATACATGGCTTATCAGACCAGCTATGGTGATGCATATCTTCACTGTCGATATATCAGCATTATTGTGCTGAGACATACATAGCATATATAGGCCTTGCCTAAGTGGTGACTGGCTAGGCAGAGTCATTGTTATGATACATGTATGTAGATAAGGCAGGGTCCACTGAAAGGCAGGGTCTTCCTAATGATAGAAAATGTAAATAATTTGATGTAGCCATACTCATACATTGGAAATAATGTATTAAAGACAAATCCTTTTATTTGATTACAGGACTAAGAAGTATAGTCAATGAATTCATGTATGTTTTGTACATCGATACACACCCGTGAATATAATAACTGCATATTTCACCCAGGCCAGTTACATTAGTTTATGATTTTAGGATCATTTAACATTTATTATATATAAATATCTGAGTTTGCCGTAAGATTATTGTTACTTTCACATTGTTTGTATTTAATATAGATGTAGCTTGTGAATATATTGTGTTTTATGCAATTTATATATTTATTTATCATGCTATATATATATATATATATATATAAATATATATATAGTGCATGTGTCTGTGTTACAAAAGGAAAAGAGAGAATATCTTGTATTAATATATTTGGGTGTTTGAGTTTGTAACTATTCTGGAAAATAATGATGTACGATTTTCCTGCAGTTTCCAGAAAATATAATATTTTATGTTCACTTTTTACGTCAATTTTATTCACTGTACACAAACACTGGTGACATAGTTATTTGTCACTGAGAATTAATAGAGTTCTGTAGCGTTCAGTATTCTGTTCATTGTTGTGTATAATTATTCATAATAATAATAACATGTATGTACATGTTCATGCATTATATATATGCATCCTTATTAGTGTTCACATCGTAGCAAAAACATCCAATACAGTATTTATTTTAACCAGGCCAACATTGATCTAGAAATAAAGATTATATTCTATACTGGTAGCTAAAATGATCACATGAACATACTGCTCTGATGCTCTCGTGTGATTGGATTTCCAATGACAACATTATAACAAGTTTCTACAATAACTAGTGTAATACACAGGAATGAAACAGAGCATCACAGGGTAATTTTGCTTACCAATAAGTAACAAGAGACTTTGATTATTTTAATGCTAGGTGTAGGAATAATACAGTCATCAGAACACATTAGTGAAATATGAAGTAGGCAGATTTTACTACAAGCTGGATATATCTGTGAAGTGTTAAATGTTTAGTTTTTTTTGTCCAATCAATGCCATAACACATATTAAAGTTGAAGCTGCAGTATTGTTTACTTCTCCAACACTCACACTTATCCACTGCAAATATTTACTGATCATCTGCAAAGAGATGGATGAATGTTTTTCCGTGAAATTAATTATGTTGTATAGCAGTTTTGTTGTACGAACCTACAATATAGAAAACAAGAACTATGTTATTTGTTAGAAGTTGATCATTGCCTCTTCAATTTAAGTCCAGCAACTGTGAAGATTGTGGTTTTATCTGTGTGCATCCAGTTTTGTATTGATTTACTTTGGGGGAGGGAGTATTGGTTTAGTACGGTAATTGTCTTGTGGCTTGTTTAATGCTTAAAACTGGCTTTTAATATTATTACATTCCACATATTTTGTTGTACTTGAATGAGCTGGTAATAATATTTGTGAAAGATTATGTGTTCCTGTTACTTTTTCTCAATTCTTAATTCAGTCATTCTATTGAATAGCAGCATTGTGGTACACAATTATGGGATGTATAGAAAAGTGTTTATATTTTGTTATATTCAAACCAAAAATACATGACAAGACTTAATGGAAAGGTTCTGTTAGGCAAAGGCATTAACAAGTATATTGTGCTCTTTTATGTTTGGTAATTATCATGACCTATTTTAGTGCACAAAATAAATACTCTATTATGTAATGTGGATGTGCATGCACACACACACACGCACATTTTTGCGTGTAAATGTGCTTGTATGTTGCAACACATTTGAAGTTGCTATAAATTTCTTTTTATCACTTGTTTTAAAATTAATTTGTATTATGTTTAAACTATGGTTTTAATTCTGTTTAGTTTTTCTGAATTTGTATCAGTATTACTGCATTTATTTACATATTTGGAACATGTGGATGCCATTGTCAGTTTCCATTTTTTAGGAGGTAGATATTTAAACTGTGCTGAGGGTTAACCATAGTCATCAACATTTTCCCCAGGAGTATCAGTAATAGTTTTCTTTGGTGACCGATTTCTAAGTGCCATAAATCAACCTTTTCAATTTTCTGCTATTTATACAGAGAGATGCATCATTCTTTCACCATTCCCGCCTCCACATCTATCCATATCCTCGAGCAAAGTGTTGTAAATTATGGATGGTCCCTTACAGGGTACAACTTCCAGTTATGAATGTGTCAAATTATGGACAATTCTAGTCACAATAGAAGTGTAATATTTTCTGTTTAATTAGAACCTCTCATTGTGTCCATTAATTTTAGTGTTTCAGCTGAATTAGCATTGATCTATTTGCTTTCAGTCATACAAAAGAAGAGATACTGGAAGATTTCTCTCTTTATGTTGTGTATTTACCTCTGTTAAAGGCATTTGCAATTATGTTATAGAAATAAATTTGTGTGAGCAGTGAGTTGGTCCATTTTATTTGTATTTCAGACACAAATATATAGAAAAACAATTAGTACTTGTTTATAGATCTTTGACTCCCTCTACTCTCATAGAGAGTTAGCTGGACATTATCTTACATGTTACACATTGTACACTACACAATCACCTCTTTGGCCACATGAGTAGAGGGTGTCACTATATTTACCTATGGCTATGGTCATTCTGTCCGGGAGGTCGCAGGTTCGCGCTTTGGCCGTGGCACTATAGTAGGAGGAATTTTTCATCCAGCCAAGCAACTGGCAAGGTTTTCTCCACCGAACATGCCAGATATTCTTAATTTATTTATAATTAGTCTCCGTGGGGAAGCTATAAGTTATGGTAAACGGACAAAACCCCATCGGACAAAACCCCACTTTAAAAACACAATGATATATGTTTATTTTATTTTATAATTGTCACAAATAATAGAAGGATGAGAAATTTATTTGAAATCAATCAAATGAAATACATATAATGTGAAACAGATAAAATGCATCTAATAGAAACTGTACCAACGCTTTACTTTAGGCCATCTCGACGGTCAACACACCTGTTTCGCAGATTAATCTGGAGCTAACGTGTCTGCCGGCAAACAGGCTTGGCTGGTGGTTCACCATGCTCATCACGCAACAGCAATGTTGCAACCTAGGCCTGATCCTTCCGGATACTATCAATAGCTCTCCAGATGGTCAGGTGACTGTATCCTACCCGCTTCGAAAATCCATTGTTCCATCCCTCACATACGTTGTTTGTTCTGTAACTATATAGATGGTGCGAACATGGGCGGCTTGTGATGGATGCGAATTGGGGGAATAGTCCCATCTGGACGTTGTGATGGCTGTATCTGACGATAGGATCCAGAAACATACGTGTTGTCAAAATATTGCAGTAATGGCTCAAATCCATCTGGAATGTTTTCCAGGAGATAACCCATTCCCTCGGCTACGTCCTCTTCTGGCAAGAAAACGAAGCTGTCCAACATCCCACAGAAGAGCTTCACGTCCTCCTCCTGGCAGTAACACTGTACTAACCGAAGACTCTGTACTTTCCTCCATGTAGACTGTTTGAGATGGTAGAAACATCCGTGGACGTGTACATGTTGCCCGAAGGTTGACTGGATGGCGTTCATCACAGCTTGTTCAAAGTCAAGTGTCACAGTTGATGGGTCGACGTTGAATCCAAGCTGGGTGCACAGATCCTGAATTGCTGTGAACAATTCTTCATACGTCTCCTGATGTTTGTTGGGTAGGAAGGCGTATATGCAGGTCACTGCAGATTCCCCAACTGGTACACGGATCACATATAGTTGTGTGAATAGTAATGGGGTGACGTCAAAAGTTCCATCCATGAACCAGGGATCAGAACTAGCCTATTGTCGAAGCCCAAGGTGAGTCCGGAACACTATTATCCTATCCGAAGAAACAGCATCGTTGTCATATACCAGGAAGGAATCTCCATCAACAGTAGTGGTCCATTCGCCATCTAGTGTGAGCTCGCGGAGTGATGCTGGATCCTTCGGCATGTGTTTGGAGCGTTCCCGTCGAAGTGAACGCTTGATAGTTTCTGGTCTGTCCAGGTCAGCGCGTATGTTGACAGGTGTGTTCGTTGTATCGTCTGATATCAGTTGTGCGACTGTACCACGTGATCCTGCAGCATGTTCCTTGAGTGAAGCACGTAGCTTTGTGATTACTATTGCCTGATCCAGTAATTCATGGCTATGTGGAGTGAAACTGGTGACAGTGGTCATCTAAAAATATAAGAAGAAACATAGCATTAGTTTGTGGTCAAATAATCAGGACCATATAATTTGATTATCAATAAATTTAATTTTGAGGAAAGACAAAAAATACAAATATCAAATTATATCAATATCAGTGCATAACATATTTACCTTAGCATCAGTGGTCAGGCCTCCCTTACAGCTAAAAGCACTACAGTTGGAGCACTCCCATCTTACAGTTTTCCTCACACATTTCTTGGTATACACGTAGCCCTCGTGTATCAGCTTCAAACCACCCTTGTGGTTAGTGATGATCTCGATGTTTATCAAGTTATATCTTATTAGTATCTTTGTAATTTAATATCAGTGAATGAGAGCTATCAGAGAATGAGGATTTTTTCCTATTTTCCAGTGCCCTTATATACAATTATAAAAGAAGCTATCCACTGCTACTACATGTATCATAGATCATAATTACGGTAGCTTTTTTATCTGTTGCTGGGATGCATGTACCAATTATAAAAGAAGCCACCACTGCTACTGTCAGGGATAATGTGGATGTGATACCATTAGCAATTACATGAAGCCTTCTACTACTGATGTCGGGGATGATCCTTTCATGATCAATTCAGTTACAGTGGCTTCTTGATCTAAGGGATAATCACAACTATTACAGTATATATTCTTCAACAGTTTATATATATGTGTGTATGTGTTAAGTCTTATTTTACATGTAACACACTTTTGAACATATTGTACAATATTATAGACAGTGTTATATAAATGTTATATAATTAAACAATCAATTAACAGCATCAAAGGCCTAATAAAACAACATTTATTGAATAATAATTTAAGAGTGGGGAGTTATGCCCGAAATGTGTATTAGTGAGTGGGGTTTTGTCCGAGTGGGGTTTTGTCCTGGATCCATAAATTACAGAACATGCGTCTCCCTCATTTGAGGTTGCCAGGCGCGTAAAAAACTGCCATTTCTGCCATTATTATTATATCATACAGCATTTAAAGCACTGCACTGCAAACCTCCCAGTTGTGGTTGGCTCAAGGAATGTAAACAATTATTCTTTGCTATTTGTCTGGATGACAGTTTGTGAACTCAGGTAATGGATAACGATATTGATAATGTTGTTGTTGTTTTTACAAAGGCAAAAAGTTATCAATATACCGACCGTGCCCAATTACACTTATGCCAGCTGGAGAATGTGACATTTTCCAAAGTTCTGTGCTAAATAATTTCACTTTAATAATGCTTTGAAGTGAACAGGATTAGCGGAGCTCTAAATGGAACTATAATTTAGATTATGTGTAAGCATGATATAGCTATATATAGTGAGATGATGAACTCCTTTCAGTGTTATAATCGTTCAAATCTACTACAAGCTGATAAGGATCTGAACATTTTACTTGACATCAACATCGTGAAGATAATCAAATGTCTGATATAGTATACAACAATAATGATAACTTAGGAAAAGGTCCATCCATAATGATATTATACATGTGTATGATGTTATTACACACACACACACACACACACACAACAAATATATAAATTTTTCATAAATAAATATCGTCCGTTGTGTGGCTGTGTACAAGTTTTGGGAGTGGGAGAAGTATCTCATCAGTATCACTCACTAAACTAAATATATTCATACACTATACAATATGTCCAAATATGAATCCTAATAATAAGAACAACATTAAACCACATCAGAAAAACATTATTTTCTAAAAAGAATTGGTCATTTAGTGTTCATACATTTCTCTTGATTTATTAAAAAAAAGAAAACCTGCATCCAGTCAACAGATGAAAGTGCAGATTTGTATATACAATGTAGTATTTGAAATCACTTCAGAACAGACAAACACACACACACACACACAGAGACATATTCACACATACAACACACACATGAATACTTGGAAGTACTCTATTTTGACTGCATCCATGTGAAGCAAAGTCGCCACTCTGGATTCAGCCCCCTGAAGAAACGTCCACAGTTTGAATTCATGGTTCGAAATTCTCTGTGCCTGTGCCTTATTATACACAGCTAAAATACACACACACACACACACACACACGTATATATATATATAAACACACACGTAGATATATAAATACACATCTATATATTAACATGTAGCTAATGGAGAATTTTTTAATTCATACACATAAATTTTAACAAAATCTGATACAGTTATGGCAATATAAATAACAGTATAGTGGAAAGAAACTTATTAGTATTTAGAAATACTTACCGGTACATATATAAAAAGTAAATCCTCTTAAAGTCATAGCAAATAAGGAGATGATTCACAATCAAATTATTAGATAGTTGCTCAATTAATAGTACTGGAAAATAATTTATTAGTGTTTGTAAATAAGGTATACATATAGCACACATTTATCATACCGTTATGACAAATAATTTTAGCTCGATCAGCGTCTGTGCTGCCATCTGAAGACTTGAATTAACGATGCTATCTCGTAATTCCCTGACAATGCACCGATTCGTAAACATGTCGGGTTCTGTTCGATAAATGTATCCGTATAATATAATATCACGTCTTCGAATGAACTTTGAGTAGTGTGATTCTAGTGTTTATGGTAACACTATTTAGTCTGTTAATCACATATTGTCATACCGTGCCAATATACCAGCACACATCAATCAATCGTACATAATGATAACCCCCCACTTATTAGCGTCAGTTGTTCAGGCCGTCAGACAATTTTTAACCTAATCCGCTATTTCCGAATCTTACAAAATTTTCAATGTTCCCGTTTTACTGGCAACTCTGAATATAATTGGTTACCATCTGTTTAGTTTTTCTAAGCCATTTTGACATTATAATTCCGACAGATCTTGGATTGTTACCTATTATCGCTCGGTTCACATGTTTCAGGTCAGCTGTTCATTCTAATTATTTTATTATGTAATTCCGTTAAACCATACCACGTCACTTACTTAATCTAAGTGTTATGTGATTTGTGTGTGGTGTATGGAATGTTACGTAAATGTACTGTAATAGTATGGTTGTATTTTTGTAATAATATAAAAATAAATTACAAGAATCTAGACTCTACTCTAGTCAGCAAACCTCCTAAAAGACATAATCAGGCTAATGTCATTCACTCACCACATAGATTCTATAGAGTTACGAGAACTTAATATACTTTGCAGCTAATCGCACATCTTGGCTTCGCCTATTTGTTATTGATTTATTCGTGCCTTTTAGACCGTTCCGCCGGATAGACCACTCTGACGGGTGGAATAAAAACTGTAGCAGACCAAGTTCATCTCACAGTAAGTGACAAATGTGAAGATATCCCAGACGTGATTTTCATCTTATTTTAGAACTTTCCGAAATGTCGCAGCTCTTACGCCTGTACGCAAAGGCGGTGAACACCCATCCTTGGAAAACGCAATGTATTTCTACAGGTAAACAACGAGGGCCATCAGACAACTTATAGCGTATAAAGTATTCGTTTTTATTCATAATTGATACCGAATGTATATAATATAAAGGCTTTTGCCTGTTAGTGATATGGTCTTAACTAATTGATTGTATTATTCATAGCTTTTCACAATATACGTGTATGGTTTTACTTATTTGTCTTGTTTTTGTATGTCTTGTTTCAGTCAGCGGATTTGATTATTATGATACTGGACAGTGGACATTTCTTTATTATACAAATTGTCAAATAACAAAATTGGATTTGTTTTATCATTGTAAGCTTGATCTCTGGTTGTCACAACAAAGACAAAATATCAAGGCATGTGTGTTAACCTGCTATATGATTATATAGCTGTGTACCCCAACTCCCTAATACATTATATTAGCATCTCTTCATCAATGTATATATATATATATATATAGAGAGAGAGAGAGAGAGTGTGTGCATGTGTTCCTGTATTTGTGCACTCACACAAATCAACATACACACATAGGGCTAAAAATCAGTGATAGCTATATATGTGTGGGTTAGTAAGTCTAGGTGTTTTGCTACTGCCCTAGCTTGGGGCTCGTAGTAATATTTTACTAGCAGTCTAAAAAAATGAAGGCATCATGCACAAATTACTAAATTTGGTCCATTCCACGTACAGTACCAGGTTTATAAAAAAAGTTACACAGAGAGAGAGAAAGAGAGTATATATATATATATATATATATATATATATATATATATTTTTCAATTACCATAACAATACTCACATTGTTGAGCTGTCTGTATGATTTTATTGGTTCACAACAGTTGACACCCAATGGGCTCAATTCAATTCCGGGATTATATTTGGAATTGCTTATTTAAAAAAAATGGACCTGATAAACTTGGGTTTGAATTGAAGTTTTCTACAACAACAAAAATCCACAAATTAATTTACCATTTCATTTTTTAACTCAGAAAGTTATTCCAAGTATATACTCAGAGTAGGTACTTGGAGTATCTACTCCAATCAGTGATTAGAGTAGCTACTTGGAGTAGGTACATTAAAGGGACTAATTAGATAAGCAGTGAATGGCAATCGCTGCTTATCCATTAGTCCCTTTTATTTATTTGGATTACAGTGCATAACCAATTGTACTGTCATCCAAAGGTCACTATAAAAGGCTAAGCTATTCATCCTAGTGTCAATATCATCCTCAACTTCTATCTGTATACATATCAGGTTTGAAAAGGTGAATTAAGTGACACAAGTATTATGTTAGTATGGTGAGCAAGACCCATGGGCTTGGGCACTTTCTACCTCCCAAAGACGCCAGTACGGTTGCGAATTTGAAGTTTGACTGCAAACACTGCGGCATGTCTGTGTCCAGTAGTAGGCAGTATATATTATTGTATATATCACTGGATGAAATAATCACTTCAATCTTTTTCATGCCTGTAAGGCATTTAAAAATATATGGAGTTGATAAATTTGATTTGGAACTGAGTGGAATTGGAATTGACAAAATAGAATTGACCCCATGTCTGGCCCTAATCACACATTAAGATTTGAAGATGGTTATTAAACATACTTTCATATTGATTTGCTTCTGATTTGGTTAGGCTACATAGCCTGTATCAGTTCACACAGAGATCATGTAGCATGTGTTGGCTATATCTGTACCACTGCCATTGTATGACCAAGCATTTAGTGATAACCCACTAAACTAATTGAGCAGGCAGCATATTCCAGGAATTTGTTATCTGGTTATTATAACATTGCTGTCGAATATTTCTGCTGAACTCGAACTTCTTAACTTGAATGTATGACGCCTAGTGAATAATTTACGTGGCCTGATGTGCTCAACATCTACTGGGTGCTTTTCCGCCGTGTGATGGTAAATCTATATCATGTCACCTCTATCGGTTTGTCTGTATTAGTGGCTGGATAGTTTTGAGGTGGTCTCTCAACATTTGACGGGGTCTTCAGTGCAGGGTCTGGTTTAGGTGCTTGATAGGGTGTATTCTCCAACAGCTTGCTATCCTTCCGGGAAACAGTCTGGTGTCCACACCAGACTGTTTCCATTTTCAGTGAGTCTAGTAAGAGAGGTGAATTCAAACAGGGTCTTCAGTGTTGTATTGTCAAACTACACAATATTATTTCCAGGTGTTTTTTTTAGCCATTTTGAGTTTTGGTTCACGATGTACGCGGATTATTAATTTTGGGTCAACATAAACTATCCGCCAAGATCCTTTTACTAGTTCTGTTGTCTGAATCCGTTATTTCGGCTACCAAGATGCATGACCTTGCATTTATCAGCATTAAACCTCAGTTGCAATAGGTTGGACCAGTCTTCTATAGCATCTATGTCATTCGTTAATGGCCTAGCTTGGTCTGGTCTATATATTCACTCTTCAGAATATGTTTGTGTCGTCTGCTTGCGTGGACATGCTCAGTCAAGTCGTTTATTAAAGAAAACGGAATATGATGCCGTCAAAACGCTAGGTCAGCATGACCGAAATCTCGGTCATCAAAAGCAGCTTAATTTTTTTTTTCCAACAGTTGTGTCATCTTATTATCGTTTACACGTGGAAAATGAATTGTTCAGTATAAGAACAGAAATACCGCACATGTACGTTTAGCGCAGATATATGTGCCCATGTGTTGTGATAATGTCTTTAATAACGGACGTTGTGAAACAAGAAAGGTCTTTAAGTAATGCCGAAGCTTCGGTTCACATCAGGATGTAATGTGATAAAAATAATGGTGACGGATTTTTTGGGCCAATGGGTTTGGTTAACCACGTAGTGTTTGGTTCCACAAGAACTCTATATGTTGTGATTATTACCGGCGATGCTGTAATATCAGCAGTACGCGTACCTTATACAGCCTTTTCAATAGCGGCCGACGTCTGACGCTATACGTCGTCTATTTTACGTTGTCTCGTCGCCTATTTTATCGGCAGAAAATCGGTCGGCTACTTTGGTTTGGGCTAAAAGGTGGCTTGTTGAGCTGCTGCCTACTTTTTGTAAGTGGTCGTCTACTCTATATCCCACTGAAAAGTCTTCTTATAGACTTTTGTATATTGGTGGCGTAATATATTTATGGGTTTTACTTTATTTTATACATGAAACCATGTAAAGCTCGAGTACATGACCTTACTACTGGTATATAATATACTCCATATAAATCAATCTACTACTCGACGTGTTTCAACTAGATGCTAATTACTCCAGTCTGGTTACGGTTGGCTACACAGAAATAGGCTTTATTCGTGACGTTTATTTTTAGCTCTGAGCCGATCAGCGACACTTTCAGTTCGGATTAACCTCTTTGTTGTAGACCAGACGAAATGACACGCAATTTCAACTTTTCCAAGTTAAATTTGGTTTATAAATGCAATATTAAATACCTTTTGTCTGACAGATTCTGAGCCGCTAATCCACATCTCCAACAGATCATGGCTGCTCACCGTCATCAATTGACATTGGAAGATAAATTTAATTATTAATTGACAAAGTCCAGCGATAAAGTCGCTGGATTTAGTATCATGTATTGTTATATCTATGTCAGATGGGTATTTCCTATAAAGGGTGGTATTTCACTGGAAAAACAGCTTCGCATCATACACATCGCGAGCAGCACTCCTTTTTATGTTGCCGTTGACAAAAGCACGATTTGATAAATAGTCTTCACGTGTACGAAATTTATTTATTTTGGCGACTCCAGAATTTAGCCATGGAGTCTTCATGAGTGGCCAGACACCAGACGATGATTGTTCGAACAGCTGACTATTAGCACGAAATTTCACGCGTTTTAGCGCCAAACCTGTGTATCTCTCACTCTTTTTATCGGGTACAGTATGAATCAAAACAAAGTGTGTCTATGTATGTGTTCCCGCGCATAAATATAATCAAAGTTTCTGAGTGAACAACTCCCTCCCCATTACATCTTATGCCAGTCGTTCAGCACTATAGTGGCTTGAGATGAGCATTGATCGCGCCCCACAATCGTAGTTTTCCCGACTGCCGCCAGATGTCGCACTAGTTGTGAGTATTTTCTGTTAACTGCCATAGGGAAACTCAGGGATAAAAATCTAGAATTGTTTATGTAAATTTTGTATTTTGTGGACACGGTAGGGTAAATTAGCCGAGCAACTTCCAATGGTAATTAGGCGATATAAAAGATGAAACACCTTTCGGACATAGCTCGACCGGGCTTTGAATCAAGCTTCTAGAGCTCTGTGACCATACACGCTAATTGTCGGATAGAGAACCTGAGACCAACCCGTTCTTAGTATAATCATCTCGGTTCATGTGCGTTTGATGGCACATAAACTGACTGGTTTCTGACGGGTTAATATGCACCTGCCTCTGCGTTACTATCAAAATTTAAATATTTATTAATCTCAATGATTGAGATAAGCCACTTAGCTTGGATTCGGAGACACTGATTGGCTGTAAGCGAATTACCACACTTAAAATCTACCCACTTTAAAGCTATAGCGATCCACATTGAGCTCCGGTCGTCTAGCTGGTAGGCATTATATAATGTCGTCAGTTTGTGTGTCCCACGCTGTTATGCTTCCCATTAAAACATATTCCGTATACCATAGCTGAGATGGATTAGTTATCAATGTAGTGAGAAAATTTAACATCTGGATTGTTGAGAACACTAAACTAATTATTAATAGATCTCGATACTTGTCATGTATCATAATGATCAGTACCTTAATTTTTATCATGGAGTCAACCATTGAAATTGCAAACGTTTCATGCCTAGATTTATAACTTGGTTTGTTTTTGGCGAGCACAGTCAGTGTATCTAGACAATGTCTGAGGGAGACGCATCAGTTTGGGGGGGGGAGGAGGCTAAAGGAATATAATAGTTCGTGTGAAATAGTCATAATGCATAGCTAGATAAATGAGTACTTATAGTTTATATCGAAGAAGAGTTCTTTGATATTTCAGTGGGCTAATATCAGAGTCGGAGGTCGAAATAACGGTAGTTCGGTAGTCCGAGGACTACCAGAGAAATTCGGTCGGACTATCGACGCTGACGTCCGCGATAGTCCGACGGGTTACCGTCAAATACGGCAACGACGTCTACGACAACGACGTCTACTTACCAAAATATAAAACAAAAATTACAGAAGTGGTGGAGGAAATTATGGAGCAGTTTATTGCTGTATAGTTACTATACGGGGGGCTATTTGTGGAATGCCAGATATCTCCAAGGACTGCTAGATTTTCCAGCCAGGTATAGTCCCGCGCATGACTGCCATAGGTTTTTGAGTTATTTCTACGCCTGCAAAGGAACGGGAAAGGCACGCCGGAAACGTTTTCTTCTTCTTCATTAATAAGTACAGAATCCAAACTTGGATATTGCGTATTCGGACACATAACGGCGTGGGACACATACACTGAAGATAGACGTTACGCTTTCTGCTAAAGGCTGGATTTGCAAGGATCTCGTCGAAAGGTCGAAACCTTTCCAAGGATTTATTTCTCGGCCCACAACATCACGTTAAATGGCGCTGCCGTCTTCACTGAATTTAATTAAAAAATGGGAGAAATTAAATACCCACCAAGGACTTAATACTATCTGGCAGTGACCAGCCTCGGGGTATTTCGCTTCCATCTTTCCATACTGCTCCCCATTGTGTGATTAAGTGGTGTGTGTGTGTGTGTGGGGGGGGTAGTTTTTGGCATGATTATAACAGATCCGGAACATTGACGTTTAAGGTTAAAATGGCGAGAATAGTCCCCATAATGCAATCCCACAATGCAAAGCGCGGCTGGTTTGTTTTAGTTTGTGACGTCATCATGCTTCAAGCTTATTAATCACTATATCCGTGATTCGTTTCTGACCAGTCCATTTCTGACGGATACGGATCGATGGATGAATATTTTACCTCCTCTATTAATATAATTTTTAACGGATGTAAGATAGCCAGCTTATATAGTAGTCCCAGTGATACAAAGTGATCATATACGATTCTAATCCCGGTTTAAGTGAGACTTTCATGACCTGTTATAAATCGACCGAAGAAAGCAAATTTTCAGCCGCAGAAGTCGTTGCGTTCGAATTGTGATTGTGTAAATGCTGGAGCAGGAAGTCGGAAGCCGTGAGTTGCGCCGGGCTGTGATGGCGCAGTTAATTAGAGCATATGACTCGTAATCGAGGCGAAGGGTTGCGGATTCGAGGCTCCGGAGCTGCAATTTTGTTTGACTGGTTCATACAGCCACACATGAGAACCTTACAGGGTATATGTGTATGAGTAAAGTTATGCGCCTATAGTTGCAGCATGCTTTGTATGCTCCCCTGTGAGCATGTGGCGTTCTATAAATCAAATATCATTATTATCATCATGATCAGAACACCGAGCGAACGAGATGTGGCCGTTATGATGATAATCATTCTGTGAAGTCGCCGCCGCCATTAAAGTATTACGTTCGTACGAGATGAAACCGATCTGGGAACCAAAAGTATAGCAAGGATTTTAATGACTTCCTGAGGTTATCCCACTCTGGCTATCGTCACGGTGCCATTTAATGCGCAGCGCCACCTGTCATCCAGTTTTGCAACAGCCACAGTGCTTCATAGCCAGCACTGGACAAGATGACATAGCCAGCACTGGACAAGTAAATTAGATAGCGACTCGTTTGTTAATTGCGTTAATTTATTCAATCTGGCATAAAGCGTGTCTTTACTGTTCTAATTGATTTAAACTATTGGGGAGCGCGCGCGCACACGCGCGCACACTTTAATTTATATGGATTCTGTTATTCCAGTTTGATAACTTTTATAATCCTACTAAGCAGATTCTCTAGACAGTAATAACATTTAATCAATGTCACAAATATAACTTAATAATTATATTTATGGTAAGCGTACAATCCCGAGTTGGTGTAATAAAAAAGAAATTAATATTTTCCCGGCAGATTGGGAATATTTCTCCTGATCACTTAAACCGTGAGTTAACAGATTAATGCAATTTAATAAGCTACTTCTCCATGGCTGGCTGGATCATGTTTCCTCTAGAGTGAGTGAATTATTTTGATCTGTGTCAAAAGACTAACAAGTCACAGTGATAATACATGTCTGTCATTATATTACAAGTATGTATTAACTTATGTATATTACTATCAATAATAATCTTTCATAGGAAAGGACTCGACATTTTAATTAAATATTGGATGGAATAGATTTTCACGAATGATTAAGGTTGGATGTAAACAAGCCCTATCCTTCAGAAGTGGCTTCTTCAAAACATTTCCATACTTCTTAGGCACACAAACAGCTAACAGTAAAACAAGAACCAGTTCCATCATTCAGTTCCTCAACGACTTAAGATTTTAACTGATACTTTGGCAGACATATGGTGTGCTGGTGGTGTTCTCCTGGGAAATAGCTGACATTACTCATGATAGTATTTCAGGGGTTTTCTTTAGGCGTTTGTCGTCTTTCATCATCCCACCCTTTTCAAAGCGTTCACAAGGGAACTGCCCAGTGTAGTAACCAAATCCCGGAAGAAATGCGAATATCTAATGCAATGTCATTTGACAATTTCTGTAACGGGCTTACTGTACATGCAATAATTCTTTCCTCCTAAAACTAGTCTAGTGGTGTTCTTTTGGTGACTGAAACACACAGAGTTCTGTCACTGTGGTATGAATTTACCCTGGTTATTGTTTTTTCTCTCTTCATGCCTAAATTTCAAACATTTCAGTTATAATATATGGTCTGTTATATGAAAGGTTGCAGGTAAGCGAAACACATTAATGTTATCAGGTTTAGTTCTTCCAAAGTTTTAACATCATTCCTGTGCCATTTTGAACCAGCAGTTTCAGTTGAAAAACCTCTTTGATAAGCAGACAGTTAAGCGTCCCATAGGTTATTGCCATCCAAGTACTGTTCTTTATGCCTTCCCTTGTCATGTAGGCGATTGCCATACAAATACTGTTCTTTATGCCTTGGTACAACATTTTAAGAAGTTTTGAATACTATCTCTGCAGCAACACACACACACGTCCATGGCTGAACCGTTGTAAATTGGCAACAGAGTTATAGGACCTGGGTTCAAACTGTGATCTGACTATATCGGAAGGGTGTTTCATCCTTATCTTTTCCTCATTACGTTTGGAGGTCACTCGGGCCATTTAGCCTACCTTGTGCACAAAAATGACCAAAATGCAGCAACACACTCCTAGATGTACGCCAATTGTTCCCTCATCCGAGATATATTCTCTACTACACTGAAGATATGCCTTTTATGCCTAGTTCTAAATAGTTTTTTTTATGTATAGTGTATAATCTTGGAAAACTTCATGCTGGTAATGTTCATACCCTCTAGGTGTACTGATGTGTCTAGGGGATGGGCTGGCTCAGGTGTTTGTTGAGAAGAAACCATTGGATAAGTTTGATGTGAAAAGAAGTGGTCGATTCTTCCTCTATGGCACAGTCATTTTGGTAAGTTAATTATCTCTCTCTCTCTCTCTCTCTTCTCTCTCTCTCTCTAGCTAACGAGGACTAATTCTAAACAAATTTAGAATTCACAATTGATGGCATATACAGCGGAACAAGATATTACCAGTTGCATGGTTGGATAATAAACTCCTCCAACTATAGTGCCACATCCAAGATTCATGTCTGCGACATTTGGTCAAAAGACAATTTGTCGAATGGACATTTAGTTGAAATTGAATTTAGATTTTGCGACAGTTGGTCGAATGGAAAAAAAAAGGTTTCACGACGTATATTTTAGTGTTATTATGCAGTTTAAATTTGACATATAAGCCTGACAGGCTGGGTACTTGTTATATTAGTATTTATATCATGGATGTAAATAAAAAATGTACATGTCACGCAAATAAAAAATTACCAACCAACCATTAGGAAATATTCCAGTTTCTAAATGGTACTGAAGTAGCGGGATTAACACTGTTACTGTGTTCCAGTTCAAAAGCTAGTGACGATGCTAATTGATTGGATATCTTCAAAGCGGTTGATGCTTTAGAAGTATTCGTGGTAAGGCAATAATGAACAGATTTGCGATTACCGGGGTCACTCTTAAGTGTTCTTTTGTTGGTGGGTATTAATTACTGGTATCTGTAATTCTAGAATGACAATTACATAACGATCTAATAGCAATTTAATATTATAGAATTTCCTTTATAAGTAGCTTCTCATAAGCATCTCCGCACAACCATCAGGCACACCTTTGCTACCTGGACACCTCAAGACTACTTGCGAGGTCTTGTCCATGTGATTTGATTCGAGTAATTGATCTAATTGGGTTTTATTATTTTCTATGCGTTTTTGTTTGTATATCTTGTTTTTACGTCATATCATTGTGTGCCATATTCTCTCAAAATAGATCTTCGTAACTCAGTATATATGATATACTACGTGAAATTGTGCTGTTTTTATACAATGCATAAATATTTATTTTCGCGGAGAATAAGGAAAATCCCTTTCTACGACGTGTCGCACCTCCAAAATTATTTTTTGACAGTGTCCATTTGACAAGTTGTTTTTCGACGAAATATCATACGCTATTATTCCAACCTCCAGCACAGCTACAGAAACTGCAGTCAAAACCTCAAGAACGTCTCCCATTAAGCATATTATCTGTATCTTTGGTGATATTGCAGGCAATATTTAGGGAATCAGATATGATCTTATTTCCAATGATTGTAGGTTTCCTTACAAAGAAATTGCTGAACTTTATATTTGAATATTACTTCAATTCAATTTCCTTGTTAATTTGAAAAGTATCTCTGTAGTATAGAAACACGCATTCTCCTTGAATATTAGTGTATTTAATTTGTTTATAGAGTTCCCTGTATATTTCAGTGTGTACTGTTAAGGGAGTTCAGTGTCAAGTCCTTTATGTTTTTCTCCACATTTTCTTAGCAGATCTAAGCTTATCATAGTGCCAACGAGCCTCTGATCTCAATGTGACAAGTTTTGAACAAGAGGGAGCATGTTGATTAATGATATTTGGGACACCTTTCTTATAGACTTCTACTAGCTCATCAACTGATCCGCCACATTCACACGAGTGGAAGTGACTGTATTAATCCTCAGTAAATTCTGGAATAGTTCTCCTACAATACTTTCTGTATATGATCTTTCTTCATATACAGTTGGGCTTGTCCATGTTAATAACATACTCCAAAATCAGATGATCATTGAGGAATTTATCTTTGTTGCTGCTGAGACAAGGGTCACGTACAGCAGCTTATATGTGCGAGAAATTCTACAGTAATGAGTACAGATAGCGGTAGGGTGTTATCAACAGTATTATGGGGGTGTCCTAGATGATAGTGAATAAATCAGTTAAAATATTTAATACTATGTACGTATGTTTATGTACTGTGTGGGAACATATTTATTTATTGAAAAAACCACATTCGGATACGTCATGTTGCATGTAAATTCATGTCAGTGACAAGGATACTGTCAGAACTCATTTGAAAGAAATTGCTTTATTTTAAGTAGTATGCAGCACATCTCAAACATTTTTATATTTAAATGTATTCCTTATTTTATGGATAACTTAATAGCCGTAACTGTTGGCTGGAAAAGATATATTTGCTTTATATCACAGAATTGTTTAGAAACTGAGATTGTTCCAAATATTATCGGTTTTTATTAATACATATAGTATGGTAATTAGGTGCGAGTTACTAATACTAATAGCCCTCCTCTTTATTCACAACGGAGAAGATTAATATTGAAAATTGTTGATTACAAACTTATTGAGTGGTTTATTTCACTTTACAATTGAGATGAATTATTATTTCTCTCAACTTTACTGATTTTCTGTTGAATCAGTCTTCACACATGTTTCAGGGACCAACATTAAGAAGTTGGTACACGATTCTAGACAAGATTGTTAAGGGAACTGGCAAAAGTGCTGCTCTACAGAAAGTGGCTTTAGACCAGGTAATTATGTGTGTGTGTGTGTGTGTCGTCCTTTAATTTTCTATGATGTTTTCTTTAGCTTTCTGTACATGTTTGTTTAGGTATATATCTTGTGTACAGAAGTAGAGTTTGTTTTCTAATTTCTCTCGTTTACACAGTTTATTGTATTAGTTGTTGCTGTCATGGTCAAGTCTTGTTATTACAGCTTCTGGTATGTGGTTCATAGTGAACTGGATTCTTGGTGAAAAGCCAGAGCTGGTTGTTCATTTTTGCCAGATGAGAAAATGACTCCATCTGGCAGTGTATTATAACTGAGATGACATCTGTCTAATTAGATTTAAGATGACTCCATCTGGCAGTGTATACTGAGATGACATATGTCTAATTAGATTTAAGATGACTCCATCTGGCAGTGTATTATAACTGAGATGACATCTGTCTAATTAGATTTAAGATGACTCCATCTGGCAGTGTATTATAACTGAGATGACATCTGTCTAATTAGATTTAAGATGACTCCATTTGGCAGTGTATACTGAGATGACATCTGTCTAATTGGATTTAAGATGACCTCTCAAAAAACTGGCGCGTTAAAATGTATTATAACTGAGATGACATCTGTCTAATTAGATTTAAGATGACTCCATCTGGCAGTGTATACTGAGATGACATCTGTCTAATTAGATTTAAGATGACTCCATCTAGTGTTTAAAAACCTTTTTTAAAAATGACCCCTCCTTTTTCTTAATTTTAAGGGTTTAAGATGATGTTGTTGCTCTTGTGGGTTCAAAGCAAGTACCAGTAGTTAAATAATTAAATACTCAAATCAATTGATCTGTTATTGATGGCTAGAGTTATAGTGATATTCCTCTTCCGTTGCTGTTTGTTATTACTATTATTCTCGCTTTGGTTCAACATACTAAAAAGTTCCTTTAGGAAAATATAAATCTTTATTAATCTGTATTGTTGTATAGTAAAAATGCTGTAAAATCAGTTATCTTTTTACTGATCAGGACAGTTATATTAGTAGGTTTCTACTGGGTATGAATTACTCTGGTTTGTAATGATTCTCAATTGTTTTGATGTTAACAGGAATGTATAAAACTTGATAAATACAATGTGCATTGTATGTATATATATATATATATATATATATAATTTATGGAGAACACTTAAGATAATTTTTGTAGATAATTAAAACTAATTTTTAGTAAGTAACCCCAAAGTGACTAATTTTGTATATTAAATAATAATTTCTGACTTTAGTGGTATAAATTCATTGAATTAATTTCTAGCACCAAAATATAGTAATGGTGCACAATAAGAAACAGAAAACACTAAATCAGAAGAGTTTATTATGGTGGTGCTTATTGTTGATTGCGTGTTAGATAGCTGACTACTACTGGTAGTTTATAAATGGCCGTACCATATAAAGTATGTGTGATTGATTTCAGAGGACCCATAGAGACACCTTTCTGGTTATTATTATTCCTTATTGTTATGTATCTTTTATTTCTTTATTGTTGTTGTTTTAGTTTGGCTTCGCTCCAGGATTTCTTGCTTTCTTCTTGAGTTCGATGACTCTCTTCTCAACTGGTTCAGTGACTGCATCTATTGAGAAATGTAAAAAGGTAAGTATTGTCATATATGCTTACCAGTCATTCTCATATCGCATTAAGTGTTAGCTATCAGTATCATATAACAAAGACGTGATCCATTGGATATAAATTGAAGGATTAAATGAAACTATTTCTTTGTGGTATGGTCCTGGGTAGTCATTGTGCTTTAACCAATAAATCATCACGTTTCTGATGCACTTCTCTGGGAAAAGAATTCTGAATCAATTGTTAATTTATCGCACAGTTTATGTGATAATTTCCTTTTTACCTAATTGTTGTAATGTATCTTATGATTGTTCTATTATTTCTAGGACTGGAAGGAGGTGGTTGTTGCAAACTGGAAGGTATGATATGCATTTGCTGTAACAAGATATTACCTGATGAACCTTAAGTGATAATGAAGAAAACTGTAATTGTCATAAAATTATGTGTACATTATGTATGAAGTATGTAATTATTTCCCATAAATCTAATCTTTCCATGCTCTCAGCTCGCTTTGATATTCGTGTGCAGAATCTATATGCCAGACCAGACATGGGGTCAATTCCATTTTGTCAATTCCAAATTCCATTTTGGTCAATTCCAAATCAAATTTATCAATTCCAATCAAATTCCAATTTCTCAATTTTTCAATTCAAATAGACTGATTCAATTATCCCTGATGCCACCATGTGGCTGAATTTCACACTATAGTCTTGGGTAGAAGTCCAAGAATCACTGTGTTGCATGGTGATTTACACTTGTAGTCTCTGATAAATGTCTTACTGAAAATCTGTATTTAGGCTATTTACCAGCTATATTTGGAATTTATTTATAGTCCATTAAGGGTATGTGATCTCCAGATTATAATTTTGCATATAATAGGACTGGCATAGACTTCATCTAATAGATATATGCCACTAAACTAAGTAACGTTCAGTGTGATTTGCATGGCTGTCATGGTCCGGCCTGTCTAGTTCAAACTTATTTTTTGTAGAACTTTTGCCATCTGACATGATGATGTGAATGGATCAATGATCATGTAGATTATAATTCCATTCGTGATTCCTTTTACTGTAACATTGGTATTTATGCATGATATCTTGTATTGAAAGTGAACTGTTTTATTTTCTGAATCAGCCATTCATGCAGTGTTAATATTCTAATGTAATAACATTTTTATTTAATAATATACAGGTGATACATATATGATTAGTTCCCAGGTACAAGTAAAAATAATATTTCCAAAATTTGCAAATTGCCCTTTACATCTATATTAAATATTAAAATATCTTCATTAAAATCAGTTTACATTTAGCTAAAACTATAATTTTAAAATCATTTATTTAATCAATTGAAACCTATGCTAAAAAATCCCCTATGAATCAACATAAATAATGAAGGCTTAGCTGTGTCGTTCATCTGGAATAATTGGTCTGTTCAATCATTGGGTTATATCCTGGTAAATACTAGTCTCAGTCCCTGTATAATATGAAATAATTTACTTAAAGATTTCCAGTATTTTCCATTAGTGAAAAGTTGCCATTCCCTATTAACAATGGGTGCCATAGCTGTTTCTAACCCGAGACCACAGTTGCTAACCGATGCAATGCATTTTGCCTGGATCGGTCTATTCCAATTCCATATTTTAGCTCCCTTATTTTACGTACTAGTTTTTATCATGAGTAGGTACTCCGAGTACCTACCCCCAAGTACCTACTTGGAATACCTACTCTGAGTAGTTTATATTCCAAGTAGGATTGTCATGGAAGTAAATTCAACAAAATGAAACATTGATGTGTAACATTATACATTAAATTGTTTAACCAACATACATTATGAAATAATACACATTACATATTTTATTTACATTTCTTTTCCAATCACTAGTAGGAGAGAGTAGTTCCTAATCCTAGTAGGATGTAGGAATGTTGACATTGCTTGTGTTGTCATTGGAATTGATACATTAAGATATCTTTCATAGCCAGTCCCCCATTACTTTTATCATCCCACCGGGAAGGCCAATCTGTTGCCTAAAACTTGCCCCTGACCTCTCAAAGAACTGTGACTATTATAACCTGTCCTAAGACCTAACTGTTTTAATAACCATTTGTGATCTTTTGTAAACTTACCATATATAAGTCATTTAGTACCCAGCAGTGTTGTGAAAGTAAACATAAGATCTGACCCCTGCTGGGCGGAACTAAGCAAAATCATTAGTTTCAAGACTCCTACTGGACACAATGGGTGATTTGAGATCTCCAGCAGTGGAATATAAACAGATCTTTGAATAGTTTTTCTGGAATTGATTACAAGCACCACCTGTCCTGGTGAATTTAGGAAAGCCTAGTCTTTTTTTATGTTGGGATGGTTGTCAGTATTTTTGAATAAATTACTGTTAGATATGCACACCGACTGGGCTCTGCCCACAACATTGTGACACCACCATATTAGCATTTCTGTAATCTTTATAGAGATATTGCTATTTAGGAATTTACCCCATTTAATGTTTAGAACGGGCAAAAATATTTCTGAATTAAAAAATTAAGTGGTAAATTAATTTGTGGATTTAATTAAAATGGTCTGGATACCATGGGCTCTGCCCACAACACTGTGACACCACCACATAGCATACCTGTAATCTATATAGAGATATTGCTATTAAGGAATTTACCCCCGTTCAGTGTTTAGAACTGGCAAAATATTTCTGAAATTAAAAATTTAATTTATAAATTACTTTGTGGATTTAAGTATTTTGTAGGAAACTTCAATTCCAATTAAAAATTTATCAATTCCAATTCCTTTTTTTATTAAATAATCAATTCCGGAATGGAATGGACCCCATGTCTGTGCCAGACAAGCAAATTTCATTCACCTCTTAAATGGATGCTTGTTTAAGTCTGACTGAAAAGAAATATTAAATGAAAACAGATTTCTTCTTCTAGAACTCAGGCTACTCGACTCATTATGATGCTGATTTAGCAAACTGTGGGAAACATTCTGGGATCACGATGTTGTATAAAACTAATAATCACTATGCTTCCTAAATATACACTAGATCAATTTGATCATCTTTAGTTCTTTTAAACTGTCATTGTCTTGCATAACCTATTCATCTTGTTCTAATTTGGACCAGTCTCATGTAATCTTAATACATTTAGTCTTTACAATCTAGACTAGGCTGAGATTAAACTAGTATTTATTTTGTAATTTAGCCTACCATGGCAAGGTAAGTCTAATCTGTTTCAATTTAGTCTGGTCTATTAGAATCCGGGACAAAATCTCACAGGACAAAATCCCATGGTACAAAATCTACCTGGACATAATCCGACTGTGCAAAATACCACAGAACACAATCCCAGAAAGTGAAGAGGGACAAAATCCCACACAATAAAAGAACTACATTTTATCACTATAATATTTTTGCATTCAAGTAGAGCCCATCGATACAAATTGCAATTTCTGTGGGGCTCCAATTAGGACAAAAATTAGTCATCAACTAACTGAGCTTGCTTGAGCTAATCTATGAGCAATCATCTGTAATTAAGAAATCAGCTTGGATACAATTATCTGCTCGAAAATTGGCAAGACTAAGACTAAGAGATCAGCTTAGATACAACGATCTACTTGAAAATTGGTACGGCAGATTAAGAGATCAGCTTAGATTCAGTTATTTGCTTGAAAATTGCTAAGGGATCAGATCATAATAAGCAATAAAACGCCTGGAATCATGTGAATACTCAGTTAACTTTATTTTCAACCACTCAATCAAAATAGTAACATTATTCATTTCAATATCTTTGTAAATATTTCCTGACATTATTTCACTATATTTGACTTCCATCCCGTTGCTGTAACGTTCTTTGTGCTTTGGGTTACATACTAAGTAAATTTTGAATAGGTTGTATATTTCGCAGAGAAAACCTTGTTAGTTGTCTGCCTGGATATAAAACTTGCAACTTACTATAGAATCCTCGGTAAACCATGACAAAGTAAGCTGTTCCACACTCTAACTCACTCGGCTGTAGGATACTAAAACAACATTGTCGTACCCCAGAATACATTGTGGAGATAAAGTAGGGGCATGAATATTGTTTTGGAGGACACATGATGTATCATCAATCAGTTAGCCATTTTTTTCTGAGGAGTCTGAACATCAATATTTGTTTTGAGTGAAAAAAAACCCCATAATAATGCATTATATATGACTTTAGATAAAATGTATATGAATGTTTCTTTGTTCTCATTATAGTTATTATTAGTAGGAGGAGTAGTAATAATAGTAGAAGCAGCAGGAATAAAGCCATCACCATCTTCATATATATCTGTTATATAATATTTTTCTTCTTTCAGATATGGCCTGCAGCGCAGACAATAAACTTTTACTTTGTACCTTTAAATTGGAGGTAACTTGTCACAAAGCTAGTCTGGTCCACAGAGTAAATTTGTGCTAACATTTTATCACTGTATGTTTATATATATATATATATATATATATATATATATAAAATAATAATATGTTGTTTTCTTTTCAGATTGATTTATGTAAATGTCATAGCTGTGTTCTGGAACACTTACCTAGCTTATATATCAGAGAGGGATGTTCACAAACGATAATCTCATCCATTAGTTTAGCCTTTTTGCTTCCTTTTTCTGGACATTAATTTAGTGGATTGTTAAAAAGTCTATATACTTCAAGCGTTTGATAAAAGTGGCATTCATTTAGATTCACTGCAGTAAATTTGTACTGTCATAGCATAGGATGATTAGATGTGATATATGTATGTGTATATATGTGTGTGTGTGTCAATCAGTTATAAATGATTACCTGGTGCGAGTTCACATAATGAAGGACCTGTTGGTTGCATGAATAACAGTTGATGTGGTGTAGGATTTAGATGTCATCAAGAATAATATAGACATCAGGGCACTTAAAGCATGTTGATGGCTAATTACTACACAAGTAATATCCATGAAGCTTAGAAAATATACAGTTGCAATTCACTGTAATTAATGATCTATTTAATCTGCATTACCAATTTATAACTTTCTTTTTAATTTTTACAAATTAGTAGATGTACTTAATTATAATTAATATTACTTCTATAAGTTAATAACTATAATTAGAGTCATTTTATCTTAAAAGAACTATGTTAATTCAATCAAATATGTTTTAATATGAAATATTTTATGGAAATAAATAATAAAAAAATGCTTCGTATGCGAGTTTCTAAAAAATCACTCTTATTACGTAAGATCTAATTTCTTATTCACTTTCATCATTGTTAAAGTCTTTACTTGAGGAACTTCTTTTTTATTTCTTATCAACACCTTTGACACTTCCTTAGTCCATTTGTGGGCGCCTCCGTGGTCTAGCGGTAGCGTGTTGGACCACAGATCACTACCACCTGTGTTCGAATCCCGGCGTGGGCATATCTGAAGGTTGTTTCGTCTTTCACTTCGTCTCATTACCTTTGGAAGTTGCTCGGCCCATTTAGCCTACCTTGTGCACAAAAGTGGCCATAAAACATCAATCATCATCATCAATCATCATCCTTAGTCCATTTAGCAATCCACTTGCATAAAGATCTCCATAAAACAGCAACGTTTAATTCAGTTATCAGTTAATCTCGAGTACACACAAATCCTTTAAATAATTACAGTTAATTTCGTTTACCATATAAAATTATCTCACTGTGAGGATTGGCGTAGAGTTGGAGGAACTCATATTCCAGTATCGTGTAACACCTCCCAGCTGAACTACTTTTTTGGTAGAAAGCTATGTGACAAGCTGCCCAGGCATAAAATACAAGATGACGTGAAAACTGAGGCAGACGGGTAAGTTTTTTTTTAGAGAACACGATGTGCGAATGAAACTAAGGCAAAAAGAATATGCCAACCCTAAGGGATCTGCGCAGTACTCTGATATTTCGGAGGGGTAGTGTTCTTCAACAAAAGCTTGAAAACAAGTTATCACCAAATTTTGAGTCTGAACCCTAACAGGTAGTCCAAAAGGATTGGAATGCCATTGTAATAGAAAATTCTGAGGACGTCACAAAATGCTCAATACTGCGCATATGAAAAAAATCATTGTGCCTGATCCTGGAATCTATGACGGTTTGAATATAAATTCCGACTGACATGTAACTGATGAAAGTACACGTGAAGACCACGGACTACCAGCTCAATCTGTTGAGGCTCCCATAATAACGAAGGTACTAGTCGAAGCTGGTCCTGTTCATACAAAGCAAAAACCTGCATGGTTGAATGACAATGCTGTATAAGGAAGGTTATTTTGTATGTGTTGATCATGGTGTGTTGTTTTATTTAAAAAAGGTGGTGTTAATTTATAGCATTTCATTTAATTGATAGATAATCGTTAACATAAATGTATGCTGTGTACCGAGAACGTTATGATGACATTTTGTTTTTGGTCTGTGGTCCGCTACGCGGCAGTGCTGTAGACGTTTGGAATAGAGAACTTCGATGCAAAATCGAAGAGTTTGTTTTAACGATAAACGCTATACTCATCTGTCTAGTAATATTTATAGTAGAATATTTAAACTAACATACAATACAGTAAAATGCGACACGGCATGTTTTATTCAGTTTGACTTGTTAGCCAAATTCACATATAAAACGGACATAATTATAGGATGAACACAATGATGAATGAAAGGAATATGTCAGAACCCAAGTCATATAAATGGCGATCCTTTTACTCGAGGAAGTGACCCTCGACTTATCAGATGCAATTTAAATCATTCCAATTAGTAATCGGAGGCATTTAAAACACACTTTGATTCAGTATTCTTTTGGTTTTACAAAATGGTTAAACCATCTACAAATTTATGTAACCGTATAAAATGGATTTATAATTTGACAGCCATATCTCATATATGTGGGCGGATGTATGCACTGCAGGGTATTTTAATCCCGATATCGGTTTAATTTCTCTGTTATATTGCCTCGCTACTGTACCATACCAACCGTTGCACCAATTAATACATGCCAATTATCTCCTACAAACAATAAACATACACTGAAACAAATTATAGACCGTCACGATTCAAGTTTATTTCCGTTTTTGAGAAAGATCCTCTCGTCAACATAATTAACCTACTGTAAAACATCTTTGAAGTATATAGTCATGTTTTACGATTTATGCCAACTAAACGCACATATATCAATAATTGTAATTACGCATTATTATTATTATTTGTATATTATTATTTTATTATCATTAATAATATTATTATTATTTTACGATGTTAAATTTATTCGAAACTGATTGGTAGTTGGCATAAGACATCTACTTTTGTTGTCGTTGTCCTCTGTGTAGCTGTATTATTTACACAGTTTCCGGGGTGAATACTTCGACCTTCTTTACTTACGTACTTTATCGAGTCACATACACCCTGTGCTTACGTACTTAAATAACCCTGGTTATGATCTATCGGTAGCAATGTTTGTTTTCAGTTGAAACACGTATCTCTGGCAGGATTTGTTTTGGTATCAGTTATATTAATCGGAATAGGAGAGAGTGAGGTTGAGACGAATAGTCACCGGATAAGGTTTGTTACAAGAAATCAATTATGGCTCGTTGGGAGTCTTTACCTACTCATACATTATTCATTCTACTTCCACAAATATAATGGAGAGCGTATATGTGTGTTAGTACGAGTGTACTACGTAGGTTTTAGGTGAATCTTTTTTTAATTTTTCACTTATTTTATTTCTATAATTATAATGAATTATAGTAGAGATCAGACTCATCAGTTGCTTGCATTACGACCCTATGGTGGTAATACCATTTGTTTAGCGATGCGCCCACGTAGTGGAAAACATCCAAAGCAGATTGGGTCTTATCTGATATCATGATGCCAGTAATTTGATCACTATGCCAATAACACAATATAATGGCACAGCTGTACAAAATGTAAGTATTGGTCTTATTAACCGTCAGTCGATCTGTAATAAATCTGATGAAATATCTGATGTTGTTAAGGATATGGATCTTGATGCTCTTGTCATTACAGAGACTTGGCTGACTGGTAATGTTTCAGACCAGAAAATTGTTGGTGATGTGACTCCAGCTGAATATTCATTCCACCATGCAGCTCGGATTCACAAAAAAGGTGGGGGAGTCGGAATTCTTCTCTGTGATTCTTTGAAGTGTGAAACCCATTTGCGTTTTCAGGCTAAGTCTTTTGAAAATTACCAACTGACTTTTATATCTGGGAGAATAAGCGTTCGTGTAGCTATTATCTATCGATTACACCACACTAAGAAAAATGGCCTGAAAGCAGCAGATTTCTTCAAGTAAAATTCTTGTTAAAAATACCCTTGCCTCTGCTAAATCTGAATATTATAATAAAAA
Organism: Paralvinella palmiformis; assembly: GCA_025642065.1. Lineage (NCBI taxonomy): Eukaryota > Metazoa > Annelida > Polychaeta > Terebellida > Alvinellidae > Paralvinella > Paralvinella palmiformis. Next base: position 108,535 of record JAODUP010000705.1, on the reverse strand, counting down.
GATCAAAGCATCCAAGGGAAATCAAAGGACTATTTTCAGTGTTGTGAATAAAGTATTACATAAAAGTCAAACTGTCCTCCCAAATAATATCAACTCAGATAAAGATATGGCCCATTGTTTTAATAACTTCTTCTGTCAAAAAATATTAAATATACATAGTGTGTTCCAGTCCAGCACCTTATCACAGGGTAAGCCATTGGTAGAAGAGTCCTGCATATCCATGATGGATACATTTGAGCCTTTTACAGAGACTGATATCAGACAGTTGCTGAAAAAGTCATCTAATGCTTTCTGTGCAGTTGACCCTATGCCTACATGGCTTGTGAATGATTGTCTGGATGTTGTGATAAGCCCAATTACAAATATATAGTTAATAAATCATTATCTCTGGGTGTTTTCCCAAGATCCATGAAAGCTGCCCTTGTAAAACCATTAATAAAAAAACACACTATGGACTGTAATATTCTAAACAATTACAGACCTGTTTCAAATCTTACATTTTTATCTAAAGTTATAGAAAAGGCAGTTGCTTTCCATCTAAACAAATATTTAATCAATAATAACCTTAACGAATCACTACAGTCTGCCTATAAAAGTGGTCACAGCACTGAAACAGCCTTGGTTAGGGTGAAAAATTATATTATGATGTTAATTGATCAAGGTAAGCCAGTAATACTTGTTCTTCTTGACCTGTCTGCTGCATTTGATACAGTTGACCATAATGTACTTTTCTCTAGGTTAAAAGACATGTTTGGTCTGTCAGGTAAGAGTACTTGAATGGTTTAGATCCTATCTGGAACAACCCTCCCAGAGAATGTCTGTTCATGGTATTTTATCTGACATTCAGTTTTTGTTATCTGGTGTACCACAGGGTTCAGTTCTTGGTCCTCTGGTTTTCACAATGTATACCCGTCCTCTTGGAATCATTGTGCAGCGATATGGGGTTAAATACCACTTGTATGCTGATGACACACAGCTGTATATATCAATGGATCCTGACAATGAGTAAAATTTCTCCTCTTCCTAGAAGAATTTAGAACATTGTATTGCTGATATTCAGCTATGGATGACTCAAATTCTTCTAAAACTAAATGATAATAAAACAAATATTATATATTTGGCATCACCACATTGTGTTAAATCCCCAAAGACACCAGCATTACAGATGGGTGCATCTTCGATTACCCCTAAGGGGTCAGTAAAAAATCTAGGGGTTATTTTTGACCAATGTATTAACATGCATGAACATGTCACATCAGTATGCCGAGCTGCCTACTACCACCTTAAGAACATCCACTGTTTAAAATCATTCTTGACACAAGAATCACTTGTAACTGTAGTTCATGTCTTTGTTACATCTTGTATAGACTATTTTAACTCCCTGTTATATGGCATATCTGATTATAACATTAATCAACCTTCAGCGAATTCAGAATAGTGCAGCTCGCATTGTAACAAATACTAGAAAATATGATCATATCACCCCAATTCTTCAAAAACTACATTGGCTACCTGTTAGACAGCATATCCATTTTAAGATTCTGTTAATAACTTATAAATCTATTAATGATATGGCGCCAGAATACCTGTGTGAACTGGTTTCCATTAGAAAGTCATCCCGAAAACTCGGGTCATCCAGTCAGATACTACTGCAGGTGCCAGTGTCTCTGCTCAAGTCATATGGTGATTGTGCGTTTAGTGTTGCAGCCGCCACTTTGTGGAATAAGTTGCTGGCAAATATTAGAAATGTGTCGCCTCTTCGAAATTTTAAGTCTCTTCTAAAAACACACCTATTTAAGGTCGCTTTCACAGATAAATAATTATTATCTTTTAAATCATTACAGGGTTTTTACAGACATTATTTGGGATATTATTAAATTACATATTATTTGTACAGCGCTTTGAATGGCTCCTGCTAGTAAGGGCGCTTTATTAAATATACATTATTATTTACGATTTTTTCTTTTGGCAATTTGAATCTTTAGGTGGATATCTCTACCATGATTGCGGGGCGCCTCTGTGGTCTAGCGGTAGCGTGTTGGACCACATATAACTACCACCCGTGTTCGAATCTCGGCATGGGCATATCTGAAGGTTGTTTCATCTTTGACTTCGCTTCATTACCTTCAGAGGTCGCTCGGCCCATTTAGCCACAAAAGTGGCTGTAAAACATCAATCATCATCATCTACCATGATTGCCAATGGCCACTAACTTGTATCTAGAGACATATAAGATAGATGCTATATAATCCTCGGTATGTGTCACTCCGTTTTCTTGTCCTATCAGTCGGCCCATTTAGCCTACTGTTTACTAGCTAGTGAGCGAGAGAGAGTAGTTTTATCTGTTGTGGTTTCAGGTATTGCGAAGAGCTGACAACTCCATTCATTGTTTTAGGTTCTTACCGAAAGAGCATTGAATATTTAGACATATTCTCTCCTCCTCTTACTGTGTAGCTCTATATAGATAAATACGATAGTTATTTATTTCAATACCATACATCAGTATCTAAATTTGAATAATTCATAACTTAAATAAATTAATGACACAGTTTGGGATTACCTCGAAGAAATATTCTGTGCGTTGCTGCAACCCAAGTAATATTATAAATTAACAGGTGAATGGGGTGTCTATATTACACGAAGTAATATGGCTTGATCGCCCATCCCGAATTATGATTGTATTGATTACCAGAATCGACGAAGTAATGCTCCATTTATAACGCATATATACGTGTATGGGAAATAATGCGATGGTAATAGCCTGCCAAAATTAATAGAGACTAATGAAGTATTTTTTTTCACCTTAGAACTGAAGTTAGCTGTATGTTGACTATATCAACTAATATAGGAACGTGTATATGCTTAAATAGAGGTGTGCTGGGTTGGGTGTATTGTGCTATAGGCACAGCACTGAAACAGCCTTGGTTCGAGTGAAAAATTATATTATGATGTCAATTGATCAAGGTAAGCCAGTAATACTTGTTTTCTGGACCTGTCTGCTGCATTTGATACAGTTGACCATAATGTACTTTTCTCTAGGTTAAAAGACATGTTTGGTCTGTCAGGTAGAGTACTTGAATGGTTTAGATCCTATCTGGAACAACGCTCCCAAAGAGTGTCTGTTCATGGTATTTTATCTGACATTCAGTTTTTGTTATCTGGTGTACCACAGGGTTCAGTTCTTGGTCCTCTGGTTTTCACAATGTATACCCATCCTCTTGGGATCATTGCGCAGCGATATGGGGTTAAATATCACTTGTATGCTGATGACACACAGCTGTATATATCACTGGATCCTGACAATGAGTTAAATTTCTCCTCTTCCTTGAAGAATTTAGAACATTGCATTGCCGATATTCGGCTATGGATGACTCAAAATCTTCTAAAACTAAATGATAATAAAACAAATATTTTATATTTGGCATCACCACATTGTGTTAAATCCCTAAAGACACCAGCATTACAAATGGGTACATCTTCGATTACCCCTAATGGGTCAGTAAAAAATCTAGGGGTTATTTTTGACCAATGTATTAACATGCATGAACATGTCACATCAGTATGCCGAGCTGCCTACTACCATCTTAAGAACATCCACTGTTTAAAATCATTCTTGACACAAGAATCACTTTTAGGCATAGGGTCAACTGCACAGAAAGCATTAGATGACTTTTTCAGCAACTGTCTGATATCAATCTCTGTAAAAGGCTCAAATGTATCCATCATGGATATGCAGGACTCTTCTACCAATGGCTTACCCTGTGATAAGGTGCTGGACTGGAACACACTGTGTATATTTAATATTTTTTGACAGAAGAAGTTATTAAAACAATGGGTCATATCTTTATCTGAGTTGATATTATTTGGGAGGACAGTTTGACTTTTATGTAATACTTTATTCACAACACTGAAAATAGTCCTTTGATTTCCCTTGGATGCTTTGATCTTTTTATTATAATATTCAGATTTAGCAGAGGCAAGGGTATTTTTAACTAGAATTTTACTGACCTTGAACATTTCAAAATGAACACACAAACTGGTCCCGATCCACAGCCTCTCACAATACCTTCTGTGTCTCTTTGCAGCCTGTATGTTTTTATTGTACCATGGAAACATTGGTCTGAAAAAGCAAATGGGTTTCACACTTCAAAGAAACACAAAGAAGAATGGCAACTCCCCCACCTTTTTTGTGAATCCGAGCTGCATGGTGGAATGAATATTCAGCTGGAGTCACATCACCAACAATTTTCTGGTCTGAAACATTACCAGTCAGCCAAGTCTCTGTAATGACAAGAGCATCAAGATCCATATCCTTAACAACATCAGATATTTCATCAGATTTATTACAGATCGACTGACGGTTAATAAGACCAATACTTACATTTTGTACAGCTGTGCCATTATATTGTGTTATTGGCATAGTGATCAAATTACTGGCATCATGATATCAGATAAGACCCAATCTGCTTTGGATGTTTTCCACTACCTTTCTTGTGAATCCGAGCTGCATGATGGAATGAATATCCAGCTAGAGTCGCATCAGCAACAATTTTCTGGTTTCGTTCGTTGATCTGTATTTGACTCATGTTGTGATATATTTATGCTGTACCTTTCATTCGTATTGTGTATTCCAAAGTTGGTGTGCATGTGTTATTGTAACGCTGATATACTCATATAGGTTATTGAATTTCACACACCTTATTAAGTTTGTTATAGCTGCTGTTGTCAATCCAGGAATTCATTTTGTCAGTAACATTGTTAGTGATATATCACAAGATAACGCTACATTATCATGACATTATCATATTGATGGATAATACATTACACTATCCAATTGTAAAACACTGTTTTGAGCGATACTATGAACAATATAAGATCAGATAAAATTCGGTAGAATATACACATACATGTAAACATTAGCTGGAAGCTATTAGCCTAATGGTTATAAATGTGAAAGTACGAGATGATGTCTTAAGTAGTTGGCTTCTATGCAGAAATACATCGTTTCCTTGATATCAAGGGCAAAATCAAGCACGGTGCAGTCTCCTCAGTCCACAAAGCGTCATATATTGCCATGAGGTCACTCATTTCATTAAAGACTGTCCCAAGTTGAAAAGTAAGAAAAGTTGTCCCAGTTGGGAAACGAGCATTAGGTTGATTTAAGGAGTCGTTTCCAGCTTTTATACCCAATGACTCCATGTTGATAAATTTGTTAGGTAATAAGAATATTACCAATGTAAGGGTTAGTGGCGATTCATGTTTAGCTTGTTGATAATATGTGATTGAAGTCACATGTAGTGATGTACAAATCAATGTAAACCTGAACGGTATTATGACGGTGAGAGAAATCATTTAAATAGTTCGTTTATTTATTGCTTCTTCTTGGATTTTGGACATCGTTGAGTTTTCTTGTTTTTGCATTTTGTTGTACGGGAGACACACTGTGTCGTTTGATATCGATATCTCTTCTGCTCAGTTGAATATCTGGGTCTCGGGTTTAGATACTCCAGTTGTTCCCAGAGATGTTGTAGGACTTTTCCATAAACTAGATCTCGGCCCATTTAGCATGCCATCTGCAGATGGCTGTAAACATCAATCATCATCATAACGTATGCGATGTTCACGATGTGATCACAGCACCTGATGGCAGTGATTCTGAACTAATTGTTTTTAAAGATACTCGATCAGTTCAAGAAGCCCTGCTTCTGGATTGTACAAATATGAGGGACCCTGTTATCAGTGTGAGTGTCCCTAGTAAATCACAGTTAGTGTTGTTGAGTGATCGTGACCTAGTACTAGTTGATATTTCTAAGGTAGTGGAATTAGATACATTTAGAGAATTGTTAGAAAATTAGATCCTAGTGATATGATTCCACTGCTACAAAAACTCACTCAAGTGGCTGAAAAAAACAGCAATCCGCCCCCCCCCAAGCATCACAAAATTCCATTGCATGTAAATAGTCCGCATCCATATAATCCTTCCATAGGAATGGTAAGCTAGTATCCTCCAGTACCTGTTGAACAGTTTCCAGAAATAGCGTTTTTTTCTCGGTTATGAATCTAAAGCTGGTCAAATAAACCTGTGGCACTGGAAAAGTGAGGTTACAAATTTACTCAGTGAAGTTTATTCAGCTATTTTAAAGAATATCAGAAGACCTTTGTTATGAACCACCGCAGAGATGTTGCAAAATTTGAAGCTTTCCATTACTGTTCATGCTGTTTTAGACAAGTTTAATATTGTTTTTTGGTACTGTGTTGCAGACATGGGGTCAATTCCATTTTGTCAATTCCAATTCCACTCAATTCCTTTTGGATCACTTTCAATTCCACCTAAAATTGATCAATTCCAAACTCTTTTTTGCCTAATATTTACCTACTTGGAATACAAAGTAGTTTATATTCCAAGTACGAATATCATGGAAGAAATATTTCTGAATTAAAAAATTAATTGGTAAATTAGTTTGTGGATTTAAGCCCAAAAACATTTTAATTGGTTAAATGCACATGTACGATGTCACAGTCAGTGTGCATATTTGATACATAATACATATATATATATATATATAAGGAACCAAAGTTCTGGATCAATTTGGTTCCAGTATACTTTGGTAACAGCACATATTATAAGTGTTAATATGGTCAAATTAGCTGAAGCCTAACCACAAGGCGCTTTTAGTTAAAGATGTATTATATCACGTGGTGGATCATAGTCTTGGGTGCATCCCCATGTAAGAGTATATTTTCTAATCATCAAAGGTGTGTTTATATTCCACTGCCCAGTAGGAGCCTTGAAATGAATGTATTTGCTCAGCTTCGCCCAGGAGGGGTCAGACCCTGTTTTTACTTTCACAAGCCTGCTGGGTACTAAACCAATGACATATGGTAAGTTTACAAAATCTCTCAAAAAGTTAGGTCTGGGGACAGGCTATAGTAGTCACAGTTTGAAGAGAGGAGGGGCAATTTTGGCTCCAGATTGGCATTCCCGGTGAGATGATAAAATTAATTAATTCCTAAATAGGGATATCTCTATATAGATTACAGGTATGCTATGTGGTGGTGTCACAGTGGGGGCGGAGTCCATGGTATCCAGACCATTTTAATTGGTTAAATGCTCACTTGGGGTGCCACAGTCAGTGTGCATATCTGATATATATATATATATAATTATATATATATATATAAGGAACTAGGCTGTGCCAAGAGGCTGTGCCAAACAAGCGACAGCCTGGGGATACTCTCCGAAAACTGGCATCTTGTACATCATTGCTGCCTGGTCTCTGTTCAGGGAAGAGATCCTGTCCGACGCCTCAGTGAATGCCCCTTGTGGGTCTTGGGTTTTTGATTTTCTGTTTACGATAATGATGGTCAATGGGTAGTCGCGCCATGGAGCAGTTCCCTTGGCATCCGGAGGGTGGATTGCTGGAATTCCCATGTCCCTCTGAATAGCAGCTGCTTTCATGGCCCAGCTTTTATTAATGTGTACTCTGGGGTCTTTGTGTAAGCTTTCTTGTATTTTAGATGTGATTTGTACTGGGTCCGGTTTTGTCGCTGTTCTTAATATGTATTTGGCTGTGTCTCCTCTAATGAGATGGGCAATAGGGGGGATGCCGAATTTTTTGCTGATAAGGGCAGAGGGGGCAGTAGGGGTGAGTCCTAAGACATATTTAAGTGCAGTGCTATTTCTATGTGTTTAATTGCTGTTTAGATGCAAGTAGGTAGATTGGGGCCGCATAAAGAAGTATGGATTGAATTAGGGCTTTATAAAGATTAATAAGATTGTTTGTGTTTATTCCTACTTTAACATTAGAAATAATTTTTATTATGTTTAGTCGAGAGTAGATTTTTTGTTTTGTTTGTAGTGCGTGTTTGTTGAAATTGAGATGGTTGTCTATGATGACGCCTAAGTATTTGTACTGTTTGACTATTTCAATGTCTTGTTTGCCTATATGGAAGGTGTTGTGTTGTTTTGAATTGGTGTTGAAGGCAATTATTTTAGTTTTGGCGGTGGAGAAAAATAGACCTAGGTCATTGGCTTTAGATGTTGTTGTGTCGAGGGCGGTTTGTAGTTTTTTGGCCGGCCTTGGGCCGTGTGAAATAATGGCTATGTCGTCGGCGTAAGCCAGGATGTCGACACATGGGGGTAATGATGTGGGGAACCTGTAGTAAGTGGGTATGAGTCAGATTTTACCCATTGAACTGTAACTTTAATTTCTCTATTGTCTAGGAAGTCTTCTACCCACGATATTATTCTTCCCTTGATGCCCAGGGAGATTAAAGCATCTAAGATGACGATGTGGTTAGCCCTTTCAAATGCCTTATCTAGATCCAGAAAGGCAGTGTAGACTGTGCCGGATCGGGTTTTTCTTCTTCTGTTGGTGATTAAGTTTACTAAATGTAGAATTGGGTCGACAGTTGATCTGCCTTTTGTAAACCCGAAGAGATTTTTTGGTCTGGGGAGTTTAAATATTAGTCTGGTGAGAATTAGTCTCCATGATTTTTAGTATTGTAGGGAGGAGAGATATTGGTCTGTGGCCTCTGCCACCAGGTTTAGGGATAGGGACGACTATTGAGGTTTTCCAGAGTCTGGGAATTCGTCCTTCTCTCCAGGATTGGTTAAAGAGGTTTAGAAGTCTAACTTTGAAAGAAGGGGGAGATTTGGAGTAAAAGATGTATGTAAGTTTGTCTTCTCCAGGGGCGGAGTTTTTTGGTGTTGATAAAACTGTTTCCAGTTCGTGTGGTGTGAAAGGGGTGTCTGTGTCTGCGTGTTCACTTTTTGCTAGATATATTGAGTGCAGTCTGTCTGGTTGTTGTTTTTCTAGAGCTGATTTGACCTCTTCGGGTAAGGTTTGGTGGTCAGCTCTAGTGGCGAAGTGGTGTGCTAATTTGTTTGCTTCTTCTTTGGGGTTAATTACTTTAGGTTGGGAAGATTTACCCCGGATTTTTTTTATCTCGCGCCAAATTTGCGCCGAGCCCATGTCCCCGAGTTGTTTGCACCAACTGTCAAATTGGTCTTCTTTAATTGTGTGAAGTCGTCGTCTCGTTTCTCGTTGAGCTGCTCTTAGTTCTGCTCTATTTTGAGATGTCGGGTGAGCTTTAAAAACTTTTGTCAGTTTACTGACTTCTTTGGTCCATCTCCTTGCTTCTGGTGTTAAGAAGGAGCGAGGACGTCTTGGGCGATTTTGGAGGACTATGGGGATGGCTGCTGTTGCGGCTTTCGTTTATATCGTCAGTTAATTTACGAAGTAGGTCATCTAGAGATAGATTATTGTCGGTGTCGTCGGCAGATAATTCGTGTAGTCTGTCTGCAAATTGTTTCCAGTTTGCTTTGTCGGTGTCCCATTTGGGTTGTCCTAGGCTTTCTGGTACGTTCGTGAAAGCGTCGGATAGTATTATTACTGTGGCTATGTGGTCTGAGGTTAGAGCTTCTAATTGGCTCCAGTCTGCTATGGCCGCAACTTCAGGGGAAGCTATGGCAAGATCGAGGGTCGACCCATAGACAGTGGTGGGGACTTTGGGATCATTTAATAGTATAGCGTCACAGTCACTTATTTGTTGCTATAAATGTTGTCCTGGTCTGGTGTTTTTTGAGCCCCATGTTGTAGTATTGGCGTTGAGATCGCCTGTTATTAAGTAATGTTTATATGAATTTGTTGCTTGTTGTATATCATATAGGTGGTTAGGGGAGACGTATGTATTAAATAATTGGAAGGGACCGCTTTTAAAGCCGGCTATTTCAGTGATGATTGAATGCCAATCACTGGAAGAGTTAATTAGGGGGGACTGTGGTAGATAGTGTATCTGGGAATTTTTAGTGTTTGTAAGAATTTCTTGTAGTAATAATATGTCTGGTTGTTTGTCTTCGATGGCTGCAATTAGGCTATTTTTCTTGCAGTGGAAACCTCGGATGTTCCAGGAGATATTGTTGAGATCTCTCCCGAGCTGTCCTTTGCTTTCACTGGGGTGTGTTGTTTTGTGTTTTTTTTGTCTGGGCTGTTGTTTTAGCAGACCCCAGCGCCACTTCCAGGATCGAGTCCAAGACCTGGTTTCTTGTAGCGAGCGTTTCTTTTTTGTTGATATGGTGTGCCAGGTGTTGTCTGTTTCCATTGTGACTGGAAGTGATTTCGTGTTTGTATATAGGTGTGAAAATTTAGTTATAATTGGTTTTATAATAGTGTATGTTTATTGAAGTTAGGGGGAATAGGGAGTTATATAAAACAGTTGACAGGTAATGGTAGAACTAGAAGTGTGTATTTTACGGAGTGTTAAATATATTTGTGTGTGTATTTGTATCGGCCGATGTGTGCAGAGTGTGTTATTGACTGGTGGTGTGTGCGTATGCGTATTTTGTGGAATGTTACATATATTCAGGATTTATATGTTGGTGTGTGTGTTGCGTGTGTTTATGAATGGTGGAGTGTGCGTATGCGACGATGAAATATATAATAGAACTTAGTGTTGATAATATATATATATATATATATATATAAAAGAAATTAGTCTTGATAAAAGACTGTTTGAGCGGACTGGTGTGTACACACACAAGCCACGATAGATAGAGTAAGCGATAGTCATAAGAGCGCGGCGGTAATCCGATATGCTGAGTTTCCTAGAAGTAGGTCAAGGCAGCGGTTATCCGATTGTAAGCAGCGATCTAAGTCAGAGGTCTGTCTGTAGCAAAAACTTCAGACTGAATGAGAGAATGATGCCAGTGTCCCAGGATGGAAAATCTCCTCGGCCTGTTTTGTGGAGGGAGCACCCCGAAATCCACACACCAATCACTCTAGCAGAACTTCACGCCATACACGCCGCCCACTCAAGACTCGATGGCAGCCATCAAAATCCTGGCACAAACAAAAACACGAACATATCCAGAAATCACAACGAAAATTATTAACTCCGCCTCTGCATTAAGCCAACTTGGCAGTCTAACCACTCTACATTGGGTTCCCAGCCACACAAATATCGAGGGTAATGAACGAGCCGACGCTCTGGCCAAGGAAGCTACTAACCTAACCAACATCCTACACACAGAACAGACACCAGGTGCCTACAAACACATACTAACAGAATATCTTCACAAACAAATAACACCAAATCAAGACACAGCCAAATTAAGTACCTGGTACAATAAAACCATTGTTCCCGGCATTCACATCATAAACAACAGAATAGCAGACGTACATATACGCCGCTGCTGGGTGCACACAAAAAGCTTTGTCGGCCCAAATAATAAAGCACTCTGCTTACATTGTAACCAAAACTTCGACCCCGTCCACTATCTAATTAATTGTCCCGCCTTCCCAGCCTGCCGACAACCTCTTAAACAACTCTTAACTCCGGCACAACACAACCTAACCGACACAGAAAAAGCAGTCATTGTAATACACAAAGTCACAGCCACGCCATACATAATAATACCCTTATTTAAAAAAGACCCATACATCTGGCAAAAGCCAAACAACACACAGTAAATCTTTTGTAAAGGTTCGGCACCGGTACTTCCGGGACCCGAACTTTACAAAGCCATTTTCAGATACAGAAACTCTACTGAGAAGGACTCCACCACAGAGGCTGTGCCAAACAAGCGACAGCCTGGGGATACTCCCCCGAACTACAAGCAGCAAGCAACAATCAATGAGCTCCGGTGGCCTAGTGGTTAAGCACCCGGCATGGGTCACAGGTTCGAACCCCGTAAGAGGTCGAAACTTTTCCAGGGATTATTTTCTCGGCTCACTACATCGTAGGTGGCTGACCACGTTAAATGGCGCTTACGTCTCCACTGAATTATTTAAAATAAAGGGGAACGTTAAAAAACCCCTGAGGACGTAAAACACTCTGGCAGTGACCACCCTAGGGGTATTTCGGCTCCATCTTTCTGTACTGTTCCCCTTGGAGTGGTGGGGAGGCGCTTTCTCAACCACTCCCAACGCAAAGGCTGTGCTGAATAAGCGACAGCCTGGGGATTCTCACCCAAAAAACAAAACAAACAAGGTCTGGATCATTATGGTTCCAGTATATTGGTAACAGACATATAAGTGTTAACATTGTAAAAATGGTATATTAATTTTTGGATTAATTTTTTTGTAGGAAACTTCCAATTCCAAATTTCTCAATTCCAAATTTCTCAATTCCAATTCATTTTTTTAAATAATCAATTCCGGAATTGGAATTGACCATCATTTCCAATTCCGGAATTGAATTGACCCCATGTCTGCTGTGTTGTGCAATGAGGAATTATTGTCAGATTATTATAACGCGACTCAAAGGTCGAATATAGCAGCTTGAGCTAGTCATATAGAGTCGCATTAGTCTAGACTTAGGGAATGAGATTTAGTCGCTAATGTAGATGAGGTGCTTCGTACTAGATTCTGGCATGGCCTAAATAGTTCAAAGGTCAAAGAAGTTTTGCGACATCGTTTTGAGAGAGGCGAAGTTTACAAACGTTTAGTCACCTCGGATAGGTCTATAGAACATGATTCACTTCTATGACTGGCAATCAATTTTCTTCCGGGGATAGTTTATATACGATAAGTGTTTCATGTTCCAACGAAGCAGTTAATGTACAATTAACTAGCGATTTGCAAAATCAGTTATTCTTTATCTAAGCAGTTGGCTTCTATAGAGAAAGACATTGTTTTCTTGAAATCAAACCCAAGCACGGTCCAGTCTCCTCAGTCCGCAAAATGTGAATGTTTCCATTGTCATGAGGTCACTCATTTCATTAAAGACTGTCCCAAGTTGAAAAGTAAGAAAAGTTGTCCCAGTCGGGAAACGAGCATTAGGTTGATTTAAGGAGTCGTTTCCAGCTTTTATACCCAATGACTCCATGTTGACAAATTTGTTAGGTAATAAGAATATTACCAATATAAGAGTTAATTGCGTTTAGTGTTGCAGCCCCCACTTTGTGGAATAGGTTGCCGGCGGATATTAGAAATGTGTCGTCTCTTGAACATTTTAAATCTCTTCTAAAACACACACCTATTTAAGGTCGCTTTCACAGATAAATAATTATTATCTTTTAATTAATTACAAGGTTTTTATAGACATATTATTAAGGGTATTATTATATTATATATTATTGTATAGTGCCTTTGAATAGCTCCTGCTAGTAAGGGTGCTTTATTAAATATATATTATTATTATTAATTTGAATTACTAAAACCAAGTCGGAGAACGTATACAAACTATGTTAAATGCTGGCCGTATAAGACCATCACGGAGTCCCTCATCCTTTCCTGGTATACTCGAAAGGGAAAAAAAGACAATAGACTTAGGGTCTGTGTGGATTACAGAACTTTGAATAATAGAACTATTAGAGAGGCCTTTCTACTTCCACGCACAGAAAAGACCATGGGTGTTTTATGTGGTTGCGGGTATTTTTCTTGTCTAGAATTCCGTTCTGAATACTGGCAGGTCTATGTCAAAGAAGAGCATAAACAACATACTGCCTTCACTGTCGGTCCTAGGCTTTTACGAATTCAACTCCATATACACTTTGATTTGACCAACAGCCCTGCCACATTTCAGAAACTGAAGCATCGTTGTTTGAGAGACTTACACAATAATTGTTTAGTGTTTCTAGATGAAATAATCATATTTTCCTCAACTGTAGGAAACTAAGTCACTTGCAAAAATAAATTAAAAGGGTTTTGAGTACTTCAAACAGTACAGTTTAAAACGTAATACATCCAAGTGTCATTTTCTTAAAGATCGGGTTAAATGTCTCAGTCATATTGTATCTTCTAGGGGTATTTAGACTGATCCTGATACAAGTGAGGTTGTGAAATCATGGGTAGTGCCGAAGAACATTAAAACTGTTCAATAATTTCTTGGATTTGTAGGTTTTTATCGGCGTTTTATCAAAGATTTTACCCGGCGCCTCCGTGGTCTAACGGTAGCGTGTTTGATCAGAAATCACTACCACTCGTGTTCGAACCTCGGCGTGGACATATCTGAAGGTGTTTCATCTTTGACTTCGGTTCATTCCCTCGCTCGCTCGGCCCATTTAGTCTACCATGTGCACAAAAGTCGTCATAAAACACCAATCACCATCAAAGATTTTGCTAAAGTAGCTCGCCCATTGACTATGTTATTGAAAAATATCGATAACTAAAAACGTACCACACCTAAAACGGGAAAAAAGGGATAGCAAGATTCACTGAAGTTGGCTATGATCCAGTCACATTTTATCATATGCTGATTATTCGTTATCATTTGAAGTGCATGTTGATGCCTCTTGGTGCTGTACTTTATCAGAAACGTGATGAAAAGTTGGATGCGATGGCCTATGCAAGTCGTTGTCTTAAACCACCAGAAGTAAATTATTCAGCATACAAACGAGAGTTGCTTGCTCTCAAATGGGGTATCACAGACAATTTCCACGATGATTTGTATGGTTCACGTTATAAAGTATGGACCGATTGTAATCCGCTAACCTACGGGTTGACATCTGCCAAGGTGAATGTAACATGTCATCGATGGTTAGCTAAGTTAGCTTGGTTTGATTTTGAAATAAAGTACAAAAGTATGAAAACAAATACAGATGTTGTTAGTCTACAAAAGTTACAAATGCCATCTGTTCTTCAAGTGATTTGGAATATAGTTTTTCTTCTTGTATGTCTGTGTCGTCAGGTGTGGTAAAACAGTTTGAATCCTGTCGGAATTTTGTAGATGAACTTGACATAACAAACTTACAACTAGACGATCAAGATATTACTAAGATCATTGAATGGGGAAAAACGTGGTTATATTCCTTCAAAGAGTGAACTGAAAATCATGTCCGATAGTATCGTTCATTTAGCTAGAGATCTTGATAAGTTGTCTTTAGTAAGGGATGTGTTAGTTAAGTCTGTACATAAGTAATTCGAATAAGTAATTCGTACACTTGTCGTTCCAAAATCGTTTGTGAACACCGTGTTACGTGAACTACATGATAACATTGGTCATCCTGGCAGAGACAGAGCATTGTCTCTGATTCAAAGTAAATTTGATTTGTCAGGATACACAAGATACATTACGGATAGCCTTTTCCTGTAAACTTTCCAATTTGTGTAACCTAAACTGAAACGCAGAGCTTCAGATCATTGCTCCATACGACAAATAAGAGTGAACAAAGCTAAAATACAAGAATTTCAGGCTTTCAACGAACAGATATTTTTCCGCAGAATTGATTGCATATATACCTTTGGCAACTTTCTTTCTAATATGATCAATGTGATAGCTCTATTCTAGTAGCTCGTTGATATATATATATACTGAGAAATTTAGCATGATCTATACGTGAAATGATTTTGTCACTTATACGCATTGAGGTGATAACATTACCCATTGACGTGTTTTAGGCACAATCAATACAATCTTCAACCATCTCATTAGCATGCGAGTATGTTTTGACCATAGATTGTGTAATATTCGTAAATACGCTTTTGTTCCGAAATTATATGTGTTTAGCTGAGGCTCGTTGACATTATTATAATCGGGTCATACAATCAGCTTGTGTACAGTGACGGGCCTTCAAGAACATTAAATCTGTGTCTGACTTCAAAATGTTGGGAGTCCGCAGATGACTTATAGTCACCATTACCGTGACTGGGTTTTTTAATATGTGGTTGATCGTGTTCATATTTGTAATTTATGTGAACATATTTATATTAGTTCTAAAAATTAGAAATGAAAGTGAACCGATTCTTTTCATAGTTTGCTAGCCAGCATATGATCCTGATTTTGTGTTATAAAACAAACTAATACAAATTTAAAAAAAATTGAAGAACCATAACAAACTATCCAGTTCCGAAATATTTAAAATAATAATTTAAAGAAATATTTAAATAATAAATTAACTATTTTTATATCTAATAGTTTACTTATCTGGTAGGTTATAGATAATGTCAGTACGTAAGAGAGCATAATTAAAGCTTGTGTTTCAATTAGTTTGGTATGTGACAGTTTAATATCGAAAAACAATCTTGTGTACAACCATATATTCCTACTTAATACGAGCTAATCTTTTATTATCATTCGGAATTTATTAATAACACCAAAACAGTGTTTCCTTAATTTCTTTCAGCTATCTACCACTATGATATTTCGAAACCTAGAAGCAAGCTGCATAAAAACAAGCGTCCTTGTGCTGGTGGGAGTTTTCATTGGCTATTCTCTGCACTTTTTGACATATTGGGAAAATCCCCATTTGGCCGCCGCTTCTTTACCGGTAGATGCATGCGCAAAGAATATTCTGACGCCCAGAACAGTGCCGGATTACAATAAGTACACCATCCCCAACGTCGTCCATTATATATGGTTTTCCAACACATCGAAGAGACGCGAGTTCAACTTCGTTAATTACCTTAGCGTTCTCAGTGTTTATAAAATCCAACAGCCCAAAGAAATAATCTTCCACTGCGACCTC
This sequence comes from Paralvinella palmiformis, assembly GCA_025642065.1. Taxonomy (NCBI): domain Eukaryota; kingdom Metazoa; phylum Annelida; class Polychaeta; order Terebellida; family Alvinellidae; genus Paralvinella; species Paralvinella palmiformis. The sequence goes on along the minus strand of JAODUP010000705.1, from coordinate 92,127 downwards.
ATTCCAACAGACAGGTGGTGGCATAAGGTTTGGGACGATTTTCCAATAACCATACAACGTGTCAACACCAGAACCGAAATATTTGGTGTCCCGATAAAGTACATTGAGCACGCCTCGGACATCGTTCGATTGGAGATCCTGATAGAACATGGCGGAATTTATCTGGATTGTGACGTCATAGTGGTGCGCCCATTGGACCCATTGCGTCACTATCCGGCTGTGATTGGTCACGAAGGTCCGCCGAAGTTCAATGCTGGTACGATTCTGGCGGCGCCGAATAGTTCCTTCTTGAGACTTTGGTATGATGCGTACAAGACAGACTTCCATCCTAACAAGTGGGCGTATAACAGCGGTGAGAAATCCTATCAGATCTATCTGGAACATCCACGTTTGCTGCACGTAGAAAACGAATCGCTCAGTACCCCGAGAGGCCTATCTTTGCCGGATATGATGAAACATATAGTGGACTGGAGTTTTTTCTATACACTTCACGTCATAGAATACGAAAAGGACTTCACGCCAGGAAATATCAAACGTAAACAGTCGACGGTTTGTGAGATACTGCGCTATGTATGTTATAACAGCAAGGAGGCCGTCTGGGACTAGATGATAGCTATATGCCACTTAAGTTAAACACAAACAACAAAGACAACAGGTTATGTAACAGCGGACTCCAATCGGACTGACAGTACTGAATATTATGATTGAGGAATCTAAGTAACTGGTATTTGTATTGTTCTTATTTTAAATATCAATTATAATTTTAAGATTATATTTGACGTAATAATGTCGGTTTTGACGGAAACATATATGCTATTAGCTATGCCAACAGAAACAAAAGCTAAGCAAGTTTTGCAGTAATAAAATACTGTTGAAATGTTTTATTAGCTTGGTTTCGAGAGAAGGTAACGCATAGCAAACACAACCATAGTCTTTAAGTTCATCCCCCGTCCGTGGATTATAAAACACCTTATTCAGAGTGCTTGTTATACGTAATTTTCCAACCTGACAAAATGTTAATTTATTTTATTGTATATTTTAAGTAAAAACCTCTAGGCTGAAAACCTAACTCGAGTATGGTTTTTAGTGATGATTTATATGATTTATTATCCAGAATAGGAGTTGTTTTACAATCTTCATATAATATACATTAATTTACACCTTAATAATAATAAATCAAGTATAGGCCTACTAAAGCGCCTCCGTGGTCTAGCGGTAGCGTGTTAGACCACGGATCACTGCCACCCGTGTCCGAATCTCGGCTGGGGCATATCTGAAGGTTGTTTCATCTTTGACTTCGCTTAATTACCTTTGGAGGTCGCTCGGCTCATTTAACCTACCATGTGCACAAAAGTGGCTGTAAAACACCAATCATCATCATAATAAAGCGCCTTAATTTACCAACAGGGGTTGTTTCAAAGCGATGTGCAGTGACTTTAAATAATAACATATTTAAAGAGGTTATATATTAGAATTACAAGTCGAACAAATATGAACTTATATACATTTAGTTTGTCGGTTCAATTAATCTTTAAAAAGTCAACAAGAAGTACACGATAAGAGTTTTACGCTGTATTGAAACTGAACGTTCTCTTTCATTTTGAGAGGAACGATCGATTATCTAGATATTGTTTATTGTGAGCAGTCGAGGCTCTTTATATCCAAAAGCGAGTAAGCGATAATACAGTTATTGTATAGCGAGTAATTTATGATGTATACTAATGCATTTACCATTTTGACACAAAAGTTATGTTTAATATGATTGCCGTCATAGAACATATAGAACTTGCCAAAACGTGAATTAGAATAATTCTAGAACAACATTCAATTATGGCCAACGTACGATACAAAAATTGTAATGGCAGAGATGTAGAACAGTAGGCGAATGTAATTTTGTTTTTATAGGCCAAAGGTTCCGACAAAATGAACATACTCGTCGGTAAGAAAATGCAACTTTCTGCGACAAAATGTTTATGGCTATAAATAAGTTTGGTTAAAAGATTATTATAGTTCAACCAATTCAGAGAGTTTAAATTAAGTTTCCTGGATCAGTGATTAAATCTGAAATGGAATAGGATCCCAAATTTTAGGAAATAAATGTTTCTCTAAAAGAAATTCTACACCAGCGCTACTCAAAATGGTGGTCCATGGACCGGTGATGGTCCATAAGCCATCGCTTGCCGGACCCTGAAGAATTGACGGTACAAAGTAAACATGTTGATTATAACAGATCCGCAACATTATCACGGTATTATCGCTCAGCGGACCCCCCTATAAATCCCACAATGCAATGTTTCGTTTTTTGTACGTTCATTGATAATTTGTTCACATAGAACCACTGGGCCAGAACATTTAGATCATTTTTAATGTCAGTACATAAGTTAATTTCATTTTGATTGGTGTGATATATTGTCATATCATCGGAAAATAATATGAACAGTGAGTAAAACAACGAGTTTGGTAAATCGTTTGTATAGATGATGAACAAGAGTGGTCCCAATACGGAACCTTGTGGAACACCACAGGTACCGTCATGACATCTGGATTGAGCGCCACAGTATGACACAAACTGTGATCTATTGCACAGGTAATTTCTGAACCAGTCCAGGGCAATACCTTGTACACCATAATGGTCAAGTTTATTCAAAAGAATTTGATGATCTATAGTGTCGAAAGCCTTGAAAAGGTCCAGGAACACTACCACAGTAGAATGTTTATTTTCAATAGAGATCATTACGTGAGACGTAAATGTTGCTACTGCATCAATGGTGCTGTGCATTGGTCGGAATCCATACTGGTTTTTATACAGTGTATCTTGTTTGCATAAAAAACTGTAGAGCCTTTTATGAACTATTTTTTCTAGTATTTTTTATAATGATGGTAATAAGGAAATTGGCCTGTAATTTCCCAAATCGGTTTTGTCTTTAGATTTGTGTATTGGTATCACCTTCGCAATCTTCATGCTCCTGGATACGTCACCTGTTTGTAATGATTTGTTTATTATTGTATATATAGGAATACATATGTCTTGATACAGAGTTTTGAGGAGTTTCGAACTTATGCCATCATGACCAGAGCTATTCTTGGGTTTAAGGGACATTATGATGTGGGTTATTTCAATGGGATCTGTTGGTGACATAAAGAATGATTGGTTACTAATAGGATGTTTCATGTAATGATCATACAATTTTTCAAGAGTAGGAATGCGTTCGTCAAATGTTGGTCCAACTTCGGAGAACTATTTACAGAACATATTCGAAATAGTTTTAGGATCCTCTATGACGTCATTTCCACTTCTAAACACTTCCGAGATATTATCGTTTTGTTTCCCAATTATTTCCTTCAGTATCTTCCATGTTCTTTTCGAGTCATTTTTAAACTTAGTGGCATAGTAATTTTGTTTATGAAGCTTTTTTAATTTGTTATATAAATTTTGATAATTAATGAAATTAATATATGCTTTGCTATCTTTGTGTTTACTTTTTCTAAACATTTTCTCTCTACTCATTGATGATTTTAGTGGGGCCGGGGTTCTCTAATAATATTTCTATATGGGATTCTCAGAGTTTTATTTGGAGCAAACCAATCCAAGGCATAATTCATAGTGTTTGTGAATGAATCATTTGCATCATCAACGTTCTCAACATCAAGAGAGGCCCAGTTATGATTATCTAAGTAGTTTGCCATATTCTGTATTTTAGTTTCATCTATTGGTCTATAGGTTATTAATTTAGGAATTCGTTTGGTTCGAGTAGGTTTACCCAGGAGCACAAAAACAGGCAGGTCGTCTGATATATCTACAGTCAAAATACCAGATGATATATTTTCATTTGGGTTAAATTTCGTGTATATATTATCAATAAGAGTCGATGTAGAATGACAAATTCTGATGGTTTTGGTAATGGTGGGTATGAACAGATTCAACAGATCTCTAGTGCTTCTGTGATGCTCAATTTCCAGGTAATTGAAGTTTTGATCGGTTCCTATCACAACATCCCTGTTGAAAGTTGACAATTTGCACAGAATGGTTTCATATCTATAGATCAAGAGGTATTCATTAGTATTGGGATCTCTATACACCTCTCCTATAACAAGTTTGTGCATGCTATAAGTAATTTCAGCAAATATCATCTCAAATTCGAGGATGTGATTTACCGTGAGATCAGTACATATAAAAATGTGAAAATTATCGCAAATGTACATAGCAACACCTCCCCCCTCTGCCACTATTCCTATTGATACAAATAAATTGATATCCTGGAAGTTGGTACATGTGACAATTCAATTCTGTCAAAAATGTTTCGCACAACATGATCAAATGTATTGGCATACCAATATCTCTCATGTTTGATACGAGAGATCTGAGTTGATCATGTTTACTAGGCAAACTGTATATTTACATGAATCGCTATATATAATATTGATAGCCTCGATGAGACACAACAAATCTAGCCATTCTCACCAATATCATAATATTCACAATTTCGATGGAGTTTCATGAGAGAATTGTTATAATTAGCATTGTCATCATCATCATCTTTGAAATAACTCATCAGGTACTCATCAAATTCGAAATTCACAGATAAATGTAATTGTCATAATGGACAGTTGGCAGTCTCTTAAGATGATTGTGAAACAGGTTGTGGGCTGGAGTAGATTCATATATACAGATGTATAGATATCAACATTTAAATTCAATGTGTTGTATGAATATGTATAGATTATATCAAAACATGAAAACAAATGTGATTTAATTATGATTAACCAAATAATATCCATCGATTAAATATTCAGTTGACCAAACTCGTGATAATCATTGCCATGGCCATATCTTCGGCATCAAAGGACTTGTGATCCATGATATAATTCATTATAAATTGTATTTTAACATTAATATGAAATGATTTCAGAATTTTACATAGAAAATCAAGGATTATTGATTGACAGCCAGCAGTGGATAATATATAGGTATTTTGATGATTTCACTTGGCTATGCTTTCTCAATTATATTTGGCATGTTACCTACCACTTTTCTCCCGTGTAAATTTGAAAATTATAGGCTTGGGCATTTTTTTTTTGACTGTTGTGGGATTGAGGGGGCCATACATAATTGTTTGTCTTCAATCTGTTTGATAGAAACTATCAAATTTGCTGATAAGCTCTTGTACCATGTCTACTGCCAGGTGGCAGCACAGCATATTTATTACACCCCAAACAACCCACTGTCCTATTCTAAGGCTATGCCAAAGAAGCGACAGCCTGGGGATACTCCCCGTACAACAACTGTCCCATCTTCCCCTATATGATCTTTGATACTACTACACAGTTGCTGACTGTTATTACCAACTCTGTGGTGTGATCTACATTGAATAAGGTGGGTTTTTTAATAATTGGGATACTCACTTGAATAAATTACTGTTGACCGGTGCTGCCACCTGTTAATTCATCTGAGCAACTTTTAATCGAATGCAATTTTGTTGTGTGACATGGAATTAATAAAGTCAATACAATATAATTAAACATCTTTTTATTGTGTGCATGCAAGGTGAAATTCATGGTTTGAATCATGATTCAGATATGAATCATGATTCATATCACATATTTCTCGAAATTCCTGAACATTTGAGAATTTTTAATGTATAAAAGAACATTAAACATGCTAACTGCAGCATTAATCCAATGCCACCTTGACTATGCCAGCTCATCATGGTATTCTGGACTGACCAAGAATTACAAAGCTAGGATACAATGTACCCAAAACTAAATTATTCGATATCTTTTGACGGCAACCCCATGGACTCATATTGGAGCAAATGAGTTTAGATTGGTAAATATGTTGCCGGTGGAATTCCGTGCTAAACAACTCAAACCTAATCAAGTGCACAATATTCTAAATGGCACAGCCCCCGTTTACTTAAATACTTCTTTCAAATTAACAACATCCCAACATAATATTAATACAAGATCCAGTACAATGTCTCTTCAGATACCGTAGATCCCAGCCATTAAGCCGAGACTTTGTGTCAACATTTTGACCCTTATTTTGGGGGGTCAGCTTAATGGCCAGTGCCATTTCAGTGTCAAGAAATCCAGTCATCGGGAGAAAAGATTTCAGTGCATTAGACTAGATTCTCACTCTAATCTAGATCCAAATGGACATCAATCGTCATTTTCAGATTTTGATTTAAACTCATGCAGTCATGGAGTGAAATTAGAAGTAAAACAAGTTGATGATAATTATACATGGCTTTATAATGAAAATCAGTATTTAAATGCAGAATTATTAGATTTTTTAAATCATGGATAACTCATACCTAAGACATTCCGTACCCAAGAGCGTCATATCTCATTCGTTTGGCGGCATAGACATTACTCATAAGGGTGTCCCCCACATACATATTTTGTCTGAACATATTTATAGATCTACTAATAACGGGATAATTACTGATTAATTAATTGATTTTCAATAGAGAGTTAGTGACTAACTGACCTCATATACCGGTAATTTACATTGTCTCGGTTATTGCCGCATTAGTGACCAAAACGTACCATCGAAGCCTCAGAGTCGGACACAGTAGTAAGTGACAATATGTCTAATTATTTCTAAGTCACTGACTTCATATGCGGTTCATTGAATGTTTAATCATGCCGTTTATTTAAGTTTGAGGTTCTACGTATGCGCTAACAGTTGTATAAATGATCGTTATAGTTTGCCTTGATCTATTGACAGTATACAGAACACATTGGCACGAATTATGAAAAGAAAACTATTTCTTGCGTTCAAAATGCCACCTAGAAATACTGCACGGAAGAGTTCAGGTTTTTAGGTCGGCTTAATGGACGGTACTACCATAAATCGTGATATTTTAGGCCTGAAAAAGGACTTCGGCTTAATCTTTTGGAATAAATACTTTTAATTATACAAGACAAAATTATGTGCATTTCGAACCATCTCATGGTCATACCTAAGAAATAAATTTCCGTGTCCTCTCAGACAGAAATTATTCATACAATAAGTGTTTTATAATACATTTCATTTACAAGACTGGGAGGGCCGGATAGACCATACATAGTGCATACATTTATAATATTTCAGCCAAGCAAAATGTACATTTTACTTGTAATTTAATTAACATAAAACACATTTGGATATAAATTAATCAACCCCCCCCCTCCCCAATAAACTACCCACCCTGGGTAAATCATGTTTTAGACAACATTCAAGATGTAGTTTTGTAATGATGTTTACTTGGTTCTTAAATGTTTTTGAAGAATTAGCTTCCTTCAGTTGATTTGGAAGATTCCTCCATAATTTTGGCGCTTGACAAATAAAACAATTAGACATGAAGCACGATCTACGTGAAACAATATGAGGATCTCTATTATGTCTGGTGTTTTGGTGATGAAACTCATCATTTCGTGAAAAGCATTGCCTCAAAGACAATGGCAAAATATCCATATTATATTCATACATAAATATAGTCATTTGCAAATTGAATAGATCTTTCAATTTTAATATACTCAACAAAATAAATAACTGTAGTGTTTGTTCATTATATTTGGCCTTAGCCACACTTCTAATAGCACGCTTTTGATTTTGTTGATATGGCGTTTATAAATGAAATTAAGTGTTCAACAAGCAAGTTTCTCTTCAAAAAAAGGTGTAAAACAGTTTTTATTTGACAATCTTAATGGACAGGAAACAAGTTCTTACATTCTTTTCTAACCTGGTCATATTTTTCAAGTTATATATATATATATATATCTTGGTTTGTAACATCCATTAATCTAAATTAGTAATTAATACAGGTAACAGGGGGTTACTCTTTTGAAGTTTGCTTAGTCCACCACCTGCCATATAGACTACAATAATATATCTGTGATTTTTCTCAGGACGACAATGGAAATAAGTGTTTTTCACTTTCTTGTGCTATCCTGGTGCTTTTAATTTTAGTGTATGTATTTTAGTGCGAGTATACATATATGTATTTATATTAGTGTACAAAATAAATCAAATCAAAACGGCGGCCAGGTGCGATGGAAACCGTGTCGCCTCCATGCGACCACATACTGACATAGGACATTACAATTTACGCGGGAGCCGGGTGCGCTGGTGACCATTGCGGTTGCCGAGTTGCGGGTCCGGACCTATAGTATAGCCACTTCGTACATTTAATAGGTGTATTGTTGTGTTGCATACGCATAACACTATAGCTGTTACTCAGACTTACCATAATTGAAAATGACTGAGAGTGAAACACGACAAAGATTGTAACAAGTAAACTAGATCTATATTCTAGACAATAAAACTACAAATACGACGCCCAGCGAATGAATATAGAAACACGATTATTATCTATTCACATATTAGCTGTGGGTGTAGCGGACACAATATGTTACGATAGGACTCATAAATTAATAGATAGGGAATAATAGGTATATTAATAGATAGGGAATACTGTATAAATTAATACATAATAATGTGTGATTTATATAGAAACACACCCAACTGTGTTGTTCTGGGATGCTTTACGGGAAAACGAACAGCTAAAATCACTGAGTGAACTGTTAAAAGGTGTAGACATTACATAATTTAAGGCGAGTCTTAAGCTGTCTCCTTGTTGGATAATATGGCTGCTACAAGTTGCAGATATACGGTGATCCCAGATAATTTAGGACTTTATAACTATAAGTAAGGATAGTAATCTTAAATCTATTCTGAATCTTAAGAGGAAGCCAATGCTGCATGCAAGGCTTAAGTACACGGGTGATATATTTATATCGGTCTGTCTTTGACAGGGCGCCTCCGTGGTCAGTTGGTAGCGCGTTGGACCACAGATCACTACCACCTGAGGTAGAATCTGGGCGTGGGCATATCTGAAGGGTGTTTCATCTTTGACTTCACTTCATTACCTTTGGAGGTCGCTCGGCCCAATTAGCCTACAATGTGCACAAACGTGCCTATAAAATATCAATCATCATCAACTTTGACACAAGTCACGTAGTAGCGGAGGGTGCGCTTCTCAATTAACCAAAGGGGTTGTACATATTATAGAATTCCAGGACCGCCGCCCATGCGTAAAAGTGATATTTCGGACAGCAGGAATTCTACTATTTCATTCGCGCGTTCCTTCACACACAGAAGACGGAAGACTCGATGTGTTTTTTGCTACGTCTAGCAGAGTTTATTACAACTATACAATATATGTCTATCAAGTAACACGCGTCAGTATCGAACTGCGAAAGGCACTGCTTCATTGAGTAACTGTTTCATTGAGTCACTGCTTCCTTTATTGATTTCTGAGTCAATCGCTACTGGCTTATATAACAATTCCCGAACCAGATACCCAGCGTGAAAACAGACCTGGTCACGTACAATGAGCACTTCATCTAGGGACTAGCATTTTCTTTCTGTGTGACCAGGCATACTTTGTAAGATATATAAATGCCATAATAATAATAATACTAATAATAATAAACAAAGCAACATTAGACCATGTGATAGTGTACATATGTGTGCCGTGTGGTTGAAATGAATTGCCAGTTATAGTACTACATGTAACATGAGGTTGAAATGAATTGCCAGTTATAGTACTACATGTTACATGAGGTTGAAATGAATTGCCAGTTATAGTACTACATGTTACATGAGGTTGAAATGAATTGCCAGTTATAGTACTACATGTAACATGAGGTTGAAATGAATTGCCAGTTATAGTACTACATGTTACATGAGGTTGAAATGAATTGCCAGTTATAGTACTACATGTTACATGAGGTTGAAATGAATTGCCAGTTATAGTACTACATGTAACATGAGGTTGAAATGAATTGCCAGTTATAGTACTACATGTTACATGAGGACCTACCCTCTTGCTAATTAACACTTTAATTGTGCACACATGATATTGAAAAAACCAAACTGTGAAACTGTGAAACTGTAAATTAAGAAGGCCTTTCACAACTCGGTCACTTCACAGTCTACAATTTGCGATCACTTCACAGCCGATCAGAAAATAATTGAACGTGGTTTAGGTAATTTCACAGCCTATTATCTTTTGTGTGTGGAAGGCGTATTTTTCACAAGTTTTTAAAATGAAAACAATTATACACACACACACGAGGTATGTGCATAAACATATTTTTCATCATGTCAATTTATCATAAATTATTACACACAACAATCACGGGTCATGCTATATGGTCCGTTCAATTTTATTTATTTGGATATATACATATACAGCTATTATAACGCAACCAGAACACAATTCATTACAAACTTTCCATCATATGTTCATCATATGTCCGTTTATCATATATTAACTAAACCAATTCAAAAGTTCATTTAGCGTCTACACCTCAACAGTATAAACCAATATATGCCTGCCCAGCTGAGAACAAACACTATATATGAAATATTAACAATGTTTGGGTTTGGGTTAAAATGTTAGAGATAGAGAAATTAGTACTTTCATAATTAATAACCCATCTTTTACTTCTGTCAATAGCAAAAATAACAAAAAGGAATATTTTTACCTCTACTTAAGGTATTTAATAATTAATTTCGTAACACTTAAATTATAATCCGTGGTTTATATAGATCTATATAAGTACCACTTGCTTACATTTAAAAATAAATATGGATGCAGGTGATCGTGTAAAATACTCAACTACTTGCTGCAATTATGGAAACATGATCTGATTATAGTCATGTAATTTTACAAGTCCAATTATATTATTAACAATAACAAAATAAAATTACCCTCGCCCATAACATCTTCATTTGATCTAGTACATGTAACTGTAAGCATATATGTCTATCTTACGTAGTCATTTTGTTGATATATTGCTCAATAAAATTTACTAAGATTTTGTCTGAAACAAATATAGATCTAGATAGATCTTGGGGCGTGTCAAGTGGGGGCGTGTCTACTTCCAATTGTTATGCTTATTAAAAAATATCCTTTAATTGTCCCAACTTCCGGCCGCATAACATGTGGGCGTGAAAGTAATACAAAAGGAATATCTTTTTATCGGTAAGTATAAGGCACACATTTAAAATAGTTGTTAAACCCAACTTCTGGTCATGGAAATAGGAACGCAGACAGCAAAAATCAGGTTTATAAACATGGTTAATTATTATTGTGTCGATGGTTGCATAAGCCGTGGGCGTGGAAGTAATACAAACGGGATGTCTTTTCATCGGTAAGTATAAAGAACACCTTTAAAATAGCTGTTAAAACGGGGTTTTTTTTGGCGGGAAATTAAGTTTAACTGTGATTATATTTAGCCTGTACGACAACCCCCGGCTTATCTCAAAATTATAATGCACACAATAAATGTCCGTATTCACTACTCACTACATGCTTGCTAACAGTCCCTAACCCTATTTAAAGTCATGGCCGGTTGTCAAATTGATTAATATTAGGAAGAATTAGTGATCGCCCAGTCGTGCTGCTTTAAGGTTTCTGGCCAACGAATTGTGGGGGTCAACATAATTATATCGTGTACAAGCCACATGCATTCAATTGATTTGGCACTGCTGACATCAGGCCCTGATTGATTTGTTTTTCGGGTGAGAATCCGCAGGCTGTCGCTTATTCAGCACAGCCTTTGCGTTGGGAGTGGTTGAGAAAGCGCCTCCCCACCACTCCAAGGGGAACAGTACAGAAAGATGGAGCCGAAATACCCTGAGGGTGGTCACTGCCAGAGTGTTTTACGTCCTCGGGGGGTTTTTAACGTCCCCCTTTATTTTAAATAATTCAGTGGAGACGGCAGCGCCATTTAACGATATTGGACTAGGTGACTGACTATACAGGGTCTGCCGGACAACAACGCTGGCGGTGCTGAGGGGACAATTCCCGATATATATCTGGATTTTTGTGAAGTGGTGGTTCTGGAGTGTTTTAAGGAATGTATAGTTTTTGTACAGTTTTTAGTACAGGAATATAAAGTAGATTCGAGACCACATGAGTTCGGAGTTTTTCACCTAACCTAACCCTCTAATCCGAGCAGTTGACCAATATCCCGATTTGTGGGGTAGCAGGATTATTCCTATGATCTCTCTCTTCAGGTCAATTTCAGGTCAATGATCCCTTATATATAGTAAGTATTGCGTGTGGAGCAATTGTAACCTATAGACTGTTTTAACTTAAGCGGGCCAAGTAATTGCATATATTTGCTAATACACTTTATACAGCCATTAATAATCACACACATGTGTGTTAATGAACTAACCTAATCCTACGTCAGCTGTTTAAAAAAAACCAATATCAAGTATTTTCACTTAAGTGGTTTGGGCTTAACATTTTCTTATCAATACATAGGCTACTTGCTCATTTAAAATTAGCCAAGCGTTACCCCTGGATGGAGACCCAACTCAACAAGTGGTGACGTAAGCAGTTCGTGTTGAAACACGCAGGTTAGTCCGTTATGACCAAGTCTGGATATGTCTGTAGTCATAGTAAGTCGACCACGGATGAGTTTCATCGTTACAGAGTGTGCATTGTGATATTTTCTTGTATTCGTGATAAGTAGGAATAGTAAAGATTTGCTAAAACTAATTTTTAGCTTGAGGTTGGTGGTTAATTATCATTATGAGCGTTTACGGTTTACCTGTATCAACACGGCAACAGACCACATGACATGGACACATGATGATGATGATGTCTTCTCGACCCCTCTAAACTAGACACGTAAATATGTCAATAATATAGAATCTTCTTGTCGCTTCAATCATTTTCATTTGTTAAATTATTTGCGGGCAGCAGGATTCCCACGCGTTCTGGAAATCCTAGAAAATAACGAATTCGTTTACATTTTTTACGTCCCGGAAATGCATGTCCTTGAAATTGAATTTGACCAAAAAAAAAGGAAATCCGAAATGTCCTGGAAATAATATTGCCTGTGAAAAAATCCACTTAGAACTAAAAGCCCATGAATAAATATTATGTCTGTAGAAGAAAGCTTTAATTGTAGAAGAAAAAGAGTACCAGTACATAGTAACATAGTCTTGATATCCCATGTTAGTTAAAATTTAAATAAAAGCGGGCGAATCAGACGAATCTAGGACGTTTTGGGCAACGCCAACGGACGTTTTGGCCAACTATTTTTTCACGGTAAGATGTTTTGGCCAATGTATCAAATAAGGCTTTAACTGGATGTCTGACTGTTTTATTGACAGTTATTGATATTTCTTAACCAGGAATGGACAGATATGAGGAGATTAAGGTAGCTTAATTCAGATAAACAATGAAAGGTGAATGAACTGCAATTTATCAACCACAAGATGCATGCTATAATCATGTGTGACCAACCATGAAAAAATAACAACGGTTGATTATTGGAACAACAGATTCCATACCCTCATTGGCCAGGATCATCACTCCATATGGAAATTGATAGAAACCCTACAAGCAGTGTGCTCATGTCACTGGAGTTCTCATTCAAGATCATTGTGCTATTAGACCGAAGAAAAAACAAGAAAGATATACACAGAATTCCCCAAAAGACTTCATAACTTCTATGAAAATTTATTTTTAGGAATAATATCCATCCCTGAATTTGTTGTTAGTTTACCCATAATCTTTGAGTTGGTCAATGTAACATTTCAATTTGATCTCTGAAGGTTTCGTGTTTTAAATGTCCATTTGTAATTAAGAAATGTCCATAACTGAAAATGTTTTTAAGTATTCATTCTTAGCTAAGAAATATCAATAACTGTAAATAAGCCAGTTAATTTTTTATTTCATGCATTGGCCAAAACGTCCTATCTTGAAAAAAATAGTTGGCCAAAATGTCCTTTGGCCAAAACGTCTGCCAACCGAATCAGACGGTAGAACTAGTAAAAGGGGTGAGGCGGAGTGTGTATAATAAAAATGTCAATAATCGATCATACAATGAATAAATATGATATATATTTTTCACTCTTGATTTAGTACCTTTAAAACCTATATACTTTGTCCTGGAAAATGGTAATTTTGTCCTGGAAATGTCCTGTAAAATAATATTTCCTTGGCTGTGGGAACCATAGGTCAGGTTTGCTCAGTTTAAAGTAACTAATTTTTAAACGCTTTAATTTATTAACCTTTACTGAACTGTCTATGGTCAGATGGGATGAATTCCAGCACTGAGCTGAATATGCATAGATGATGTGAGCACCACACTTATACCATGACCATTAGGCCTATATTTCTGGAGTTTGTTAGTAATATTACTACTAACTTAAGGCATTCAACCTTAAACAACATCCACAAAAAAGACTGCAATAAGAATGTAAAATGAAATTACATGTCCTACCCATGATTCCATTTATTCAACAGGTTCAATCACATACATGTGCAAAATAGTACCAAATATATAGCTGCTTGCAAGTGTCTGTTTGGGTCCAGACCAATTAAGCAGCAGCCTATTTTTAATTAAAACTCACCATCTCAGAAATCAGTCGCCGCCTGTTTTTGTGTGTGTGTACGTGGAATTCGTCAGAATCCCAAACTATTTCATTCATGGAGGGGGAAATGAATAAAGTGTAGAATTTAGGCAAACTGGTTAGTTGTTTCTAAATTTGCAATAATTCTGTTGGAAGGTTTTTGGTAATTATATTAAAGGGAGTTGCCTATAATAGTAATTATGCCCTGGCAAATATTCATATTTGCCAATTATCTTCTGTAATTAAAACACAAAACACTTCTAATTATCAGACATTCTTGTAGTTATGAAAGTAATGACAGCAGTCTCCACATTTATAGAGAATTTGTATCCGACCAAAAGTGGATTGGTTGTTTCATAGGTGGAGGAATTGAATTGAATTTTGGTAATGAATTAGATTGAGGGGAATTTCTTTTTAGTAATTACGTTACATCTGATCATTACAAGTTTATACCATAAAATAAGCTGCTTCTTCCACTTTCTGAAAGAAGTGTGTTTCTTTAAAGATGTCAAAATTAAAATACATCTTTGTATTTTGGAGAGGAAGTAGAATTGAAACATAACAATAATTCTTAAATATTTGGCCAATATTCACCTTTTAATGCTGATCATAACATTTGCCAAACTGTTTCTTCAAACAATCATTCCTATTTCAGAAATTGTTCATGCATGAAGTCCTATAATTATTTTCTGTAGAATGTTTGACAGTGTTTAAGATAGTAAACCCTTATTTAACAATGATCAATATTTAAGGTGAACATTGAAATCTGTTGATCAATAGTAAGTACAGATAAGAAACTGTCTTTTTAAATAATGGTTTTATGGGTCATCCGTAGCTCATCATGGAGAGTATTGTTTTTAACTTTTGTACAAGCACATAATTCTCAGTTATTGATTTTCCCCAATCAGCTGTTGACTTCAATCCGGGGCAGCCAGTGTGTGCGTACAAAAGATTAGTTTTATAGTAGTGGGCCTTGGAATTTCCCGCCGAGGACTTAGATTCTACTGATAACTTAATAAATATTTTTAATCATTGATCGATTTGTCATTATATATTTGGCAAACTCCATGGTAGTGGTATATTTTAAGATATATCTTGAAACTATTAATATTGTGCTTAATAACTATAGTTTACATTATACAAGAGACACCATGCTTTCTCAAATAGCTTGAATTGTTTATCCAATTCTTATAGTTATAAAGCTATGTATATTTCAAATAATGGTTCTCACAAAGTTTATGCTTTAACAGGATATAACATTATTGTGAAAAGCTATAAATTTGGCAACACAATCATATTAGGTAAATTTGTACTCATTTTCTCAAATAATCTGACATACTTCTACATATTTATATGTAAGTTAAGGAAATAATGACATAATTCTATTTCACAGAATATTACCATCAGGACATTTATTTCACATTTTATCTATATATAACCAGTTCCTGTAAGTAATTCACATACAAACTCATTATAAGTTAATACTCTGTTAAGTTACTGTATATACTCATGGTTAAGTTTTTTTTGGGGGGGGAGGCCAAGGGAGTTCTAAGTAGCACCTTGACTTATACACGAGTCATATTTTCTACCAGCTGAAGAATGACGTTTTGGGCCTTCTTTGACACACAACACTTTAGGATTCAACCATTCGCTGCCTACTAATCCATTACTATTCAATAAATAACAATTTATTTTTCACCAGACTGTTATTTGGATTTCCCAAGCATGCCCATCTTTATGTAATAAAGCACATGATACAGCACCAGGACCAGACGATATCCATTATCAAATACTAAAACGTCTACAATCATATATGGGAGATGGGCCAATTCCCATCTAATTGGAGAGACACAATCGTCATACCCATCTCCAAACCAGGAAAAGATCATACAAACCCATCAAATTACTGTCTATTGCCCTTACCAGTTGTATTTGTAAAACCATAGAGTGCATGGTAAATGATAGGTTGGTATGGTTCCTAGAGACTAATGGTATACTAACAGAATACCAAAATGGTTTCAGGAAAAACCTATCATCCATTGATCAAATTATTAGATTGGAATCTGCTGTTTGAGAAACATTTATAAATAGGAACACATGGTGGCAATATTATTTGACTTGGAAAAAGCATACGATACAACTTGGAAGTATGGCATCATGAAAGACCTCCATGTCGCAGGGTTGAGAGGCCGAATGCCACTATTCATATCCAACTTCCTAAAATTCCGACAATTTGCCGTCAAAATAGGAAATCTAATATCTAATTTTTATGATCAAGAAGAAGGAATACCTCAATGCAGCATTTTATTAGTTACACTATTTAGTATAAAAATAAATGGCATAGCAGGCCTGCCACTGATCCCTATTTTCCCTACTTTTTCACCTCCTCCCTATTTTCCCTACTTTTCCCTACTTTTTTTGTATTATCCCTATTTTTTAACTAGTTTTTTCAAGTTTTCCAGATTGGTTGAGTTGGCTGGAGAGTGTTCCCTAGATTGTACCCCAAAAGTACTCCTTGCTACTCATTGACCACAACACATCATGGAGTCAATTTTGGGTGAGTATTTCTCTTCATTTTATTATCAATCATTGCGATTCCCAATGAAGATACAACTGAGGGAATTTCCTCTCTTTCATTCAGCATGAAAATGTGTAGCATATGTAAACTAGATACCTCAGTGTATAAGTGAACCTTTTTCTTGGACATATTGAGGAAATGGTACACTATGCTCGGATATCTTTGTTTGCATGTTCACACAAGTTTAAATTGTTTTTATTTCAGCTCCTGTGTACCAGTGTATCCACTTATATGTAGCCTACTAGTTACCAAATAGGTTTTATGAACATTTATATGAACTAAACTGTTTAAATAGCCATGCCTCATGGAAATACCAAGTTGTCAGAGAAAGACTCTCAAGGAAACCTCTTGGCTACATGGTGTGAACCAGATCTGACAGATCCTTACAAAGCACTGTGTTTGGTGTGCAACAAAAGATTATCCTGCAGTAATTCTGGCAATGCCCAAATTATTGCACATGCAAAGGGAGCTAAACATATTGTTCTTAAAAATAATAAGAAAGGACAGAAAGTATTAGGAGTTGTGCAAAGTTCAAAATCATGTGCCAGCAGTTCGTCTACCTCTAAAGCTACCAATACACTTGTGGCATTCCAAGATGAAAGCCTCACAGAGAAGATTTGCAAAGCTGAGATTTTGTGGACGATTAAAATGTGTGTAGAAGATTGGTCATTTGCTTCCAGTGATGGTATCAGTGATATCTTTAGAACAATGTTTCCTGGTCAAATATCCTCAGGTTTTTCCCTAAGCAGAACAATGGCTACATACCTTATATCTGATGGATTAGGTCCATATTTCAAAAAGAAGTTAGTTGAGGACATTAATGAAAGTGGAATTTATTTCACAATCCAATATGATGAGACCACAACACAACACAACAGGTGAAGAAGCAAATGGATGTAATTGTACGATAATGGTCATACTTCTGAGAGGAGATTGTAGTGCATTTCCTGTCAGCTTGTTGTGTGGAAGGTTGTGTGGAAGATCATTGATGAGTGTTTGAAGGCAGAGGATCTTGATGGCCTCCTTCCTTTTATCCCCTGCAGCCTTCATGTAGCTCATAATGCCTTTCGTTGCAGGCTTAAAGAATATGGAAGTGAAGTGGACCAACTCTGCCTAGACTTGTTTTATTGGTTCAAGCAGTCCTGTAAGCAGGAGGATTTCCTAGAAGTCCTTCAAGAGATGGAACTGGAGGAAAAGTATTTCATTCGACATGTTCAGTCTCAGTGGCTAACTCTTGGTCCTGTCACAGAAAGAGTCATCAAGCATTATGCTGCAGTCTGTGACTACTTCTCGAAACACCTACTGTCAAAGGAGCATGAGAAGAATGATAATTACTGCAGAATATGTGCCTGCTTGAAAGACAAGAACACAATCACCAAGCTTAAATTTGTAGCATCACTGGCCAATATTTTTCCACCTTCCCTACAGTTATTCCAGACCGAGGGCCCTGTTGTTCATATTCTCCATGATGAGTGTTGTTCTCTGGTTAGGAGGGTGTTTGGTAGATATCTAAAGGCAGATATGCTCAACAAAAAGATTAAAGGGGTTGATTATAAGAAGGGGGATAACCAGCTTCCCAATTCTGAGATAAAATGTGGCACTGCTGCTTCAGAAAAGATGCCACCGGAGCTAGAGATCAAGGTGATGAGAGAATGTTATGTCACCATCTCCAGGTATCTGATCAGCCGCTTGCCCATTGATGATGATATCCTGAAAGCATCTAGAGATTTTGCATCCATTGATGCAACACCAACATGGAACAACAAAACGACAGAAGAAACTCATTGCAGCTGTTCCTCATGTTCTAACTGATGTAGAGGTGGATTCCGCATTGGAAGAGTGGATAGTATATTCACATGAAGATATACCTGAGAACTGGTATTTGGAAGAGCAGGCCACAGACAAGACTAACTACTACAGAGTGGACCAGTACTGGAAAAATGTCCTCCAGCTAAGGAACTCTTCAGGACAGCCAAAGTTCATGAAACTTCAAAAGTTCATCCCTTGTCTCCTGACTATATCACATGCGAATGCAGATGTAGAGAGATCCCTGTCTCATAACAAGAATGTGTTGATAAGTGAGCGATCATCTCTTTCTCCAGAAGTATTCTCCAAAAGTGGATTTGTTAATGAACAACTATGAGAATAAGCTGAATAAAATTAAGAAGTCATAAATTAGAAGCTTCAGAGAATTGTTTATTAGAGTTGATGTAGTTGTTGTGTTATGTAAATGAGTGAATCTCTGTTTTGTTCAAGTCATGTCAGCATTACGCATGATTTATTTTTATGCTATTATTTATGTCATACTCATGTCATTTTTCATAATTTGTTCCATTTAATTTTGATGACATTGTGATTGTGATACTGCAACAGTATTATCTAACTGATATTAAGTATTATCAGTTTTAGTATTACAAGTATTGTTTCTGATTGTATTGTAAATATGTTTTTCAATAAATATATTACAGGAGATGGCAGGCACTCTCTTTAGCCAACTGTTCCAATTGAAGAAAGCTAACTGAACATCACCCAATTTAGATCAATGGTGGTAAGGCCATTAAATAGTGAGTACATGAAATTAGTTCAGTCATTTTGCACCATAAGGCACAAAATATATACTGGTAATTGATGTTTTGCATTTTGCCTCTAAAAGTATATTTCCAGTCACAAAATCTAATTATTTTCATCGCTGGAGTCTCGTGACAAATTTGTCCCATAAATCACATTATTTTAGTATGTGGTATAATTAGTACTAATACTAGCACTCACTTCTATAGAAACACACAATACTTCAATGGCTAGTACAAGTGCTGAAAGGCAATGCAAAAGGTGACAAATACTAAAAGGAAACAAAGTAAAACTTTGTGAATATAGAAAAAGGAAACAATATGCCAAAAGAAATATGAGGACATTAACGCATCTAAGATGTTAAAAACTAGGAAGTATGAGCACCAGTGCAAATGTCAATTTAGATCAGCATGGAGGTAGATTGATAATCAATTTATATAATATACTAACTCGGTCGTGTAGGCCATACAAAATTAGAGCCAACCTTTTTATGTGCATAATTTGTAAATGTCTCCTATATCATAGTCAATGTGGAAGTTGTTTTTCTTACGTGGATATGTATCTTAGAATTGGTGATCGGTTTTTGACACGCACAGCAATATTAAGGCAGCGATATGTGAGATGTATCCATATATATGTTCAGGATTCAGTCTAACAAAACAGTTTTCTCAGCTCAGCACAGCAGAGTCCACACGTGCATGATCATATATTGGTGCTGAAGTTTTCAGTCTGAACATTTCTGATTTCAAAACAAGATACACGAGATCAAGGACTCGTAGCAGCAAATTCACACCTGTATGAAACCAACTAGAGAGCTGGTCAAGCTCCGGATAAAAATTATTATAATATAATGATCCAAGACACCCAATGGTGCCTGGAATAGGTACCTCCTGCTAACAATAGGAGAGGTCTATCAAGTCTTTAAGCTGTAAGTGTATCTGGAGGTAGGAAAGTCAAAATTGGTTGAAATGAGGGTGTGACACACTTGTCTGAGAGCAGACACACCAGCAAACGTATGCTTATATTCATACAATGAGAGTGATTCTGATTGATGTAACTGCTCAGCCAAATGCACCAAGTGATTTTGTCAAAAAGATCATAAATTTGTAGTGATGAGAATGAGCCATGTATGTTCCAGACATGTGAGGAGTGTGTAAACCTTACATGTCTAGAACATGCATGGCTCATTCTCATCGCTACAAATTTATGATCTTTTTGACAAAATCACTTGGTCAGCTATGAGGGCCTGATATTGACCTCCTGTGGCCTAGCGGTTAAGCATTCGGCACTTGGTGCATTAAGGGTCACAGGTTCGATTCCAGCAATTATTAGGTCAAAACTTTTCCAGAAATAAATTTCTTGGCTCAAAACATCATGGGTGGCTGACCAAGTTAAATGGTGCTGCCATCTCCATGGAATTGTTAAAAATAAAGGGGGACGTTAAAGACCCCCTGAGGACGTAAAACACTCTGGCAGTGACCACCCTAGGTGTATTTCGGCTCCATCTTTCTGTACTGTTCCCCTTGGAGTGGTGGGGGAGGCTCTTTCTCAACCACTCCCAATGCAAAGGCTGTGCTGAATAAGCGACAGCCTGGGGATTCTCACCCAAAAAACAAATCAATCGGGGCCTGATGTCAACAGTGCCAAATCAATTAAATGCATGTGGATTGTACACGATATAATTATGATGTGCCCCATAAATCATGATGTTTGGCAATAATATTCATTTATTAATAAACTAGATTATAGCTATTGGTGTTCGACATTAATAATGTCTTTATTATTGTACATGATATAGGACCAGAAAAATATGCAGGTTTACCATGTTTTTCAGTACTGGTTGTTTTGCATTAAAATGTTGTTTGTTTGATTTCAGTTGGGTATCTGCAGATACTATGTTTTCCCGCCAGTGTACAAACTACAAGAATTCTCTGATCCTCATTCTGCTGGGAATATTCATCGGATATGGGATTCACTATCTAACTTACTGGCGAAGTCCTTACCAGTTTGCAGGTTTCTTTCCACCAGATGTGTGCAAAAAGACCAGTAGGTTACCACGTACTATGCAGGACACCAGCAAATACATCATCCCCAACATCGTCCACTATATATGGTTTTCTAACTTATCAGAAGGAAAAGAGTTTAATTTCTTTAACTACCTGAGCATTCTTAGTGTCTGTAAGATCCAACAGCCTGAAGAAATAATCTTCCACTGTGACATCATTCCAACAGACAGGTGGTGGCATAAGGCTTGGCATGATTTTCCAATAACTGTGCGGCACATCAGTCCAAGAACTGAAATATTTGGAAGCCAAATAAAATATAAGGAGCATACAGTAGATATTGCTCGCTTGGAGATTCTGCTGGAGCATGGCGGCATTTATCTGGATAGCAATGTCATAATTGCACGCCCATTGGATCCATTACGCCGCTATCCGGCTGTTATATCTCATGAGAAAACACAAAAATTCAATGCTGGTACTGTTCTGGCAGCACAGAACAGTTCTTTCCTGAGACTTTGGTATGATGCGTATAAGACCGATTTTCAGCCTAACAGTTTTGCATACAACACCGGAGAGAAACCCTATCAGATCTACATGAAACATAAAGATTTGCTGCACCTTGAAAATGAATCACTCAGTTTAGCATTAAGTTTAACTTTGCAGGACATGATGGAAAATGTAGTAGACTGGAGTCTTTTCTTTACACTTCATGTCAACGAATTTGGAAAAGATTTCACACCAGAGAATATCAAACACAAACAGTCGACAGTATGTGAGATCCTGCGCTATATTTGTTATGACAGCAAAGAGCCACTTCTCTAGATGATAGTTCAGCTACCTCAGTAAAATGTAAACAAGATGTTGTTTGTTCGGGGAGCATTGTGTTGTTATTTATGCAATAAGAGCCTCCATTCTAGGTGACTGTATTTGATGTTAACTGAGGAATACAAGCAACCTACCTATGTCTTTATGTTGCTTTTATTTTAACTATTTATTTTTATTGGAGGTTAATTGTTATCGGCAGACTTGGTTTGATGTAAACTTTTTGTTGAAACTTTTGTGCTATTCAACTATTTTTCATTAGCAACTGATGCTTGGGCCAAGTTATAATTCTGCCCCTATGTAAGTAAGCCTCCATTGATAAAAAATGGTATTTGGTTAAATGATGTGATCTTAACCAATGATATTAATAGTTAGACTAGGATGACTCGCATTGCCTCTCGGCACTGATCCAGTTAAAAATGCAGCAGCCATCATCTGTCAAAATGTAATGGCTACATTGGTAGAACCAGCATTGGTTGACTGAGGGAGAGTAAGAAAGTGGTGAAGTGAGGGAGAATTTGTTTGTCCATGATTGTTCAGTCAATTTAATAAATGCACAACCATTTGGCATAAACCATGTCTTATAATATGTCATTATCAACTTTTCTTGCTGCAATAGATTTTAACCATTGGAGAATATATGTATTTAATGGATAGCCCTGCAAGGATAAAAATCAGACAGGCATAGAAAATGTTAACGCCAAATAACTGCATTTCTGCATTATATGCTAGAATGCATTGCATATATACAATGGTAAGTTTATCTCATGAAAGTTAACATATAATTAAACTAACAGTGACATATTTTATAATTAAATTCTAGGGCGTTCAGTGAGATATAGCATTTTAAATGAGGGTTTACTAGAATATTTGGAAATATGGAATAAAAGTAAATTTGGCAAGAATTTAATTTGTGCAGATTTTATTAATAGTTTTTACAACCCCAATAATTTTCTGAAGTTCCTCAAGTTTCAACAATAACTAAATAATTTCTAGTTGAATTTAAAAATTTCAGATAAGTACATGATTTCCTGTTGGCAAAATAAAAATGGATCTGATTATTTATCTGGCTGGTTGGAGAACTAGTGATGGTTTTAGGCTTACTGCTTTGGGATGTTTAAACTGTAATATTGTCAGAAGATTAATATATTGCTTCTCTATGGCTGATCGGTGTTCTAATGGCATAGTAGTTGGAGTGCTGCACTAGAAACGTCCGGGGTGTAGGTTTGAATCTGGCCCATGCTTGTGTTTGTGGGATGTGTTTCATTCGGTTAAACAAGGTTAAACAACTCCACTGAACTCTCCATGGCTGATGTGATCACATTTATGTGGGTAATTAGTCTATCATCATGATCTCTGGGATAACAACAACAGTTGCATGGCTAAGATGTGCCTGTTTTTATAAATGTGTTATTAATCTAAAGAAACTTCCAGTAAGTATACATCATGTGAAAAAAATTCGATATATAATTAACTTGATATTAATAAGAAAGGATATAATTATACTTGGATCATGATGGCCATGTCTTCGAAACATTTGCATGCTGTTCAGGCACGCGGACAGCTGTTGATACAGAGATACATCTTGAATCCAATGAGAGAATTGACACCAAATAATACACTTAATTTTCCAGCTGTACAATAAGAGTACTTCTTAAATTGTACTTAATTGTACTGTGCCAGAGGTCTAGTAATTAAATTTATTATTAGTTCTCAACATTCAGAAAAATTTAAGCACCAATTCATGAGAATTATCAATAGTTTTAATCATAATTCAGCTGCCAGAGGAATAACACATTTTGGCAGATACATGGTGCTGGTCGTTAGTCTGAATGCAGTACCAATCTAGATTTGTGGTGAGACATCATAGACACATTAATGAGATCCTTTACATAACCATTTTAGGACTGTTAAGCTATCCATTTATATGACAGTGTCAACTTATGCCAGTTTGTTTCTGTACGATGTTTGTAGCGAGACATCCTAGCAACACAAATGCGAATCCTGCTAGGACCATTAAGCTGTGTCAATTGGTGCCAGTTTATTTCTGTACAGCTAAAGTTGGATAAATTATGTCCCTGTCTTTCTGGTGGAAAGGGGAATATGTCGCAAAATAAAACTTACAGAGCAGATCATGTTGTTAGTGTGGTGTTTTTTTATGAAAATAAATGCTGCATTGTTTATGGGGGAAGAACATGTGCCAGTGTTTGGTTTGGTTTATTGAATTGTACCACAGAATTGTACAAATCTTTTATGAATGTTGGGAATTTCCAGTGTTTATACCTACTGAGAGTTCATGTTTTTGTCAAATATTTCTAGTAGTAATAGCACGTTTTCATATCTAATAGCTTTGGCTATAACATAGTTATTTGTTTTCCTCAGAGTGTTGATAATTCTTTCACAAACAACTGTTCATAAAACAAACTTGAATTTTGAGAAATTGTCTACTTTGTGTTGAATACATCAACCAAAATTAATTAAGGCACATGAGCTTGCTCTCCTTGATAATGCATAAAATGACTTAGTTCTAGGTCATTCAGTATAATGAGGTTAAAAATTATGAAATAAATAGTTTATAAAAACTTTATCGAGGAATTACAGTAAAGTGTAACAAATATAGTGTACGTACAGTTGGGTTTTTATTTTGCACTACTTGTTTTATGATTTGTGTCTGCAACTGTACTATTTGTCATCTTCAAGACAATTGGCTGCACTTGAAGAAAATATGATTGGTATTAAAACATATGCTATGTAATTTTTATTATTCACATAACACAGGTTATTTTTGAAGAAATGTATATACAAGAAGCATGTATATAAATGAAAGTCAATTTTGTTTTCGTTAACTGTGCCAGTCTAGCAAACTTTTGAAGTTCCGGTTTTGGTACCATTGTAAACACTGTTCAGTGAAAATATAAAACACATTTAGAAAAATTAATTCAGTTTAGCATATAACACGACACCAAAATTATGAATAGACATGTTTTGTGATGTAAATAGTACAAGTTTTTTACACAATAAATTTAAAATTTTCTTTTTGCGACTAGTTGTTCTTTTGTGAATAGCAAAGTTCCTTGCCTTCTAGCAGTATGGAAGAACACGACATACTCATGTTATGTGTCTCTTCCGTTTATCAGTTTTGTTCAGTTATTTATAATGGCCAGTTATTGAAGGTTACAATACATAGCCGACTGGTATTTCAGCATTTGGATTAAAGTTCACTTTAACAGTTTTCAATTATTTCAATCCAAAGTCAAATTATATTCTACTTGCAAACAAACAACATGTTGAAGAAAGTCTTAAATAACAACATTTTATTTTGATGTAAAGAAAGAAACTAGAACCCATCATATGAATGGGAGATTTAATATATACACTTGCACATTGGATCAACCAGCCAACGCATAAACACAATAACATAGCATCACATAGTATATTCAGTGTAAAGTTATAGCCAATTTACTAATTGTACTTCATAAAATGTGAACACATTACTTTGTAAGCTCTAATTTTCATTTATAATACTTGCTTTGGTAACCAAATTAAAATGTACAAATTGCTTGAAACATTCAACATTTTACTAATAAACTGATGTTACACTTTTGCTAAGCCACTAACTGATTTGATTTGTATTTTGGGATCAGCAGTGAATCAAAAGTTTTAAGAAAATCTAGAAAGACGATTATCAATATGCTTTCTTACTGATGATTTGCGTATTAAATGTGGGTTTTTAATACCCTCCATTATGAATTACACAGAATTTTCTAGCTTCGGTTTACTCCCAGTTTTGAATAATCTAGTTTTAATGATTGTCTAACACATCTTTAGGTTTAAGTGATGCAAATTTGTAATCTACAATACATACAAAAAGGTCAACTGATTAATGTTACTGGTACCATAAACCTTTAATTGTCATGTTCATTAATGGTACATATAATACTCACTGGAATGTTTGTTATTTTACATGAGAAATGATTAATCTACATAGCAGATTACTACAATGTCAGAATGGAAAAATGACTGCAGCAACAGAATGACAAGTGAATACTCGATATAAACACATGTATAAACATCTTTCTTTCTCGAACATACATACACATACACACACACACTTTCCTATAGCTCTTGAATTACGTTTGACAGTTCTGAAAATAAACCAAAAATAAGGATTAATTTTAAATTATACATTTAATATCAAAATAATGAGTACTACCCACACCCTCTTATTGTTTACTTAGGTATCTTGTTTATTAAGAATTACTTATTAGAAAATGATAATCTAATTAAATTGTTCTGTATACAGTAACTCTTATCACGTCTCATCAATATAATGATCTACATAAATATCGAATTACATAATTTTGTAATTACTAATTACATTTTTGTTTGGATTAAACACTTAATTGTACAATCCACTTCTGCTGTCAGTTCTTTACTGAGCATTTTAGCCTACCACTCTCAACTAAGCCCACGTTCTGTGCATACTATACATATTTTAAAGTAGGCACAGAACTGTGTCATAAAATAATAGCCATTTAATTTACAACAATTAATCCTACCTCCTATGTGATCCTGGATCCAGCTGATATAATGAGATATCCTGGTAAACACTCCCGGCGAGTCCGTTAACTGGCAGCCATTCCTGGCAAAGCTTGTCACACCTGCCAAGGTATAAATCTCACTGTTTGACTTCAAACATACCAAAGGACCACCAGAATCACCCTGGAAATAGCAAGTATTGTGTCATATTTGAAATCAAAATGGTGCTGCATTCACTGCTGCAAGCAAAACAATACTATATGGCCATTAAAACATACTACTAGCTTGCTAGTCACACACACACACACACACACACAGAGTACCAGTAGATATATTGAGAGAGAAAAGATTATTACTTGACATGTTCCTGATCTGCCATCTCTGTGACCTGCACATAACATTTTCTCAGTAATAACAGTTACATCTGCATACCAGGATTTACAACGTTTTTGCTCTATGATACTAACTGAGGCTTGGTGAAGTACAGTCTGGTCATCAGCACTACCTGGTTGGGGAATAATATAACAAACGTTCAGTTGAGATTGCAGAAGCTGCCTGGGCCAGACAAGAAACTTAACTATGTAAGCTGTCTACTATGTTGTTGTTGTTGTTGTTGTTGTTGTTATTTTATTTATTATGGTCACTTTTATGCTCAATGCAGGCTATCTCTGAAGGTAATGGCAACACAAGATGAAACATTCTTCAGAATTAGACCCCAATATTTAGAGGTCTGTAACCACCACACTAATGCCTTTCCCACGAAGGGACGCTTACGTTATGTTATCATTATTTATATTCACCAAATTTATATACAATGAGGAGACCTAACAAGTTCTGTTTGATTTATTGTTGACCTGTTTACATGAATTATTTTATGAACATCATGGAATTAGGTGCTATGCAGCATGTCTCCAAGGAAAATGGTGAAAATCTAAATACAGATTACGCTTTTTAGACAAGAAGAAATTCTAAGTTTGATTCAATTTAACACACCAGCTACACTACACCGCAATTATGCAGTTTATCCAATATGAAGTTCACGTAGCTTTACAAAATGTGTGCTATGGTACACAGCTTTAAGTTCCAAAGGTTTTGTCATATTTGACTCCATATACTTTTCAAAATTGTGCAGCATCCTACTACCTTAGCATAGTTCACCAGGATGTGTAATCATTTTCTTTGATATATATATAGGTATATATAAATGAATAATAAAAATAATTTTAATAATATTGTACATTTAATAAAGCCCTCTTACTAGTAGAGCAATTCAAAGGGAATTTTAACTTTTTTTACATTATTTCTACTGGAAACATGTTCCACAAAGTGCAGACTGCTATGCTAAAAGATAATGTATAAAATCAGTATAGTTCCCTAAGCTGTGTGCTATTGTACTAACTAAATATAGTTCCCAAAGTAGTGTGATATTGTACTTACTTAGCGTAGTTCCCCACCCTGTTATGATGCAGTCAGTGCCTGTTGGCACGTCCTCTCTATCCAAACAAACTGGCATCACATGAGCTGAATAGCTGATTGGTTCATTCAGTTTAATCAATGCCACATCATTAGCAATAGTGTCTTCATCATAATCTTCATGCATAATTAATTGACTGATGTTGAATGTTTTCTCATACATTTCTACTTTCACGGTACTATGGCTACCAATAACAACACTGTACAACTCTGGTTTTGGATCTGCTTCACTGTAAAAAATAATTTTCATTTAATTATTTATGGCTATTATATAGAGCTTCTATTATATAATTAATAATACAGGTATATATATAAATATATATATATATATATGTATGTATGTGTGTGTGTGTGTGTCTGTGTGTATAATATATATAATATACATATAATATTATATATATATATATATACATATACACACACACACACACACACACACACACAACAGTTTACGTTCAAAATGTGTCACCACCATTGATTGTCACATAACGGTATTGTTTTCAGATACAGCCAAGCCTTTTTGATCATACTTACAAACAATGGCCAGCTGTCAGTATCCACTGTTTGTCTATAATACTGCCCCCACACTGATGCATGGCTATTCCATCCTTATTGTACAATATACTGACTTGCCATGGCCAGCTGTGTGGTGTGGCTTCCTGTCCACCAAATATCAGCTTAACCATTGAGAGTGGCTTCACTTCTGGATGACCACACGTGTACTGTGGCAGGCTGAGATGACTGCAGTTATACTCCAACGAGAAGTTGAGGCACGGTACCAGACCAAGACAGAGCTCAGCTGGATTGTAACAATGATGATCATCATGACAGAAACCAAATCCAGGAGGACAGGTGTGCTGACAGAAGGCTTCATCACTACCATCATGACAGTCAACAACGCCATTACACCAGAGCTGCCGATGAAGACATACGCCACAGGAGAATTCGTAATACTTGCACTCGCAGTTCTTCTCATCTTCCCAGTTGGCGCAGTTTACCACACCATCACACAGGAGATGATTGTCAAAGCAGCGACCATCACAAGAAAAAGTACCATTTGGACATCTTTTGTCTGAGCAGTGAAAATGCAGAAAATTAGTAGGATATGCTGATGCTGAGTGGAAGCATTAATAATTCTGATGACGTACGAAATGGGTAAAAAACTATAGATTTCAGTAAGACATACAGAGATAGATAGATAGATAGATAGATATACATATAAAAAAATATATACATACAACAATCATCGACTTCATCTTCACCTTTAGGACAATCAATAACACGATCACAGTATCTGCTTGGAGGAATGCACATTGTAAAATTGGATCCACTACATGTAAACTGATCATCTTTGCAAACTGAAAGCCAAATAATTCCGTTCTAGTTAAGTTTGTAATAATAATAACAACAGAGATGCTTAATTAAAAGACAAAAAGATTAAAATAATATATATATATATATATATATATATATATATAACAAATATTATGACAATGTGCATTTGACAGTTTCCAATGTTTTTATACATCATTTGATTCAATAGTATTACAATAAAATCTTTTAGAAATTCATTCTATGACTCTGACATAAATTTAAGTTACAATCACAATACATTCCAAATATATGTGGAGTAACACCCTTAATTTGTACACCAACCTGGACATTTCATTTCATCAGACCAATCTCCGCAGTCATTGTGTCCATTACAAACAAGAGATAAAGATATACATGTACCATTAGCACATTTGCCTTCGTATGATTGACATTCTGAAATCAAAGAACCGTAACATTTGGAATCATTGTAATAGAAAATTGATGTATAAGTATTAGTAATTATTTTAAAGTGTTTCACATAACTTTAGCATCCATAGCTTTAACTCCAGGTACATCAAATCTTGCTAGCACTGCCATTGCTTAGGTTGCTTACAGTAAACTGAGATATATATATATATATATATATATATATATATTATCCTGAGTATCACTAATTCATATATATATATATATATATATATATATGCTTAGGTATCATACAGAATTTAAAACATCAGTGACAGCTAAGGAAGCTAATAACATTATCAGTCTGTCCTGGCCAAAGCTCAAACTCGAATCTGATTGAGAATATTTATAAAAATATATGGTGACAGTCCAACCAGAATTTGAACAGAACAGTCACTTCATAGAAAATAATCATTACGATGTGCATAATATATGTCATATTGATCAAAAGATTTTGTAGAGATTTGGAATAAAGCATTGAAAGATTACAAAGAAAGAGACCGGTTTGATTTAAATTGCACAACCCAAACTTTCTGAGTTGGCTGCACATCAAAATTAGTAAAAGACTGAGAGCATTAATATTTACATACCACAATTTTTCTCATCACTCCAATCCCCACAGTCGTTATTGCCATTACAGAAGTAGTAGTCATTTAGACAAATGCTGTTGGCACACCGTTGACTGTTGTCAGGACATGCACAATTATTGGCCTCATCACTTAAGTCTCCGCAGTCATTGTCTCCATCACAGACCCACAAAGAACTAATACACTTGCCATTGTCACAATTGAACTCATCTAAATCACACTTTTTCTGAAATGTTAAAACAGTTTATTTTTTAAACAACCACAGCTAATATATATAACCAGAACTCCAGAAATTACACTTGATTTTAAATAAAAAATATTCTATTACTGGTGTGTGCGTGTGCATGCATGTGTTACCTGGTTTGAGCAGTTTTCTTCATCACTGTGATCTAGGCACTGAGTAATTCCATCACAGAAATAAGCTGTAGGTACACACATCCCATTTTGACATTGTCTCATCACACGAAATGCTTCAGGTAACTTAGATATATCTACAGTCTTGTTGGTAAGGAAGTCAGGTGGACAAGCTAAATTCAACAAAGAAATGTTATGGATAACTAAACACCATAACAAAATCAGAACAATATTTAACTAAATTACATAGCACATATCAAACCCTGGGAAAGAAATTTCTAAAAAAATCCTCTTCTACAGCAATTACACTTAATTTCATTTGTTGCTAACTTGTAAATCTCTGTCTTTAAACTAATTTATTCTTTTTATTGTACGTTTTATCATGAGAAGAACACGTAATTCTTGTAGACTGATTCAAGTAAATTAAACCAGATTTAAATATATGAAGCGGAAAGCCTAACAAATCCAAATGAGGAGTAACTGCTCGAATCTGAGGTCTACATTGTTTGCCCTCTGGATACCAATGATAATTCCATTATTAACTCACATCATCTTATCACTGACTAGTTTAAGATTCATTTACATGGACAAACATATTAGCTGCATAAATGGAAGCTAGGTTTATTCAAATATATTTTAAATTTTCTGCACTTTAATCAATAAAGAGAAAATAAGGCTTTAATAGTTGGACCCAGGTGCAGGACAGGTTCTATAAAATGACACACAGATTTGGCCACAGATGACGAAATGTACATGGCTGAAAAACCAAAGTGTGAACTGTTGATGGTGATTGCGGGGGTGTAAAGGGTGTCTAGCCAAATAGCATTGGTGCCCATGCAGTATAAATGAGTTCTTTACAAATTATGGCACTATATGCATGTGATATTTTACCAGGCACATGAACCAATTTTCGTAGTTGTGTCCCTGTAGTTATATTCCAAACATATCCTCTGTCTATGCTGGAATTTGTAGAACACAAACCTTCCCTTACACTTGTATTTCCTTCTGCCAGGTATTATTTACAGTTGAATATGCTGATAAAACATGTCCAATAATGGTTGTGAATCTAACTCCAGGAATACATTTACATGATCTATCCTGTTAGTAAGAATAAATTTACCTTTTTGCTGTTATTATTATTATTATTATTCCTAGATGTTAATGGTATATTTACGTGTAGTAGTTTTATCACAATGTAGTTCATCGCTGTGGTCAGTACAGTCTGTCCAGTAATCACACACATAAACAGGATGTATACACTGTCCATTATCGCAGTGGAAATAATTTGGTGGACAACCTGTTACAAACAAAACAAATCATGTACCAAAAACAACACGTAACTATACAGTGTTCTAGATAAATTAAAACACCTCTCTATCTTCCCATGCCCACACATGTATACAGTTATTTACATCAGAGGCATCTCGGTCTTCATACATAAACAGACGTAATAATAACTACACAAACCAGGCTTGCATCCAAGATATTCATCAGTGCCATCAGAACAATGAACAGTACCATCACACCAGTCTTTGGTATTGATCCAGACATCATTCTCACATGGTGCCACAGCAGGACGAGAAATCAGCTGCTCAAATTTACCCAACAGCCAATCCCTTTTAGTGACCCAATCTGTTAAATAGAACAAGGTAATTATTATATGACCATTCATACACCTAACTATCCATAATTATTATGATGACGGCCAATAAAGATACAAAATCTACGTCAACTGTTTATAATATACTCACATGTTAACTTCTCATTTGATTGTTTATTTCAAATAGTAATATAAGTGCATATAATAGCAAAATATGTAAATACATTAATATACCGGGATAGCACAAAAAAAGTGAAACACTTATTTCCACTGTGGTACTTATTGTTATGAAATTGTGTTATTAGCCCATTGCCAACTGATTATAATACAATATATAATAAGGCATGTTTATATAGCACCCGAACCAAGTATTTACCCTGTTCTGAGGCACTGTACAATATTATTATCCCTGACTTGAATCTAATTCAATCCAGCACCCATACCAACTCTAGGGGAACATACAATGCATGTTGCCATTAAAGGTGCAAAGCGTTACTCAAACACATAGCTATCACATCCTGTAAGGTTCTCATTTTATGGATGAGCTAACCTGAGTCACCACATGACAGCATTACAACTCCTGGAGCCTCGAACCCACGACCCTTCAGCTATGAGTCCTACATTTTAACTAACTGCTCTATCATGGCTATTTATTCATTCTCAATCTGAGCTAGCTATGAGTCAACTACTGTGTATTTCCATTAACTGTTGGTATACCACATAATATGACAGCTACTTCAGGAAAAAATTGAATACAGCATACTTACTACAGGAAAGCTCATCAGACTTGTCAATGCAGTTCAACTTGCCATCACATCTCCAGCTCTCCGGTATACAATGATCATCACAAGCAATGAGATGGTTCTTGCTATCACATGACATGTTAGTGCAGTAGATTTCATCCGATTCATCGGCGCAGTCAATTTTTCTGTCACAGAGCTGACTGTACATGATGCACATACCATCATCACACCTGGCCTCATCACATTTACAGCTGCTTTCATCCTTGCCATCAGAACAGTGTCGAACACCATCACAGATAAACTGCCCTGACAGACAGCGGTTGTCACATTCTATCTGGTTTGGAGCACAGGAGACAACACATTGACGACAGTCTGCTGGCTCATCACTGCCATCAGCACAGTCGAAGATGTTATCACACCATTGTGATTCATGTACGCACAAGCCATCTGTGCACCTGAACTGGTCCTTGTGACATGTACAGTTCAGTTCATCAGAAAGATCTTTGCAGTTGGTGATGCCATCGCACAGTAATGTCTTGTATATGCATCTAGTATGGTTATCACATGAAAACTGTTCCTCAGTACAGCTGACTGTACAATTGGCTTCATCACTTCTGTCATCACAATCATAATGTCCATCACAACGTTTGTAACCACTTATACACTGCGAGTTCTTACATGTAAACTCGTAATACATACAAGCTGAAATACAACAGTGATAAATATGACTGACTGAGCCTGAATTTTGTGTATATTTAAAACAAATAATATATAATTTGTTGCCCAGTTATTTTCATATATTTTTGAATGAATATGATATCTCTAAATTTATCCTCCAACTTGTGTTATTATTAAAACTGATTGCTGGAAACTACAAAAGAAAGGTTAACTATATCGAAAAGTAAATATATAGTCATATATATTTTATAATATCATCCTTCAGACATAGCCCAATCCAGGTTTTAACCCAAGTGCTAAAGGCATGTGACCAATCACACTACCAGTTACACTAAGATGTCCTAAATAATATGTTAAATGCATCCGAGTTGCAGGACAAAATTACAAGATCAAAGTAATCTATTGATTATGATTATTTGATAATATGATTATAATTAAATGAATAAACGGTATAATCAACTATAAATATATGCTGTAAAGTAAACAAGGTTACAATCATGATTACAATAAATAGCATTCAAATATGAATGTGATACGTCATTGTTATATAGTCACACATATTATAATTACTGATGTCACTATTAAAAATACTGAAGAATATTCTATAGATATTTATGTATCAAAATAAGAGATGTTTTTGCTGTAGATCACTTATTTGAAGGGATCATCTCTTAAACAGCAGTGGTCAGAGAGAGGAACATTTATGTTCTAATAGTAAAGTCTCTCAGCTGTAAGATATAATGATGAGATATCAACATATTTCATTATTTTATATTTATAGAGAATATCACATTGAAGTTAGAGAATCATCAGAGTGTTGGCTCAACATTAACTTGAGATTAATCCAAGTTTAGCTTCTCGTGTCACTTGCAGAGTCAGGATGAGTACATGGGAAAGTACATGAATTTAAATATAAATACTGATTTTATTGATGTACTCGATGTACAAGTATGAGTAGATTTAAAAATACTTGAGTACAAGTATATTTCCAACAAAAATTATATAATTAACTCTTGCACAAACATAGGCCAATTGTTCCTTAATTAACTCTTTTCATCTAACAATGTTCTCATGTTCTGTATCCATACAGACAAAAATAATGAAATTTCATAGGCACCCGAATCACCATGCATATATATAGTTGAACTGATATTTGACTATCAGGTGACTCACTTGATCAGCCAAATTAATCATCAGTTCAACAAGTTCGTTGTGACTTCATCCCATTCATTCCCTGCACCAATAATTCCATTTTTATGAGATTACCAAGTAAATGACACAATCTACCCATCTTCACACACAAACAATGCATTGTATTTACATCAGGTATTAAATGTTACCACTATATGAACCAGCTAGTAGTACTGGATACCATTTGATTATGTGACACAGTATAGTTACAAGGTGATCATAGCCACTCAGGTCTGTGTAACAAACAAACAGGATAATTAGAAAATATACAAGTTATAAAGTGGAGACTAAGAAACACATCCTGAATAGGGATGGGAATTTTAATATTGATGCTATATGGTATGATAAAACATCGTAAATAATTGACAATCCTCTTTATAGATTATTAATCTAGTTCAATTACGTCGCATCTGAAAACAGCAATCATGATTATGATTTCTTAAGATCATATAATTCACTATGATTACTGATTATCTTTACTCCAATTCTAATTGGCCTTCAGAGTCATTATCATTTCCACGAGGATAACAATACAGAAGAGCGTTTCAACACCTAGCAAATGGATGGCAGCACCATTTTACTGATATCCGCTGTGTACAATCTTAAGGACCCAGCATAGTTTCCAATATGTTGGTAGCGTAGGGAAATAAGATATCAAACCAATTACTTTAAAAATATTTGAATTGGTTAGACATTATTTTTAAACGTTTGTGTGTTAACCAACAAAACAAGCAAACAATTTGATGCATTTATTATATAATAATTTATAATGGAAATGTATTTCATGTAATAATGAACTTGTATAAGACAGCCAAAGATAATAGTGTAAGTCAGAAATCATTTTGTTTAATTTTCTATAAATGTTTGAAAGAGTTTCTATAGTGAGACAGTTAGAGTACTGTGTTGCGAAGCTCGCAGTTAGAGTTCAAGTCAAATGAAGTAACCTGTGTTATGAGATGTTTCCTTAGATATATAGTCACCATTCATCTACCAGTATATGTCCCGTGTGTAATTAGTGCCAATGCTAAAACAAAGCATGATTTACCTGCTGACCCAACATTCACCCACTGACTGACTGACTGACCGATTGACTGACTGGCTCACTCACTCACTTGTTTTGTGAATGTTCCAGACATTACATGTTTGGATTCTGAGAATGAACATTTTAAAAATAAATGAGATGCATCAAAACAAATGAGGTACTGCTATAAGACCAACTAGTTCACTATTTATCCATCTGTCATTCATTTTGCTAAACGACAAAATTTCCGAGAAAGAGCAAAAACATTTGGCTCATGCAATATAACATTATATATTTTTAGCATGGGACTATTTTGGGATGAGAATAATCAATTTAGAGATAAATTTTTCATTCATTTTGCAGCTAATATATGATCTATTGAATTGATTTAATATCTTCCAGCAAAAACAAGTGTGACTACAGACAGATACACTGTATTTGGGGGGGGGGTTCCATCTAATTGTGTTCCTCTGTATCTTTCTGCATCTTACGAGAAACAACTTATATATATATATATATATATATATATATATATACACACACACATACTGGTTAAAATATTTTTATCAAACATGGATTTTCACTAAATTACTTGTATTCTAAAGATATCTTTGTTAAGAGAAGATACAGTTTTGACCAATTTATTATCTCATAACAAAGTGAAATTAGCTTTAATCATGGGTGATGCAGTGTAGTTTTAAGCTGTAATGGACACAACTTGATGCCAAGTTTTTCTATGTTAATTTAGCTGCTTGTTAATATGTATACAGTTTACAATAAATGAAGGATGTTTTGTAGCATTTGAAAAGAAATGTATTCCTTTAATCTGTTCTAGTCTATGTTTGCTGCTGTGGTGAACAACAAGCCACCATTTGGCAACTTTAGTGAAAATGGTGTCCAAAACAGCCCTGAAACTATTGGCTCAGGTAATGAATATATTCAGTACACTATTTAAAGAAACCACTGACATTTTTACAGAGATTGATATAAAAACTTTCTAATGGTGTACTTTTTCTCTTCAAAACATGTTAGTTTTCTAAGTTTGTTACCCAAACTATCACCAGTGTATTATTAGCTTCACTGGCTTCCTGTACGTTTCAGATCATTGTACAAGATCCTGTTTCTTACATTCAAAGTACTGAATGGAACAGCACCAGTGTATCTAAGCGATCTGATCAAAAAATATATACCAGTGAGAATGCTCCAATCTGAGTTCTATTCACTTTTGAGGGTACCAAAAAGCCATACAACAATGTACGGAGAGAAATCCTTCAGAGTGTCAGCTCCACAGGCTGTGGAACGAGTTGCTAAACCACATAAAAATCGCAGCAAGTAGAGACATATTTTGTAAGATTCTTAAAACCATTTATTTAAATTGGCATATTTATAATATTAAACCAGTTTATTATGCAATGAAATGTATTTAATATGCATGAGCTCAGAATATGTTTTAATTGTATTTTAAATTTTAAGCACTATAGAGCAATAAAATATTATTATTATTATTATAATACAGTGTATTTAGAAACTGGATTTTCTAATCCACCAGTCTGGGAGAGGGGTGAGAGTCCATCGTCAGTCGAAGAGCATTTTGTTTATCTCTTAATTAAAGCCACTTACCTAATTTGGTTGTTGTAGCTGGTATTGCTGATGATGTTGTTGGATAGCAATTCAATTCATCAGAGCCATCAAGACAGTTGTGTACCCCATCACATGTAAAATGAAACTGTATGCATTGACCAGAATGACACTGGAATTGATCCTGATTGCACACCTGTGGTATCATTGTAGTAAAATTAGGTTTTCTGGATGAAGGTGGATCTGTCATTATGTGACAGTTCCACTCATCTGAGCCATCTACACAGTCCTGGACATCGTTACATTGTACAGCGTCTTCTGGATCATCAACACACTCTCCTGACAAACATCGGTATTCCTTATCAGCACACACACCTCTAGAATCTGTAAGTATAAATAATTAATTGTGACACACACACACACACAGAGAGAGAGAGAGAGAGAGAGAGAGGGAGAGAGAGAGAGAGAGACAGACAGAGAGAGAGGCAGCACTGGCTCAGAACATGAAGACCCAAACATATTTACAAACATAAATCTATACATAATAAACCTGATTATAAATAAACATATGCATGCCCAAACCTATATATACTCACATAAAAGCTATATATATATATATATATATATATATATATATATATATATATATCCTAAAACACATGTATGCACACACACATACACACTGTTTGCTAGCCCTTGACTAGGAGTTAACAAAGCAAAATTAGTCATTTTTAAGTGTTGGATGGACCAGTAGAAGGACCAGGCCATTATAATAAAGAATACGCATGGTCACAGTACATGATGTTATTAATATAACATGAAATAGGATACTTTTTAGGGTGTATTTGTATTTGAAAGTATTTAAATACTATATTTGTATTTTGGTTTACAAAAAGTATTTGTATTTGAATTTAAATACTTCCACAAAGTATTTAATTTTTAAATAAATTCTCAAATACATTAAAAATACTGTTTTGATGATTGATTGATGTTTTTTGTTTCATGATCTGATCATGAAACAGGGATAGCACATGAAAGCATGTTCATATCGCCTCTCCCACCACGCACAGGGGAGCAGTACGGAAAGATGGAGCCGAAATACCCCAAGGGTGGTCACTATTCAGTGGAAATGGCAGCACCATATAACGTGGTCAGCCACGCACGATGTTGGGAGCTGAGAAATTAATCCCTGGAAAGGTTTTGACCACTCGATGAGATCGAACCTATGACCATTGGCACCAGGTGCTTAACTGCTAGACCGCCAGTTTCAAGGATTTATCTGTATATTGTAAGTAAATTGTATATATTCAACCACGAAGTAAATGTTTTCTCTCTGTGATCTTTGTGAAGTAGAATTAGTAGTCTCTTTAATGCATGCACATCCAGTCTACACGCACATCACTAGTTAACACTTCCCAAGAAATACAGTAACACAGACAATCATAAGTCAGATTTATAAACTGGCTTTACATGTGCTGATATGTATGATGCTATGTGATGATATGAATGAAGACATGTGAATTGTGATGTTATCATGGTTACATGATATATAATAATATATATAAATATGATCATATATGTGTTGATATATGGTTTTATATTATATATATATATATATATATGGTTATGTGATAATGTATGTTATATTATGTGATATATGATGGTATAAGAGGTAATATATGTGATGATTTACCAACAGTATTACAAAAATGTGTGCATTAAAAGAAATAATAGGAAATAGGAATTTTGTTACTTATATCTGAAAAGTATTTATATTTGAAATACCTGATATGCTAACAGTGAGTACAGACTGGTGACTACAGAGGTGGTAACGTGCTTCACATCTGTAAAAGTGTATGGCTTCTTCAGTCATCATCCCCATAAGTACAGTTGTCATTACATTATTCACAACCATTACATGCTGATGTATCACCTCCGATGGATCATCTTTAGGAATCAGCCTGCCACTGACATCATACCATAGCACTGACATATTGCATGAGATGTCTGTCCAAGCATTGTCCTTATCAGGTGTACTATTGCCATAGCCCGAGCCAGTCATGGAGATATTAAATTTGGTAATGTTAGCAAAGCACAAAACTCGTAATGGTGAGGTTCGATTTAGACGTATTCTAGCCGATGGGAACAATGACGTGGTCAAATCTATAAAAAATATGAAGAATGAAAATACACCTTTGTACATAAGCAAGAATTGGCTATAATAATAAATAATGCACACTAAGTGATAGTTTGGTTTACACCACAATCTACAAAAATATTAATATTACTAAAGGTCACAGTTAAATACTACCACTGGTGGTCTGCAAACAAAGTTGGTCTGTTAGGATAATTGGATCAGGTTTCATCTGATACTATAATAATCACAGAGATAGGTACAGATATGCTATTGCATTGGTGATAAACACAACAAAGGAACCAAAAAAATCAGGGTGAATGCACTGATATCAAATCAATATATAAACATATTTACATTTAACCAATAGCAGTGTACAGTAATGACTATCCAGTAATGATTATGCTTCTAAAGATATGACATATTTCCTCCATGAAAGAATGTACTAGTTATTCAAATTATATTTAGCAGTCAAATGTTTTACAATTACTTTTGTGCACATGGTAGAATAGATCAGATAATTAATCTCCTAAGTTGAAGTGAAATGATCTCTCTTTCTCTCTCTCTCTGTGTGTGTGTGTGTGTGTGTGTGTGTGCATGCGTGTGTGTGTGTAAAATCAGAAGAAACACATACTCACTGAAACATTTTCTACCATCTCTCGTAGACTGATAACCATCTGGGCACCAACACTTATATGATCCAATTGTATTGTTGCAAAAATCACATCCAACTGTCAAGCATTCATCAACATCTAGATAAGCAATATAATTATAATCAATCAGTTCAATATTCCAATTCAAATAAACAATAAAATGACAATTCCCTATCATATATTCCCTCCACACATTCACCAAGCATAACTTCCAAGGTTTATCTAAAAAAACTTTTATTAAATGGACTCCTCCATCATTACAGGAACAACTGGATACCATCTGTAATTGTTCTAAATACTGACCACTGGACATTTCAATTCAATGATAACTTACCCGTACATGTTTTGCCATCATCTTGAAGCTGATAACCAGGTAAACACTGACACATATAACTACCAAAGGTATTAACACACTGATGAGTACATTGGCTTGTTTCAGCTGATAAACACTCATCAATATCTGTAAATGAGATTCAGTAAAATATATTAGTCAACTTAATTCATGATATCAACTTTTGGTGGTTTATGATATTATGATCATTATTTGTCTGTCTGTGTGTGTGAGTAAAATATATGACATGGGCACATTAAGGTACAAGAAATACTTGTATATAGTTTGGCTCCATTATAATATGCTGTTTGGGGTCCAAGAACAGCAACCACATTATAAGTGAACTACAGATAGTAACAATCTGTATGCATTTAGTTGTATAGGGAGGGAAGGGGGGGGGGTCACATGGTACAACCTTTTTACAGGTGATTTATTTATGTATTTGACCTAATTGAGAACATTAGAATAATGAGATCATAAAATTCATCAATCCAATATTGCCAACACTCATGCCTCCACCTTGCCTAATCAATATTGCCAACTACTCATGCCTCCACCTTGCCTAACCAATATTGCTAACACTGATGCCTCCACCTTGCCTATCCAATATTACCAACACTCAGCCCAGATGCCTCCACCTTGCCTAACCAAATGCCACTTGATATTTATTCACAAACTGGAAATCCCATCAGAAACAGCAACTACACTGGCCATTAAATATGTGTCTATTTCTGTGTGAAATTCTGTGAAGCTACCATCACACTAGTTTGATATAAATTAAATAGATCTTCCTAGTCTTTTTGGCAGGAACAATATATTTTGAAACATTACAAAAGTAGATAACAATTTTCATTCTTTTATTAATAATATTTTTTTGAAAGGAGCAGTCAATTTATTTTGCCTCAAATTTTCCTCTCGTGGTTTTGTGTCCAGTGGGATTAAACCAAGCTACCCACAAATAGTAAACTCTGGGACAGCATTAATGACTGAGCCACTCTGGCCTTTGATTCATCTTGCTGTATTCTTGGAATCACCTTCAATTCTCTCTAAGTGAGTAAGGCTTTTGGTTCATGCCTGAGATCTATCATTAGGTTGTGCATTCTGTATGGCATTTAAGTTCTGATATGATGGCGATGATGATGATGATGTGGTTGATATTTGGAGTACATATCCCTGGCTGTCATTTATTGGACACAGTTGCCATATGATAATAATGAAAACAACATATTTTATAAAGAAATATTGTATCTGCATGTCATTAATAAAACACAAATAATAGTTGTAAATTGAGATAAAATACCGGTAATTGGAATTATTTTGTACAGGGGAGCCACATGCAATGGACAGTGGTGATTGGGCTATCAAAGCCACATGAACAGATGACATCATCCACATGAACACCTGTATGTTCCAATATGCAAGTTAGCTCCAATTAAATATTCACATTTAGCTTAGGCAAACCACTTGATTCACTGGGTAATTAGCAAGCAATGGAAATGTTTTGAATTATGACAAATACAAAGTGCTAAAACTTTGGAATTATAAAGATTTGGAATTATTTTCAATGAACTTACAGCAAAAATCTTATATCTTCACTGCTGCATTATAACTGCTTCTACATTACACTAGACCATGTTATGATGGAACCAGATCGTAATTTGAAAAGCTAATGTATAAACAGTCATCAAAATTCACCATACACTCTCCAACTGTGCTTAATACACTCCCTCACAGAGCCAACAAAAGCATTTTATTTATTCATGTTTAATATATTCAATATTAAAACATGTCCAATATTACTGTAAACACATTCTCCACAAATAAAATTAAACAAATATTTGAAATGTAGCCATTACTTGTACAAGACATGCTGATATGACAACCAAAATGTAAAGTATAATCAGTGTAGAAGTAAACTCCTACACTTCAGCCATACAGCATGTGCCAGCTAATTTATATGTACAAATTAGATAATGGGCTCAATTTCATTCCAAATCTGAAACTGATAAACAAGTCAAATTCCAAAACTGGAATTCAAAACTGAAACTGATAAAATGGAACTCATGAATTTAACTGTGTTCATTGATTGATATATTTTATTTCTTGGTCTATGATCATGAAACAGGGATATCACATGAAAGCGCAAGCACTAATACTTCCAGTCTGGTCCCTTTTTATTGAAGTTGCTCCCCCACTACCCAGAGGGAGCAGTACAGAAACACCATGAGGGAGGTCACTGCCAGATTGTATTACACACCCAGGGATCTTTTAAATGTC
Organism: Paralvinella palmiformis; assembly: GCA_025642065.1. Lineage (NCBI taxonomy): Eukaryota > Metazoa > Annelida > Polychaeta > Terebellida > Alvinellidae > Paralvinella > Paralvinella palmiformis. The sequence continues at coordinate 48,790 of JAODUP010000705.1, read as the reverse complement.
CCCCCCCTGTTATATTAATTCAATATATATCTAAACATGTTGCCATTCAAAATAGACCTAATTATCCAATAATGTGGATTTTATTTCTACAATGACCATATTTCAGGTGGAATATAAATGTAAAGTCTTTTGCTTGTGTTTTTTTGACCTAATAATCCATCTCAGTTACAAGTAAATGCAACATGTGCATTGTATCACTTATATATTACAAAGGCATCAAGTGTTATGCTGACATAATTATTAATGCTAATTATATTAGATCTGACTGACATTTTAAAATAAAAGGTTTGTGTTATTAATGGTTAAGATAGCATACCTTTATGACAAGACTGATAGATAACATACCATATTGACAGTTGAGGCCAGTGACACCTGGTGGGCAATTGCAAAGATAACCCAAGGCCGTATTTGTGCATGTTGCAGCATGTTTGCAAGGCGAACTGGCACAGGCATCATTAACCATGGACACTGTAAACATAAAAAATTAATATATGCAAAATTAATATATCATTCCTTTTAAAGGTAGGATTCACTTGAACTTGAAGTTCACACAAACTATAAATGATGTAAACTACAAACATATCAACAGCAAAACAAACAAAAAAGTTGAAAGTGCGGGTGACTTGATTAAAACTTGTCTGTGGGTGTTACCATTTTGAAGCCAGACACAGACTGGATGCTCCTGAAGTCTGACACCACTACGTACAAGCTGTTTGCGTGACTCAATAATAACAATGTAAACAAGCATCAGCCAAGCATACAATTTCAGAACAAAAATGTATTTACAAATATTACAGTATACTTGGGACAAACCACCTCAAATGTTACTGAAATGGCTAAAGAAAACAATACTGTGAAATTCCTCATGAAGATTGTTTTGTGCTCTTGTAGCATCTACCGAGCTGTTAGTATCTGACCTGACTCGATTTGGATTATGATGGCTACAAGATCCTTGTGCACATTGATTTCAGCTCCTATGACATTTCTCCTACCTCACCACACAATCAGGCATTAGTGGAACTCTTAATGGCTACACTCCAATAATTTGGAATATTTAAATTTATCTATTATTGGAAATAGAGGTTACTTTTATGAGCATTAAACATTTATTCATAATACCTCAAGGTGACCTGTTCCTTTAAAGGAAGTACTATAATTAAATATTAGACAATATAGGATGTGTGTAATGTGGGGAATACAACATTCTATTTGCCTTGTAAATGTATACTCACCTTTATCACATAAGTGACCTTCATAACCATCAGGACACCAACAAGTGAAATTATTAACTAGATCAGCACAGGTTCCATTATTTTTACATGGGTGTGATTCACATTCATTTATTTCTGAAATAAATATATATATATATTTAAAACTCTACATTCCATTCAGACTAGCTGGGTGATATGCAAATAATTATATATAGGTAATATATATATATATATATATATATATATATATATATATATATATATATATACAGTCAAACCTCACTACAGTGAACGCCAAAGAGACCTTTGTAAAGCAGTCACTGTAGTGAGGTGGTCACTTTATTGAGGGTCAACCCAGGGATAATCAACTGGTTTACAGTAAGCTTACATGTATAAATGTGTACATGTCTTATTCTGTATATGATTACATACATGCATGGACAAATATTATATATGACTAATTAGGGACTAAATCACAGGATGCTTGGAGGAGAATCACTCATTGAAGTTGCATACAATCGAAATAATAACACCAACAGCTTTTAAACACTATGTCTACTAACATGCAAATAGCAGTTACAAGTAAGTGGGTGATTTGCCATAGGAATGGCTTTTACTGGACAAAATATGATACATGTATCTTGATTTTTTTAAATGACTGCAGGTCACTGCAGTGGGCTGATTTTTGCAATTGGGACTACATTTAGGTGGTCACTGTGGTGATGTGATCATTGTAGTGAGGTGGTCACTGTAGTGAGGGACGAGTGGGAATGAAACAGTAACAACATCCAAGGGACTGTAATTTGGCAGTAGCTTTTAAGTTAGGACTGGTCCCTTTAGTGAGGTGGTCACTTCACAGGGTTTGCCTGTATAGTATCAGGTTACTGTAAGCAACCTTATATAAGTGACAATGTTTTACACATATATATATATATATATATATATATATATATATATATATACACACAGTATATACATACAGTGAGAATCTGTTAATATGGATATTGTTTTCCAGCAAAGGCAGGGTGCCTCCGTTGTCTAGTGGTAGTGTGTTGGATCACAAATCACTACCACCCATGTTCAAATCTTGGCATGGGCACAGGTTGTTTTATCTTTGACTTCGCTTCATTACCTTCATTACATTTAGCCTACCATGTGCACAAAGGTGGCCATAAAAGACCAATCATCATCATCATCATCATCATCATCCAGCAAATGTACCTTCCAACACACTATTGACTGTGACGGATTAAGTTCCATTTTACATTTGACTCTCTAATCCAGCATACTCGCGTTCTGCGTTCCGACTTCATTTTACCAACAGAATGAGACATTTCAATGTAAAATGACCTTGATAATTCGACAACACAAAACGTTGCCAAATATTTCCACTGGTTCAGTCATGCAAAACACAATAACATGACACATGTTGTCAATAATGGTTAATTAACCCACCCACACATGATAATTGCTATATCATAACCAATTACAATCCTCCTTGATCATACACACCAACACACTATGCTTCCATTGCCTGTGACTATCTCGTAGCCAATCAGAAGCATTCATGGCTAATTACAAACACAAATGTGTGATGTTTTTTCACAGACTTGACATTCCGATATTAACTTTTATCCAGCATATTATCAGGTGACAAACCTTGTCGGAATAATAAATAATTCTCTCTGTATATATATATATATATATATATATATATATGGCATGTAAGACTGACAATGTGTGATATTAAATTATCACAAAAGTTGCTACATTGAGCAGGCATTTATCACTAATGTGACACAAATTAACACAAATTTTGTGTTAAATAATTATCGATATATTATTTTTTAAAGCAAATGATAAAGATTCCTCATTTCTAGAGGGGTTCCCAAACTTAACAATTTGCTAAAGGAATTTGGTTTCTGGCATATATATTTATAAATATATTTTACACAATGTGAATAAACTGCACATAGTTGTTGACTGGAATTAATTAAATTAGTATGCCCCAAATAAAACAAACATTCATCAACAGTTCTTAAACTCAGAGTTGAAATAATCTTGAAATATTCATGAATACAGCCTGATCCATGAATATTTCATGAACTTGTTGATGAAATATTCACGATGTGTTCATAAACTTTTTATGGTTTGTGAAATGTTCAACTCTTTGTGAACTATAGTTCATGGATGGGTAGGTGAACTGTTCATGAACCAGTCTCAGGCTACTAACATGACTGTAGGTGATTCAGTTGTTTAAGCTTTGTTACACAAGAACTTAGTGGCTGATGAGACATTATATCTGATCCCCCAGCATGAAAAGTTCAGTGTTAGAAATTAGCCTCTAGTAACTGGAAGTCCATAATATGCCATTTTTCGGACAAAAGGTGGGTGTCAAGGATATTAAAACCATCTGGAATAAAAACTTTTAGGGACCTAACAGTCAATATCGGGGTCAGGAAACCCTAGAATCATCATTAAACCTAACCCATATATATATGTATATATATATATGTGTGTGTGTGTGTGTGTGTGTGTGTGTGTGTGTGCATTCACAAATACTTGCATGCAGTACCTAC